>LPNX010522206.1:63107-135607 GCA_001517045.1 Pseudotsuga menziesii | reverse complement strand
GTTCCAATTTCTACAAAAGTCTTCAAGACTTAGAATAAAATCCTGTAGAAATCGAATGGCAAGTTTATTTGAATTCTCTATATGACTTGATAAAGAATATAGAGTAGTTTTGTAAATGTGTGACTGTGTATGTTAATGACTAGAGGGATTTTAATATTTCTGAATGAGAGATAAAACCAATAGCGAATGATTTGGGGTTTTAGGTGAGTGTGAAAGGTTGTCTGGGTAGAACTTATTTATGAAGTTCTAGTCATTAAAACCTATTGAAGGTTTTTGGGAAGAATATGCTTAAGTTACAACTGTAGAAGTATTTCTAAGAATTAGAATATTTTTGAGTGTGGTGGAGTTGGCTTGGGAAGGACTGGATAGAATTTTCGTCGAAATTCCTGTTAACAGTTGTCAGCAAGAAGTTTAGAAGTCGTGTAGAAACTATAATTTTCCAATTTCTGTAATATGCCATGTGTGTGAAATAACCAAGATTGGTGGATTTTTGGCATGACACTCAAATATGGTTGCATGAGATAATTCAATATGGGGCTTTTGTGTTAACCCTGCATAACGAGAAGGAGAACTCATTGAGAGAGTAGATGCATGTGTGTGTAAAACTGGAAGAGAGGTCTTATTGAATACTTAGTGAAACTAAATTCACTATTTGAGGAAAAATGGATATCAGGGTTTCTGGATACTATATCCATAATCTTGTTGCAGATGACACCTTTTAGTTCATTGATCTTCTTCAAAACTTCTAATGATCTGTGATGAGGGAAACTTGTGTGTTTGTCAGCTATAGGTGATGCCTAGTAAGATCATTGACCATATTTTAATATTATATTTTGTATGTGTGGTAAACATCCTCCTTTTCGTTATTTCCATTTATGACTTGAAGAAAGAAAGACTAAGGCCGTATCTTCTCTTTCTAATGTCTTCATACATATTTAGCCTGCTACAGGACCCATTTAATATTTAAAAACATACTACATGTAGTCACAATTAGGATGAAAGAAAGGTTTGGATCTCTCATTTATTTTATGTTTCAACTAATATAATCTTACAAAAACATGAATAGTTTTTCAATGTTATACCTGTTAAAGTTAGTGCAGCTGTGAGACCCATTCTTAGAGAGGATGGTACCCTAGTCATTTGACTAGGACAGAGTAAGATACTAGAAGGTACCCTAGGGCCCTTAGTAGTCTCCTGGGGTTCTTTGTCTAGGACCAAGCAGGTTGATGCCATGGAAAATACCCTAACATGTGGCTAGGGCCCCTATATGCCTTTAGGGTATTATGGTCTGGGATGAGGGATGTGATGTCCAAGTAGAGCCTGCAGGTAGAGAAATAGATATATTATTTTTTGGAACCAGGGACATGATGTCCAAGTAGATCCTACAGGTAGTTGATCAACTTTCAATGTGATACTGAAACTCATCTTAGTACTAAGAACCATTCACGAGAGAATGGAGGACTCAGTCAAGGTTTAGGGGTTGATCAATATTATTCAGTGTGAGAATGAAACTCAACCTAGGGATGAAATCCATTCATTAAGAATGGAATATAATGATGCCCCCTCTCCTAATTGGTTATTTCTAGGTTGCTTCTCAAGGGACTATCCACCCCTTGACGATGTCCCTATCACCTAAACCTTAAGATCAGTGTTAAGGACAAAAGGATTTTACCATCCATTCGGATCTTCCCCTTATACAGTGATGACAAAATATATAAGACTATGTACCTTGAGAGAGATAAAAGTATTTGATCTTGTTGGTCCTATTTTAAAGGTTTTCAACCTTTACAATTTACCTTGATCTTGTGGTTGTTGACTCATGGTATTATTCTTACTTGGTCCTAACACTCTCACTTTTGTTCACCTTTGATCATGATGACTTCTACTTTATGGATTTGATCCCCAGTTGTATTTATCTTATGATTTATTAAAGGACCATTGGACCATTTATTGTTATGGTTAGTTTATGGTTTATTAAAGGACTTTTGTACCACTTATTGTTTTCGTGGCTTTATTCTTTTAAAATAACCTTTGACCCACTATCCTATGAATGTTTTACCTTATGTTTTAATTTTGGTTTTACCTTATATTATTTTATTGGTCCAATCTTTTCTTATTTACTTGGAGCAATTTCTCGTTCCTAATCCTAACTAATTTGGTTCTTCTAACTTTATAAAAGGGACTTTGGATAAGGTTTATATTTACCCATCTACCTTCACGTGTTTACTGTCCGTTGTTGTGTTTTTTCATGACCATATTCATTTGGTTAATATAATATTATCTATATTTGATGCAGAGTGTTGATTAGGGAAGCCACCCGACTGTTGATCAGATGAAAACAATCTTGGGGAAACATGTAAATCTGATTGTAATTATATAATTTAAATACGTCAAAATTGTACCAATATAATATGTAGCATAATGTTCTTTTTGCTATGTATTTTTCGTGTCTATATTGGTTTCATTATGATAATGTTTTCTACTTCTTTTTTGCAGGTGGATGATCGAGGAAACTCCCCATCCGTGGATCATACGACACCATCATCTAGGCATGAGGTAAATATAGCTGTAATTTTAGGAATCTATCATGATAGATATGTTTTTTTAATATAATTTTTTCTTTATTCTATTGATTTAACACGTCAGTACTTTTATATATTTTTGTTTCAGACCAATGATTTGGTGTATGAAAAAACATCACAACAATTAACATATTTTGATGTGCATGAGTTTTTGAACGATGCTGACATTGGTTCTTCTCTAGACCCAGTTAAGGTGATAGAGAATTCCTTGAAAAAAATTAATGTGTAGATCTTCCGTATTCTATTCATTATTCCACAGACAGATGAGATTAAATCCAAGGTTGAAGTGTTGATAAAGAGCTCTCATGCCTTGCAAGTAAGTTGCAGAATCTTGAATCATAATATAAATTTATTTAGAACTTTGTAATTTTTATTTTTATATTATAGTGAACGTATACAATATGGTTTGTATTTACAATATTTTTTGCGACCACACACTAGTGGTTAAGGCGATATTGGGCCCAGTGATGCTCGTGGATATCACTCGTCACATGATTAAATAAATCCATGCACATCGACTCATGCACCATTATTGTCGACTAAAAAATCGACAACACATTCCGTGACAAGCCTGAGGCCAACAAAGAGTGCACCCATTGGTGACCGAAGCACACCAGATCATGCAAAATAAGGGTTAGATGTAGAGCCTACTAGTATTGCTAATGTTGAAGCAACATTTCCTGGATATTCGTGTGTCACTAGCATGGGTGCAATTCAGAAAACATTTTTGGTGGAGGAAGAACTCATTCCAATAAAGATAGAGAAGATAGAAGGTAATTATACATTGTTCAAGTTAGTGTTTATAATTTGATTGTAATATACCAATAAAACCATTTTTTTCAACTAATGATGGCATGCTTGCTTTTCAAGAAAAGGTGTTTTTTATAATAATATAAATGATTTTTCCTTGGAGATATTCGGGCTCACCATCCACACAAGGTGGGATAGATAAAATAAAAATTTAAAGGATGAAATGACTAATCGGTTGGTTGGTCTGTTCGGAAATGAGACCTTCGATCGAGCCGTGGTCCTAAAGAAGGATGGACAACATATGAAGATTGTGTGAGACCAACATAGGTTTCACCTAGAAAGGAACCCTAGATATGAGCGCCCTTCGATGATTCCAGCAAGGGAGTGGAAAACCCTAGTGGAAGATGGAAAGGAGAGGGATCTGAGAAAAGAAGGAATGCTACCACTAGGAAGGGATGTATGCAATAATTTACAGAATGTAATGCTAACCATTATTATTACTAATTTTTATATCGAATTTGGAACATCTAACGTATTTCAACACTTTCATAGGCTGTCAGACACATCAAAGGCCACAATGGAAAGACAATAAAAAATTGGTCAACACAAGCTTGGGATTGGTGGTTATTCAAATTTGGCGACACGAATTGTAAGTATCAAAACCCTGATAATGTATTCAAATAATAAATTGAAAATTATTTTCATTTTAATGTGCCACAAAATGTAAAATTAATGACGTTATGGAAATATGCAGGCCGACCAATTAAAAGAAGTGCCTACCAAGGAAGACTTGAAGATTGTCTTATAGCATGGCTTTGAAGCTGTTGTTGAACGCCAAAAAATCTTGTCTGGGAAAACTTGGTCTTCCGGTGATCCATCTGGTGCATAGGTATATAAAATCTATATAATTTAATGAAGATTTATTACTTGTACAATCTATTCGTTATAAATAATTGACATGAAATATTTACTTTTTTTAGAAGGAAAGTAATAATCCCCTTAACGTCGATGATGCACAACAACCAATTGAAGATGATGCTTTGAATCCTGGTAATGAATTTATTCATATGCTACAATTTTATATATAGCACTGCATATGGTGAACATTAATTGTACTCCATATTTAAACTGCAGAGCATGTAGAGGGTCAGACTGTACAGGTTGAGCCTAGACATGAATACGAAGAACATGATGTGGCCACAACAGGTAAAGCAAAATTTTTTAATGTTTTTTTTTAAATGAAATACTTGTAATTATAATAACAAAATATATTAATGCAACATTTTCACATTATTGTAGCAAATCTGAACCCCTTACTGCAAAATTCACGTGGTGATTAGTCTACTAGGAAGACATCATTGCAAGTGGATGAATAACCAAGAACCAAATGAAAAATTCTAGAAGACGCGCTTCTTGTTTATTTTGTAAAGAGAAGAAAAATTAGAAAGAAGTGAATGAAGAAATATTGTGTAATTAGTTTTGATAATATAATGTGGTGCATGGTTTTTTGGCTATTGAGTGAATGAATGGTTTAATGAATGTTATATTTTATTGAATGAATGAATGAATGGTTTAATGAATGTTAGCTTTTATTGAATGAATTTATTGGCTGAATGAATGAACGATTTAATGAATGTTAGGTTTTATGAATCCACATGAATTTGCACGTAATTATTTTTCAAGTAAATGCATTAGGTATGGGGAATTGAGAGTGATGTGAGGGGGGGGAGGGGACATAAGATATTCCAACTTGATGTGGTTGTATTTTTTCAGTAGAGAATATTAAATTATTCTCTAAAAAGAGAGGAGCTCAATGAATGGTAAGAAATTTTCCAATTCCCATAGTTATTTCTTTGAAGCATTATTGTTATAGCATGTATTCCATGTCTTATAAAATTTCTTCTGGTGAATATAATCGTAGTGTTGAAATTTTACTATTTCTATTTCACTCATCCCTTGGAACTTGTTACAGATAGCCTTGGGAAATATTTTGAAATTTTAGAAGAAAAATTGGTGTTTTGATTTGATTGATGGTCTTATATACTTTATTTTGGTGTTCTCCATGTTTCCTCACGTGAACTCTTGTTACCCATGATTTTAATTGAATATTATTATAATTTACATTATTAAATTAAAAATGTTTATCAAACGTAAAATGTTCATTATTAATGTTGTTTTTCTTCATTGAAATAGACTGTTGAGACTGTATTTTTTTAGCTTCATTTTGTTATTTTCATAAACAAGCAAATATTTATTTGAGGGGTCCTAACATGAAATTATTGCAACATGAAAATATTTGTAGTATGTTGAAAGATGTTTTGAAAGGTAAAGCAAATGTAGACATTGTCAAGCTCCACAAATCAAGGGAAGTTGTTCCAAGAAATTACAAGTATCAACAACATATGCGTATTTACAGGACACAGGTAAGAGAAATGATGCAATATCATGACATACTTTTAAATTGTAGCTTCTTTAAAACATTTTTGATATATAGCTACAAATTTTCATCTTTTCATATTTCATTTTTATTGCCAGACATGTTAGAAACATAAGATATTTTACTCTCATATTTCTACTTTGAATATGAGCTTTACTACTATTTGTTTGCCATCATTTGCACCTTTAACTGTTGTTAAGAAATTTTCCATGCTTGCTATTACATATGAAATTCTGAAGCATTCTTTAAAACATAAACATATCAAATTTGTAGGTGGAATGTATGCTTAAATGCATGCTTATCTATTTGTCTAAATTCATAGTTATTTTTAATGTAGCCATAAGATTTTGAGGAAGGTATTGTTTCTATTTTGCAATTATTTAAGTGAAGGAGTTGAATGTTTGGAATCTGAAGTTGAAGGGTTACTAAAATCTTGGACCAACCTACATAAGAAAGGTACAAAATTTTGATTTCCAAGTCCTAATTTCATCCAAAATGTATGTTGGAAATAAGTTTTTTATAAGAAGATACAAATGCTGGAAATAAGTGTTTTCTAAGAAGAAAAAAATGTTGGAAATAAGTGATGTGAAAAATCCAATCATTCACATATTTTTAACCCCTATTAAAATTATGCAATTTATATTTAGTACAAAGAAGCTTGAGACTGCTCATATATAACTACTCACTCTCGAGAGACTCTACAAAGAAGGCGCAAGCTGAGATGCTAAATGGGACATAACATAAATGAAACCTAATTCTCCAAACATCGAGATTATTCTCCCCCCAACTTTACAAATGTAATATATCACCCTAAGTATAATCAAAGAGACAATTGCATTGAACTCAAAAACCCAAGGAATTTTACCTCCTAAAAGGGTGGTTTTCAAGGATGTGGCAAAAGGGAGAAGTTGACTGTAGAACTTAGAAACCCATTCTCAAGTTAATATGGAAAAACCACAAAACAAAAAAAAAATGCTTTACATATTACTTTGACACATAGTGGGAATTTTACCTGGGCCTCCCCTATTTGCTGAGGCATTGGCTTTGATCTAGATTTCAAAGGGCTAACAACCAAGTGAAGGAATCCTTTTTTGGCTCTATAAAAGGCTTCCAAATAGATTTGAGCCAATAGAACCAAGTTTTCTATTTTGATTTAAGTATCCATAATTTTCGATAGAGGTTTTGAGGTATAGCTGTATCTTATTTTTATTGATGTTTCAAACCTCACTTGGGTTCATATTCTTGATTGTATGAATGATGAGTTTATGGGTATTTTCTTGTAGCATATTTTTTGATGTTCAGAATTAATAAAAGAAATAGGAATTTGAATCACTTTAAAATTTCTTTGAAACCCTGAAAAATATGCTTGCAAATGGTATTCAAAAAATTCTCACAAAATGAGGATTTCATCTTTGAGTTTAAGCGATTTTAAACTTTTAAAGGAAAATACAAGACCCCATTATCCCCAAAACTGCCTGCACCACAAAAAACTGTCAATCACTCATTTGGGCTTTCCATACTCCACTGTACTCCAAATAATTTTCCAATACTCATGAGTAAAGCAAGTATTGACCAGAGAATGCTTGGTCAATCTGAGTTTTGGTCCAAGTAGTATGTGAGTGACCACACTTGTAAGTAATCTCGAGCAATACTCAGGTATGGAAACTATTGAGAAAACAATGATTAATTACCAAACTATCATGGTGTTGAGCACCATATTCATGATTTAGTGATGCATGTTAGGGAAATTTTAGAGGATATATGACTATTGTGTCTCTTTATGTATCAAGCAACATCAAAGAATTCCATTAAAATTTTGAATTTCATGATTTTCTTGCCAATTTAAACATGCCATAATATTGATAGGATATATTTCTCTATGAAGTAACTATTGACATGATTCCCATGGCATGCCCCTTCTTTATATTTTTGCTTCCTTTATGGTTTATCTTTTTGGCCTGCAAGCTATTTCCAAAAGTCAGGAAATGTTTCCCATGATGTTTTCCATATTGAGAAAATCATTTGGGATTTAAAGCAATGCAATTCTCTCTCAGGTTTATGAATCCTTATACCCAAAGAAATCCAAGTCCATTGGATTCAATAGGAAGATCCATTATCCCAAAAACATGTTCCAATAAACATCACCTATACCAAAGATGACTCAATTAGTGTGACACCATAAATGAAAAAATCATGTCCATGCCAGATTATTGTGCAACTATAATAATAATCCATTAACTATGTTGGGATATTATTAAACCCACTCATAACTTAGGATAAAATATTTAATCATTATTTGATTAAATTCCTACCCATTAGCTAATTAGTTGGATTCCACTTGCACCTTAAAGTCAACACATGCCATCTATACCCCATGAATGCTTTATTTCTAATTCTAGATTGATATTTACCACTTTATGGAATCCCAGAATTAGAAATTGCGCTTTCCTGCAGATTCTTCCTTATTATGCTTTTATCAATCTTTTCTATGGATAAGGTAAATATAATTAACTAGGAAACCAGTATCTTTAGTTTCCAACCCATCCTCCACGAATTTCTCTCCATATTCCAAGATTATCATGATTTTCTATCACTCTTGACAAATAAATCATGCTTTCGCTAATTCATGAGGTCCTTAAATGAATTGGGAATTTCTTTAGCCACCTATGGGGGTTTATCATATTTGGTAAGTCTGATTTATGAGCTAGCAATGAGTTGTATTCCATCAACTCATTTCTTCTTTATAAGGATGTATTACCAGTATAATAATATCAATTATCATTTATTGATCATTCATTAATGTGTGTCCATTAATTCCTCTTCCTCTCTCCTTATGCTAATTATCTGCAATTCCCAGTGAGGTTACTTGTGTGCTTAGATTCTTAGCTTGTTTATGGAATTCATGTTTCCATCAAGGTTTCAAAATTTTGGCATGGTATCAGAGCGCAATATTTTCCAATCCATCAAGTCTCTACATGATAGCAAGAGATTCAATATCTGACATGGTATCAAAGCCTAGGATATCAAAGTTCTGACATGGTATCAGAGATTTGGGAGCTCATCAATTAATTCTTCTTTTAGATTTGCAAGTTTATTTGCAGTTGTAACAACTTCAATATGGATTAAAAATTTCCTCTACTATCTCCTTTCAATTATGCTGATTGGAAGCCAAAGATGAACGCATAATTGAATATGCAATGTCTCTTTGATGTCTCCATTGGTGCTTTGAGCGAACCTGAGTCTTATGAAGAGAATATTGTTTGGATGAATAATTTTGATAGAGATTATGCAATTATGTATTTGGGAATGTCTCCAAATATACATCATCTCATAGATTTTGCTGAATATCCATTTGAGATTTGGAACAATTTGGACAAATATTTTGGTGTGCAAGAAGTAGAAGATGAAGCATGGAGTGAACCCAACATCTCCTCATGTGCTCTCTCTCAATATGTCTTGGCCTCTACATTCTTTGATGAAATTATTTATGATGAATAAGTTTCTCATATAGTTCATGTTGCTACTATTATCTTTGATACGAATGCTTCCTTCTTCAATCAAGAAGCAAATATCGAAGAGCAATATGTTTCTGTATCTATTGAAGATACTAATGATGAAAAAGAAGTCTCAGATGGAGATTCTATTTTTATTGATGATGATTCACTCACACATTCATTTTTCTCTATGTCTTCTATCTTAGATTTTCAGATCTATGTTCTAGATCCTTCACACCTTGTGCATACTTCTCTCATTGATGGTGCACAACACAACGAATTCCAGGATGTTTGCTTCACCATATCGATTCCTATTAGTGTCTTTCCACTTACCTTACTTGATATCATGTGCTTCTGGATCTCCTCCTTTGTTCATGGCATCAATACTCAGAGCCTCCTTGAATATTTTGACCATCTCTTTCCTTCCTCCTTTCATACTTCTAATATAGAGGATTCATTATTAGTGTATTCCCATGAGTATACTAATATTATTATATCTGTTCTTTTGGATTCTTTGGAATCTAGATAAAACCATGGAGCCCATGCATTCACACTCTTTGATCTTATGCCATCTCTATGTTCCTGCATGATCACTTGCACTCATCCTCTCCGTGTAAATGAAGTTGGAGACCTCATACATTTCCTTGGACACTTATTTCACCTATCTGGATCTGATTTCATCTCTATTGGTTTGAGTTTCAAGTCATTACATCATCTTGGAGCTGATTAAAACTCTCAATATCTTTCACATAATTGGATCTCAGTTTTTCTACATGGTCCTAGTTTCCATCATGCAACTGTCCTTGATCCAAGCAAGAAGATTTATCTTCTTCCCAAGAAGAATATTACTCTAGACATAAAAATTTAGTTTAGAGAAGCATCAACAACATTTTTGGTTTGCCTCTCATGTCCTTTCTTGAGGGAGGATTTTCCCCACATGGTTTTTCCTCTTTCCTCGGCTTTTTGGACATAATAATTTTTAAGGGTAACCATAACCTTGTTGTTGGGCCATATATACACCTATATTTTTTACATACCATCATAAAGTAAAACTTAAAGGGGGGTGTTGGGATATTATTAAACCCACTCATAACTTAGGATAAAATATTTAATCATTATTTGATTAAATTCCTACCTACTAGCTAATTAGTGGGCATCCACTTGCACCTTAAAGTCAACGCATGCC
Organism: Pseudotsuga menziesii; assembly: GCA_001517045.1. Classification (NCBI taxonomy): domain Eukaryota; kingdom Viridiplantae; phylum Streptophyta; class Pinopsida; order Pinales; family Pinaceae; genus Pseudotsuga; species Pseudotsuga menziesii. The sequence continues at coordinate 125,158 of LPNX010522206.1, read as the reverse complement.
ATCTATACCTTAGGAATGATTTATTTATGATTATTGATTGATCTTGATAACTTTTTGGACTCCCAGAATTATTGAAATGCGCCTTCCTGCATATTCTGCCTTATTATGCTTTTATCCATCTTTTCTGTGGATAAGGTAAAGCTAGTTAACTAGGAAACTGGTATCTTTTATTGCCAACCCATCCACTATGAATTCCTCTCCATATTATAGTATTAGCATGTTTTTCCATCACCCTTGAAAACTCACTCATGCTTTTTATAATTCATGAGGTCCTTGATTGATTTCGAAAGTGCTTTAGCCACCTATGAGGGTTTATCATATTTGGTAAGTATGATTTATGAGCTAGCAATAATTTGTCTTCCATCAACTAAAATATCCTTTACAAGGATGTATTACCAATGTAATAATATAAATGATCATTTATTGATAATTCATTAATGTGTGTTCATTAATTCCTCTTCTTCTCTCCTTATGCTAATTCTTTGCAATTCCTAGTGAGGTTAATTGTGTGCTTAGCTTCTTAGATTGCTTATGGAATTCATGTTGCCATCAAGGATTAAAAATTATGACAAGTATCATTAAATATAAATTTAACACTTCACAAATCAATTCACCAATGCCCAAATATTTTTCATTCCATCCACTTTTTCCTATAACACTCCCTATGATCCGCAGGTGTAGTCTAGGTAAGGGTGAACCCTACACTTTATCAAGACATCAAATATTGCTGAATGAGGGCCATAAAACATAACACAATTTATGTAATAAGCCATTTTAGATCAACATCTACAAAGGAATTCACAAAAATCCTTGAAAGGGATGACACTGCTAGAAGACAAATCCTACAGGGCTGAAATGCTAAACCACAACCATTAGATCCATCAAAACATCTCCACACGTATGATAGAGTGTGATGTAGGGAATTATTTAATCTTGATGTGCATATATATGCTTATAATTGTTGCTTCCATGACCTCAAGGATGCCTAGATTCAAATTTCAGGGCTGCATACTACTATTCAAGGGCACAAAATGCACCCAGATCTTACAACAATGGTTGCTAGAAGGATGATACAAGTCAATGTATGTACAATTTTCATGTTTAGGACTTTTTATACCTAATTTACCCATTATTTTTTTTCAAAGAGCTAATAATTAGGGATGCAAAATGCCTATAGTTCACCCATAATTAACTCAAAAGTGCATATATATATATATATATATATATATATATATTATGGTTGTTTACACTATTTTTTAATGGTTGTTTACACCCTCCTTACTATCAAACATTGCCTTTTGAGTTTTAAAATTTACCCAAATTTGTACTTTATTCTTTAGATCCTTTTATGCCTTGTTTCATGACAAAAAAGCACCAAAAATGATGTTTGAAAGGTAGGCTGGGGCTACAACATGCCCAAACCATTGATTAGATGCTACATGCGATCCAATCTTCATAAAAAATGTTGGTAAACCACCGAGAATTACTAATTTACCATCGATATGCCCCACTCATGCCTAGGTTTGAGAATAAGGTCCTTGTGCTACTCACCACTATTCATGGTTTTTGTTTGATGTTATTTTTGGACTTTTATGAGGTGAGGTATGCTCAAATAAGCATTACTTGTGCTCATATATTTGCTTTGTGCATGTAATACAATGTGCATGTATGTATAATATGCATAGTATAATATAACATGTTATGTAGATAGAGATATAAAAAGGGGAGAGAGTGTACCATATAAAATATACAGAGCTCCAAAACATATTCATTTGTTGTTACTTTGTGTCTTGTACAGTGGCATGATCATAATCAAGAAAACTAAGTGTCTACCTTGGTGGCATAATATTATTATTTTTAATAGAGAAATTGAGGTTGATTGAATGAATGCACTTACATCTAGGGCATGAAGGAAAATACTTTTAAAACATCACAAACATGTGACACTGTGCACATGCCACTATTCTCACCTCTCTACTACTTTTAATCAAAGAGATCAAAGAAGTTCTTTCCTCCACCTGCAAGTTTTTTCCTTCTATTGTTACTTCCATATCTGAATGTTTTCTGGAATATTCCTTTAGAGGTCCAAGTGCATAAGGTGACAACCATAAATTGGAATTGTTTCTCTTGGATCATTCCAAGTCTTTGCTGTTACTTTATTTCCTGTATAGTGGAAAAGACACAATCTATAGAGCTCCAAAACACATTTATTCATTGTTACTTTGTGTCATGTACATCTGCATGATCATAATCAAGCAAACCAAGTGTCTACTTGGGTGGCATACTATTATTCTTTTTAAATGCCAGATTGAGTTTGATTAGATGAATGTACTTGCAGCTGGGGCATAAGGAAAATCCTTTTAAAACATCACAAACATGTGATACTGTGTGCATGCCACTGCAATCATCTCACCGCTATTTTTCATCAAAGAGATCCGACAATTTCTTTCCTCTAGCTGCAAGTTTTTTCTTTATGTTGATGCTTCCATATCTGATTGTTTTCTGGAATATTTCTTTGGAGGTCCAAGTGCATAAGGTGAAAACCATAAATTGGAATTGTTTATCTTGGATCATGGCAAGTCTTTTATTTTGTGGCTGAATTGTAATAAAATATTTTTCCTATTTGTAATCATTGATGGATTCAATCACCAATAAAAGAAACCATTAATAAAAAAGAAACACAATTTGTAATCAAGAAAAATATAGAATAATCAAACAAACCTGAAGGTGAATTCAAAGACAACAACATCCAAAAAACCATGAATAAAAGGGAAACAAAATATGTTGTCAAGAAAAAAATAACAGGAAACAAACCTGAAGATCTAAACATTGCTGCCATTCTGGAGGCAGTGGAGACTCAATGTGAAGCTCAATACCAATACTTGATAGTTTCAATTCTATCCACAGACATGAATCTCAACACCATGTTTATAATTTCATGAATTCCAACTCCATTTTCTCTTCTTAGATACGTATTCAAACATATTCTTAGATCCTACAAGCCTCTAGCACAAAACCTTGAAAAAATATAGGGTTTTAAGGGGTCAACTAGGGTTTAAAGGAAAATGACCACATGTTGGGGAGAGAAAATATAAATCAATCTAAGATACAAATTCATGTGAGAATTATGAAGGACTCTGATATAATATAGAGAAACGTAGGTGGAATTTTGAGGTGTATATTAACTCTAGGAGAGACGTTTGTACTGAATTTCATCGAATATTGGAGTCAGAGCTCAATAAAAAGTGTCCAACGAGTAAAAGAAGGAGAAGAATACACAACAATAGTATCCAACATTTGAAGGTTTTATTTTTATTTTTGAGGAAGTCTTCCCTTAGAGGATTTAGAGATTATTTGTATCTTTGGAAAAGGCCTATTGGAAACAACAATTTAAAAGAAGTATATAACAATAAGATAATTTTCAGATCAGATGCACCTTATAACAAAAAAAATTAAAGTATAGAGTAAAATTGTAGTCAATGTGGGAAGTGACAACGGAACATATAAGTAGTCTTGATGACCCTAAAGTCACTTGCAACCATGAAACAATCTAGTCAGTTATATAGAACTATCTGAAAGAGGCTTGAAACAATGATAAGAGGAGGCATTTATGGCCATTCTAGACGAAACGTTGAAGGTGGATCCCTTTGGCTATAAACTTGGTAACTATCCACATGCCCTATACAATTTAGTCACCTACATCATCTAGTTCACTTTTCACTACGTTTTGGATTTTAATGCTGAACTAGATCACTTTTATCTACAACAATAACATAGTATTTATTGATTTTTTTATATCTATATATTGCATGGGTGTCCACCAAGGAGTTATGAATATTTTTGGGCATAAAAGAAACCTATAGTAGCATTCTAGGCATTAATTTCTCAAATCTCAGCAACCCCATGTGTGTGAAATAGCAACAACAAGTCTAATCCCTCAAGTTTGGGAAAACATGGGTGTGAAAGCAACCTTAACTCTCCATGTTTGTGTATTTAATCAGAAATGAAGAGAACCATTTTGAAATATGGATTAATTTTAACAATAATAGGCCTAATTCCTAATTCCGGGCTGAATTTGAGGATTAATTTCCAATTCTGAGCTTCCATGTAGCAATATGTGAAAGTTCTGGGCACATTGGCAGCATTTATGAGTAACAAAAAATAGTAAAACAACTTGAATCAACAATAAAATAGAGGCATATCCCAATCTAGGAAACTAAGGAAACCTATGTTAACTTCTTGTACATGAAAGAGCACCCACAAATCCACAGACTGAAGCGAGCTCGTGTTTAAAGCAGGGCTCCAAACTATTTGAACAAAGTCATATATGATAGAATTAAATGTTGCAATTTCAAGTGAAGGAAATATTGATGTTAGAACATGGATGAGAAAAAGGAGGAAACTTATAATAATTTTAATATATTGCAATGAGAAGTGAAAATCTTGGTAGATATTTTCTAACAAAAAACCCAATCTCATGAAAAATGAAAGGTAGGATAAAATGTAAAAGGTAGTATGAACTTTGTTTTCATGAGGATATATATAAATATAACCATTGTGAGACTTATTATACTACTCATCATTGGTGGGTAAACTATCTAGGTAATCCTTAAAATTAGAAACAAATCTAGAAGGAAGAAAAACTAGTCAAATATCATGGAATCACTTATACAACATGTAAAACTGTATAAGAAACCATCTTATGCATCTAATTATAGACCAATAATATACATATTTTAGGAGGTAAGAATACATATTAATGTTATGTTTGTGTCATATGGTGGTAAACAATCCAAACCTTGCTTATACAATTTTTGGCTAGATAGTAAGTAAGTGCTTGCTAGGAAGCTGATAGAAATGTTGGAAATAAGTTATGTGAAAAATAGAAACATTCACATCTTTGTAACCCCTATTACAATTCTGCAATTTATATTTAGTACACAAAAAATTGAGAGTGCTCATATCTAACTACTCAGTGTTGAGAGTCTCTACAAAGAAGGCACAAGCCAAGATGCTAAAGGGGACATAGCATAAATGAAACCTAATTCTCCAAACGTCGAGCTTATTCTCCCCCTCCCCTACTTTACAAATGGAAGATATGATCATAAGTACAATCAAAGAGCCATTCTCTTATAGGTTATAAAAAATAAAAATTCTTTGTTTGTGTTTTGTGAAAAAACAAAACAAGGAAACCATAAGATACTCCAATTTATAAGCTGAAAACTGTGAAGCTGTGCCAAAGAAGAATGCAGATTTTTGTTGAATAGAGAATGGAATATCGGGATTATACCAGGGTCCATTGCATGCAAGGTCCAACCATTGTTGAATATAACATTAATCCCTAGAGGAGTAAAATAACTCACTATCAAACTTCCCATCATAGCGAGAAGCTAAGAAAGGGCCGAAAAGATAATTTGAGAGCTCCAATGTCCTCTCTCTGTTGTTACCATAAATTTTATCCATCATGTAATCAAACCATAAAGGGTTAGAAGGAAGATCCAACATAAATTTGCAAAAATTGGCTCCCAAATATTGCTACTATCATATTAAACTCTCGTTAAAGGAATTAAAGTTATAGATCTACTAAAATAAATAATATTTGAGAGTAGTGTTTGTTCCCCTTGATTTGATGGCTGAAAATCATTCACAAATCAATGATTGTTTCTGCTACTTTCCCAAGTATGTGGTAGTCATGAAAATACACATTTGTGCAAATCATATTTGAGAATATGGTTTGGTCGCCTTGATTTGATGGCTGAAAATATCTACCACATATAAGTGATTGTTTCTGCTGCTGTCCTGACTCCCTAGTATGTGGAATTCATGAAAATTCACATTTGCGTTGATTTTTAATGTGTAAAGAAGGTACTCTAGATGAATATGGAAATGGTTGGAAATTTTCTTTATGGACCATTAATTCATGATATTTGTCCTACTTATGCAACAAAAGGTTCCCCCCTTTGCTGAAAATATATGGATGTTGATCAATAGAAGACAATGCATTGCATAGTTGAACATACTTTGGTTGTCCAAAACCAAGAGACATAAAATTTGAATCTTCCACCCTGAACTTTCTCTGTGTGTGTTGTAGATGTGATATTCATGAAAATGCCAGCAATCACTATCCTATTTATGTTTATAAATCCATAAAAGAGTGTTAATATCATTGTTGTTTTGTTGGTCACTTTATCCATCACAAAATTTAATGGAACCATTTGCAATTTCTTGATCTTCCAAGGGTTTTTCTACAACAACTATCCTCTTCAAATCATCAAAAAATCCATTGTCAAATTTAAACATTTGAAATGGAGCATAGCTTACCAAAACCTTGTCTTCAAAGGAGGATGTAGTGGGTATTTGAATGTATTCAATAGAATCTTGACCACCAAGTGGTTTTTCATGAAGTGATGCCACAAGTTCTTCAAGATCTTCAGCAAGAGGATATGCAACAACATGTGCCAATGGATCTTGTGATGGAGTAGGCTGATCTTCCATCAAGGAACACTTATCATCAAGATTTACATAGCCATATCTTCTTTTCAAAATGTCGATGGAAGCAGTTAAGTTTTTAATGCTTCCACTCAAACTTGTAGTTCAACCAATAAATCCCCAGTTATAGAAACCCTGGGCCATGGATTATTCCTAAATTTCTGCCATTTATAGCAATAAAGGCATACAACTTATATTAAAACTACAAAACCACCTAAGCATGGCATTTTTTCCTCCTTTGTTGGCTGCACTATTTTGTAACAATTGTCCAAAGTGATTACTACTTATTTTGGAATTTGGATGAGCCTATAATCTGTCAGAGTATATAGTATTTCATGATGTCAATAGATGAAGGTCTAGACTCTATGTATATAAGTACATCTCCTAATAATTGATGCCTTAATGTTATTTGTGCTTTTTTAGGTAGCTATTTCACTCATAGCAAGCATCTATTTTATATATTCAATGCTCAAGAACCGTTTAAGGTCTTGCTTATATGGGTGAGTATTCCATGTCTTTTGGTTACAAATCTATTATATTTTTCAACAATTGCCTTAGTGAACTATTGGCATTCATGTCGCTGAATTTTTAATTTCTGCACTCATACAGACTTGGTGCATTTGTTGGTTCCTGGGTGTTGGGTTCATTCCTTATGGCATTAGTGTTTCCACCTGTAATTAAAGGGGAAAGGATTTTAGAAGTGACACCATCTCTTATATATTATTTTTCCTTGTGGATTGCATCAACATATGTGAAATAGAAACCAATAATTCCAGATAGTGGAGGATTATCAAATTTGGAATTTTCTTATAAATGAGTTTGGTTTTTTATTCCTAGTAATAAAATTGCATTTAAGTTGAACAATAAAGAAACATGGAACTCCAGCCAGTTATCATGATTTTATTTGGTGCCCACTCAACCATTATGGATTGTGATGGATTATGATGCATAAAGTTTCCAAATATTGTTCAATTACTTTTGGGAACTAGCTTTAATTTATGGCTTTATGCTTTTCATTGAATATTGCATACATATTGCTCATACTTGCTTGGAGCTGAATAGGTAACATATTTGTGTGCATTTGAAATGTTTCCATGGAACCCAATAGTTACACAACATTCAACATGTTGTACAACTTGTATCTTAAGAGTAATTTGCAAAGCTTGCATAATTCTATTTTGATTGGAGACTTCGGAAACAGACTCAAAACAATTATTTAATGTGGAAAATCGAGATGGAAAAGAACTTCCAAAGACATGCATTTAAAAATCCTATGTAGCAAGCATAGTGGGTCTCATAGAGGATTCCTTCCATAGATCTAACAAATGAGGTTGGATGAATTTCATATTTATAGGTTGTGCTTATGCACTGCAAGCTCCACCTCAATGCAACCTTGTATTTCATGATTTGTTTTCTTTTGTTTGGAATATCAGGACACCTTATGTTTCTAGGTTGTTGTAGAGTAAATATTTTGCAAGAAGTGTAGATTGTGTTTTCCCTTTGGAAAATATTTAAAATCTGAAAATTCATAATTGATTAAAGGGAGGTTTTCCTCTAATTAATGGTTTTGGTCCAACAATGAATATTTTTCAAGCATATAATATATTGGTTTTACCATTGCCATAAAAAATTACTTTGTTAGAGTCCAAAAACAGTTGAAGGAATAATAAAAGATAATTTAATTAATGTCCAACCGCTGACCACAAATAGGTGAAAGGAAATGATAATTATAACAATGTCAACTACAAAGTGGGAGTGTAGAGGTTGTTCATATAAATCATATAAAAGCATGAAAAAAAGAGATATAAAACTATGCTAGATAAGATCTAGTCTATGACCATGAAGCAAAAATATAGAGTGGTATAGTAGAAACACGACAGTACTGCTGAGAACCCAATATGTTCATCTTGGATGAAATGTATTGAAATTGATATTGAAAGCACTAACACTTATAGAGATTGATGGATCCATATCCTTGTTGAATATTGTAACTTCAAAGGATATTCTAAATGTATTTTAGTGATGTACCCCAAGGGAGATGTTATTATTCCTCTGTCGAGATGTTACTATTGTCTTTGGTCATCATAGAGTCATGAGGTAAAGAATCCATTGTAATTCGGGTCAATAGTACCCTAATGAATTTAATATAATATTATATTGAGTCTTCCTAAGTGAATTTGGCCCAGTCAGTTAAGTGGGGCCAACTTTTTAGGTTAAAAGTCAAGTGACAAAAATAGTATAAATAGAGGAGTTGTGTTCCTCATTTGAACACACACTCATTTGTGTATAACACATAGGAGAGAGAGATATATATCTATTGGAAGAAGGCACACCTATCTGGGGTATTTTCTTGTATTTTTTATACATCTTATACAGAGGAAGTTTTGTTGGGTTTTCTTCCCCATGAGGGTTTCCTAGGATAAAAAGTTTGTGTTCTTTTGTGTGGTTGTACTTGTCTGTTTTTCAGTGATCCTTTTGCATATGGTTATGATATTATAATGATAAATGTTATTATATCTGGTATAACCATAAAAAACTTAACATGGTAAGAAGTATCTGTGCAATCGAAACACTACTACATCTACAACTACTGAAGATTAGGGTTTCATGCTTGAAAACCCTAAAAGAATAAAACTAGTCATGTTGGGACTTTCGTTATATATCTATATTGGAGAATGTTCAGGAGCCAAAAATTTTACAAGACGAAGAAGAAATCTTGTTCTACCATGTATAAAATTTTCAGACTCAAATTCACTATAATCTAGTATATATGATTCCTCCAATTCAGGGTTCCATCCTTTCCTATGATTCAACCTTAAACAGGTGACCTAGGGAGAATTGCTATATCTCGGGATATGAAGGTCCAAATAAAATTTATCAAGATTTTTCATATAGGGGGAAAAAATTGGTTTCTATGGTAAATGTTTCAGACCCTGAATGTGAAACAATAACACACTGAAGTCCTTACAAGTTATCTATGTTGAACAATCCTGAAATAAGTCACCTTGGGAAAATTCGCATAAGTCCCAATTGGTGAAAAAAATTCTTCTCTAACCTATGGGGTTGGAAAGAATATATACCAGGATACCTCGGTACTAAGTTTTAGAATCATAGGATTAGGAAGTTTGGAAATGCAACAGAAAAAATATCAGGAAATTATGTAGAAGAAATTGAAGAAAACTAGGGCATCAAATATTTTGCAGTTCTGAACACAATTTTGGGAAAATGAGCTTAGCTCACCTTGAGGAGGTGCATATTTCTATTGAATCATATATTAAAGATACCTAATTTGAAAAATTAGGGTTTCTCTATCAAACTCTAGGTCCACTAGAAGCAGTCTTCTAGAAAATATTTCAAGCAAGCATCATATTGAAGCAATCTCATCTAGAAGGAGATGAAGACAAAGCATAAGAAGGAATCTACAAAACAAATAAATATAAGTATCTTAATTGTATTTCCTATATATGTTGTGTATTATGCATGATAAAATGTTTTTATTAATGACAGTACACTACTAATATGCATGTTATGGGAAATCATCCCATGGTCCATTGCTACTTATATAAAATCAAACCTCTTTTCTAACATGTTGGATTCATGATTGGATTAGTGCACAATCTCAATGATGTCATGATAGATACAAAAGGAATTTGGAAAGTTTTCATGAGATATGGATGAATGTTGTATTGGATAAAACAGTTGCATGATTGTATCATTATGCATATGAATTTGTCAGTATGCACATGTCCTATGAAATGTTTCTAACCATGCAACTGATGCATTTTAATTGTATGAAATATCACATACAATCTCCTACAAAAGAGGAGGATAAGACTTGTTCCGAAGAAAAAGTGATGACAATTCAATATTCACTCCAATAAACATCAAGCTGAAGCTCCCAGGGTCAGAGACACCGTAATGGAAGAAATATATTTAGAATAATATAAGAGATCAATATATCCACATTGAAATATGAAGACCATCTTGGGAACAAGAGATAATTCAAGATGAAGAAAAGTATCAGGATACTTCCAAAATAAAGTAAGAGGCCTCAAATGCACTCTAGTTATGTGGAAAAATTTAGTGACATCAATGATGCAAACCCTTCTAGCTATGGAAGAAGCTATGATCAAAGAGTACTAGTTGATCATGGGGAACGATGTCTAGGATATGGTTCTAAGACATGAAGGGAAGTACGTAGTGTATTCCATGTGGATCTACAAGAACAAGTATACAAAGCAAGGTTCATGGCTTGTCTTAGAAAGAAGGAATAGACTATGGCATGACATACTTTATTGACCATACACACTTCTCTGGTAAAGTAGAAGTATCTATCGAGTAAAGAGCCACTTGTGCAGAATAGGATTTGTACAAGGTCAGAAGGCACCCATAGATAAGCACATCAAATCACATAAGGAGCTTAAAGATCACCTAGAGTGATGAATATCTTAACCTTCTCTACAATGTTGAATATGGGAACCTATAGAAGACAATGAGCTCATAGATGGGTGCAAGAGGAAATTTTCGACAAAGTTCAAGATAAAGGATATTGGTATCTAGTAACCTAATATGGATACATAGAATATCGGTAGCAGAGGATGATACCTATCACTCCAATATAGAATGCAGAGGGAGGGTGATACTTCGCTTCAGGGGGAGTGAAGTCTACAAAAGGTCTCCGAGTTCGACATGGTACAATACTGAACAACTTCCTAATGGACTAAGACTTTACCAAGAGTAAAGTGGGTTCCAACCTTCAAGGTTGAAAGTGGAAGACTGGGATATGTCGATGACCTGACATGATGAAATCATGGTAGAAGCAATGATGGATGAATACCAGTCATTTTTGGGATATAGTACCCAAACTAGAAACAAAAGAGTGTGGTATCTTCCAAGTGGATCAACAAGATAAAACATGATGCTGATGGAAGTATTGAAAAATACAATATTTGTTGCTAGAGGATTCTCTCAAGAGAGAGGGAATTGATTATGAAGAGACATTTGCTCCAATAGAAAAATACACTTCCATCAAAACCATCATAGCACTTGCTTCCATGATGAAGTGGAATATACACCAGATGGATGTAAATACAAACTTCCTGAATGATGTGATTGAGGAAGAGGAATACATTGAACAACCACAAGGATTTGAAGTCGAAGACAGAGTGACTCATATATAAGACTTTGTATGGGTTGAAGCAAGATCCTAGATCTTGGTATGGAATAATAGATAGCTTCTTGACAAGCTTGGGATTTAACCAAAGTAAAGTCGATCCTAACCTTTACCTCAAGGTTATGGATGATGAACCTATCATACTATTGTTGTATGAGGATGATTTATTTATGAAAATAAATGAGAAACATATCACCGAAAGAAATAATAATCTAGATATAGAATTAGAGATTAAAGATATTCAATTAATGCATTATTTCCTCGGGCTAGAAGTGTGGCAGAGACAAGAAGGAATATTTCTAAAATAGGGAAAGTATGCAGTAGAAATATTGAAAAGATTTGATATATTGGATTGTAAAGTCATGGCCACACCCATGGACACCAACTTGAAGTTGTTATCTGATGAGTCATTAGAGTTAGTGGACATGACTCAGTACATACATATCATTGGGTCATTGATGTATCTGACGAATACAAGGCCAGATATATGCTTTTCTATGAACACCTTAAGTTAGTATCTAGTTAAACCTAGACGGGTTCACATGAAAACTGCAAATCATGTGATGAGGTACCTAAAAGGTATGATAGACTTGGGACTTTACTATGGTAGAGATCATGAATACAAATTGTATGGATATACAGATTCATATTGGAAAGGAAGTGTTGCAGATAGGAAGAGCACCTTAGGTGGATGTTATTGTCTGGGATCCACCATGATCACATAGTTTAGTAAGAAAAATTTCATTGTTTCTCTCATCACAACTGAAGCAGAGTACATAGCAGCTTGCTCCACTAATTGTGAATCCATATGGCTTCAGATGTTATTGATAGGTATATTTGATCTAGAGTTGGACACCATAGTGATTCTATGTGATAAATAGAGCTACATAAAGATGAAAATGAATCCTGTGTTCCATAAGGGATATGGTACTTAAGGGAGATATAAAACTACAATATGTGATTACCGATGAGAAGGCTGCTGATATGTTAACCAATATCCCGTGACAATATTGGAAATAATTTCCTCACAACGAGGAACAATGATGTTGATAAATATATTTTATCGCAAGGAGGAACGATGAAGATATGGAACCTTCTCGGAAAGGAGAAACAGGTCGAAGATATGGACCCTTCTCATAAAGGAGAAATAGGTCGAAGATATGGACCCTTCTCGAAAAAGAAAAATGGCTCGAAGATATGGACCCTTCTCAGAAAGGAAAAATAGGTCGAAGATATGGACCCTTCTCAGAAAGGAGAAACAAGTCAAAGATATGGAATCTCTTTGGAAAATAGGAACATGTTGAAGATATGGAATATCCTTGGAAAGGAAGAACAGGTCGAAGATATGAACCCTCCTTGGACAAAGGGGGAGCAGGTTAATGATATGGATCCTCCTAGAAAATGGAGAGTGATGATAAGACTATTATCGATGACAGGACAACAGTGAAGCTTCAGTATGAAAGAGGCCAAGTACTCGTAAAGATGCTGACAAGTTCTGACATTCACTTGTGGATGATAGTATCCTCTCTTGAGGATGGTCTTATAGGAATAACACTCTGTTCTTAAGAGAGGTCCTTACTAGCTAAGAATTTCCCTGAAGATGTTACTCTCGCATGGAGAGTACCCAAATTCATTTGTGGATACCATAGTATAACATTCTCATGCGAATGGTCCTAGATTTCACACCGAGGGTGTCCTATGATGAGTCCTTATGGATGATAGGGCCGATACTTAGGTACGGTCAAGATCTTGTTTGTAGATGTTACTCTTGTATGGAGAGTATACCTACATTGATATGTAGATTCCATAGAATAACACTCACTTAGGATTGGTCCTTTCTTTAGTGCTAGGGATGTTCTATGATGAGTCCTCACGGACGACGTAATATAACACTCACATGGAGTGGTCATAGCTCTAACTATAATACCTCAGTTTTGACCCCATGGTATTAAATTATACATGATGTATATATTGTATTGGAATCATGGCAAGGAGCTCAAGGCCAAGTCCCTACCATTGATTTGGTATTTTGTGTATAGGTATTCAAAGTTGATGCCTATGGATATGGTGTTGAGTCAGGAACTGTATATTTTGATGTATCATGTAAATATGCCATTAATAAAATAACACAACTAGATATGGGACTACAATGTGAAAGAGATGGGGGAATGATTTCACAAGCGATAGGGACGGGAGTTAGTCAAAACCCTTGAGCCAATAGGGTGTGACTAGATTTAAATGTGGGAACCCATGAACCCTCAGATACCTTTTTGTCCTTTGTCTTCAACCATTCATTCCTTCTAGAAGTTGGTTGAAGTAGTTAATTCCTTGGGAAGAGTAAGGCATGGTAGTATGACTATGCATCTGAGCATGTCTGCAAGTCTGTAGTCTGGGAGGCCACGTTCTTGCTTCTGCAATAAGTAACCACGTGGTGCGTTCCTAGTCCATCCTTTCACCCAGATGCATAGAAGGTTTTGTTGTTCCTGAGGGGTTCAGGATGGTCATTATTTTTCATTCATTCCGGATTATTCAATCTTGTTCATGCTTGTGCATTCTATCATTTATGTAGAGAATTCATTCACACAAGCATTGTTGTCATTTGACTACCCTGAGTCGCAGAATTGTTTCTCCCAACATTTTCTCCTATGTGCAAGTGAACCCTGTTGTTTCTCTATGTGACAGAGTGGTATGCAAACATGTTTATCTGTGTTTCAGATTGGATCCCTGTGTTGCTGAGTCTCCCTGTGGTTTGTTGTGATATGTGCACCTTGGTTTGGGTCAGAACTGTATGCAAGACTTAGGAGTGGAAGATACACAGAATGTGCTTGATAAACATAGTGTGGAACCTCACAATAAGATATGAGTGGATGGTGAATCAACTCTGAACATCCTGAAGAGCACTGGAAGGGAAGGTGTATCCCGAGTGACCATGGAGCAGAGAAGGGGACACTTCCTAGTTTTGGGTGTGCAGGAAACATGGATTCCAGGACAAATAGATATTGTGAAGGTGTCCTTAGCTCTGTGGATGAGATCACTAGCTTAGTAGTTATTCCTGTTCATTTCCTTAGCAGCCCGTGAAACCCAAGGGAGATTGGATTGGCTGGGTAGCCTGTGAAACCCAATTGGATCTTGGCTTGGATGTGTCTTGTTGTTCATTTGGCCTTGTGTGTAATCCTTGGCTGGACAACCTGTGAAGCCCAACTGTGGAAGATGGCTTGGATTAGTATCCCATGAAACCCATATGTTGTCTTTACTATTCCTTGATATGGATGTTGGCTTGATTGTGTGTAGTCTGTGAAAATCAACTGTTTACTGGTTTGTCTTTGCATCCTATGAAACCCATCTATTTGCTTGAATGTGTGTTATGTTTTGGCTATGTGTGAGTCTGATGTTCCCTAGTTCCTTGTGCAAATAGTCCCCAGCTCGGGGGTGGTAGTGGTGTTGAGAGATTAATAAACACACTAACCTATGGTTGGGTGGAACATTGAAATGACATAATTAGTTGCAGGAAAACATTCATCTTCAAGATACATATTTTTTGTTATGTTATTATGCAATGTATTTTCTTATGAATATGTTGATCATGTCGAATGCTTATGAATGATGGTTAAGTATAAGTTTACTTCTGTTATGTTCTCCTTAATTTTACTTCACTATGTTCCTTGTGTTTTTCTTGAGCGAATGGGCACTGAAGATCTCTTGATTTTATGAGAGTGTGGTCCTCTGTGGGTTCCCCACCATCATTGTTTAGAATGGTTTGCATTTTCCTAAGTTCATGGAGGCTAGAATCCTATTACAGATTCAGGAGGCATCTAAATTAGTGTTTTCACCCCTTGGAATCCTCCTAAGGGGGGCAGAAGGTGTAAACCAGGAAAAGGGAAGTTGAACCAGGAATAAATGTTGTTTTTCCACACCTCGGGATCCACTTGTAGAAGGAGGAAGGCAGAAAGGGCAGTTGAAACCAAGGAAGAAAGTGTGTTTTCCGATTTTTGAAGTTCGAGGTTGGAAAGCGAAAGCCAAAAGTGCAGAAGTTAACTTTTGGATTTTTGGAGTCCGAGGTCGAAAAGCGGAAGTGCAGAAGTGAAAAAGGAGGAAGGAAGAGGAGCCGTTAAGTATTTTCGTCCCAAAGTAGATGTTTAGATTTCTGAGTTTTGAGGTCAGAAAGGTAGAAAGCAAAAGTGTTGAAGGTGGAAAGTAGAAGTGTGGAAGGAAGAAAGCAAAAGTGCCGAAGACAGAAGGTGGAAGAGCCATCAAGAATTTTTGTCACACACAAAGTTTCCAATTTCTGAGTTCGGAGGTCAAAAAGGCGGAAGGAAAAAAGTGGAAAGTGGACAATTCACTTCCTCAAGATTTTGAGTTTCTGATTTTCGAGTTCTGAGGTTGAAAAGGCAGAAGGCAGAAGTGTAGAAGGTGGAAAGCAGAAGGCTGACAATTCACTTAGTCGATATTTTGAGTTTCCTATTTTTGACTTGCGAGGTTGCAAAGGTGGAAAATGGAAGTGCGGAAGGTAGAAAAATTCACTTCATTGATATTTTGAGTTTTCGATTCCTGAGTTTCGAGGTTGGAAAGGGGAAGTGTGGAAGGAGAAAGGAAAAATTTAAAGTACGGAAAGGATAGGTCCAGTGCAGAAATGATCATTTTGCAAATGGAATGGATCTATCAAGGGTAGAATGATTGTTACAATGGTTTCTAATCTTGAGAATGAATATTGAAGAGTGTGTTAACATCCATGCCCTGTGTTTCGAGAAGAGAACAAGGGTTCTTGGAGAATTTTTTTTAATTTATCCACATTATGGGGTATGGGGACGTTACATTGTGGTATCAGAATAGTTGAGGATGTAGATTTTTCCCTCCAAGGTGGGAGGGGATGTTACACTAACAGGATGATGATGTCCAATGGTGAGGCTTGACACTTAGGTACAGTTGATATTTTCCTTGCAGAAAATAATTTTGTATGGAGAGTATTCCTACATGTACATGTGGATGCCGTAGTATAACACTCACTTATGAGTGGTCCTATATTTGAAGCTGAGGATGCTATATGATGAGTCCTTACGGACGACATGGCCTACATATAGGTGTATTCAAGATCTACATTTAGCTGTAGACAATTAAACTGGTCAATACTATGGACCCTCCTCGTTAAGGGGGAGTAGGCTAATGGAGGATTGAATCATCCTTGGACCTATGTCCTAAAGTGATAGGGATTGATCATCCCATAAATATATCATGTGTATGGCAGGTAGCAAGGCAGAAAAGGATATAAAATATCGAAGTGCAGCTACAAAGGATTAAGAAGATCGAAGTGTTGTTCGAAAGGATCAAGACTCATCGAAGTGCTACTGCAAAGGATCAAGAAGATCAAAGTGATAATGCAATGGATTGAGAATATAAAATTGTTGCTACAAAGGATCAATAATATTGAAGTGATGCTGCAAAGGATCAAGAAGATTGAAGTGTTGCTGCAAATGATCAAGAATATCAAAGTTCTGTTGCAAACGATAAAGAAGATCAAAGTGTTGCTACAAAGGATTAGAAGATCAAAGTGTTGATGCAAAGGAACAAGTGGTCAAGTGCTTAAGAAGACAAAGACTCAGTTCTTTACAAGATGATGTTTCGGCGCTGAAGACATTGAATACTAACTATTCCAGTTACTGATGATCATTGAAAAATTCCTATGAAGTATAGATGTATCACCTTGATGATGTTACAGATGCTCTCTGTCTCATTAATCCTATAGTTGATGATGATGTTGTCAGTAGAATATCATTCTCATTAAGGGGGAGTGTTGAATATTGTAACTTCAAAGGATATTCTAAATGTATTTACTGATGTACCCCAAGGGAGATGTTATTATTCCTTGGTTGGGATGTTACTATTGTATTTGGTCATCATAGAGTCATGAGGTAAAGTCTCCATTATAAGTTGGGTCAATAGTACCCTAATGAATATAATATAATATTATATTGAGTCATCCTAAATGAATTCAGCCTAGTCTGTTAAGTGGGTACGACTTGTTAGGTTAAAAGTAAAGTGACAAAAAAGTATAAATATAAGAGATGNAGCGCATAGGATATATATATATATATATATATATATATATATATATATATATATATATGTTGGAAGAAGGTGCACTTGTCTAGGTTCTTGTCTTTTATTTTTGATACATCTTATATAGAGGAAGTTAAGCTAGGTTTTATTCCCCGTGAGGGTTTCCCAGGATAAATATTTGTGTTCTTTTGTGTGGTTGTACTTATGTATCTTTCAATGATCCTTTTACATATGGTTATGATATTATAATTCTAAATGTTATCATATCTTTCATAACCATTAAAAACTCAACAATACTTTATTGATTCGAGGATGGAGGGATTTCCTCAAGCCAAACATGGGCCAAAAAAATTGAACACTTAAGTATGTGTAGGTGGTAGTGATTCCTATCTCCACACCATGAAAGTAAGAATGATGCTTTGAGAGGACATTATTCAACCCGTTGATGATCACAACTTTGGTTTTTGCAAAGGTTGACCATTTGTTGATGAAGATCAAAAAATCTAGATAAGGCATCATGTTGTTTCTGTAATCCCTTAGGGGTTGATGATAAGAGGATCATGCTATTGACAAATAGAAGAAAGGAGATCAAGTCTTGGTGAAGGAGGATTTTTTCCCTAGGTTGTATATGCTCATGGGGAAAATAATCCCAACTTATCTATGTAAATCGAAAACATTGTAGGTAAAAGAGGACATCCTTACTTCACCCTAATGGTATTCCCAATGAAGTTTGAAATTCAATGAGTTGTGTGGAGCCAACCAAGTAAAAATCGTAGAGGTGAAATATAATTGCGATAAGGAATTTTGAGATGCCAATGTTTCCAAGTCCTTGGAATGGGGCCTTTCTCGAGATCTAGTTTAATTCCCTTTAAAATTCAACACAACAACATAACTTTCAAAGAATAGTTACCATCCACTTCAAAGCTAGCTTAAAGTGTGAGGATCTCATGATCATTGTTTGATTCCACTTTGAATCTTTCCTTTCCTCTAGCCCAAAAATTTCTCCTCTCAAGCTCCTCAAATGACTGGATATGAATAGTAATGGTGTAGAGCTTTGTGAAACTATGGCTTGCCATGATTTCCCAATAATTATTCATATTTTCCCTAGCCCTCAGTTTGTGGAATGAGTTAATAGTGTGGTGGTGACTTTTCCTTGGAGGGAGTCTCAAAATTAATAAGCATCACCAACTATACCATGAACACTTTAGGAACAACTGGCGTACTCTCTACAAACTTGTAAGAAATGATAACTTAGGTAGCTTGTAATGGTCTTGGTGGGGCTCAAGTGGTTTTTTTGATAAAAATAAAATATTTGATGCTATGAGTGGATCATAAATTGAGCCAATGAAGACCAAAATATTCCACTATATTTCTAGCATATAATGGAGACCTCACTGTCATCTCAACAAAGTCTCATTTGGTGGACCTTTCTTGGGTCCATCCAAGGGGGGAATATCTATAATTACCTTGAGGTCTCTAATTAACATCCCATTTGTTGGTATTTGGAGTTGCAACTACTTGTTCTTGAGACTGTCTAAGATCCGAGAAAGCTAGGCTCTAGAAAATTTAACATTGATAGAAATCACAAGGGAGAGGGAGTAGAGATTCCACTTAGCCCTAAGGGCATGCAGTCTATCTCTCTAATTTCCAAAATGGAGGAAAAGAGACAAACCGCACACTTTCCAAAGTTGAGTTAGGGAGCCTTAGGGTGTCTCAAAGAAAACAAACCCTTTTTTGCATTGGATTTGGAGGTGGAGATGAGGGTGTTGGATGCCACCTCACCTTCATGTTAAGTTCTTGCACCAATTTGGTACGCTCCTCTAGGAGTTTGGCCTCAACAACTTATTCAACTTCTATGTCTTGGGGTGACTTACTCCTGCCTTGAACTACATGAACCCAAGAATTGAGGGTTCCTTGTTGCATGTTGAAATGGAATGAAGTGAATGAATGAATGCTAATAGTTGGTCACGAGATATATGCATTTTAAAAAAAATCCATAGAAGCTTTGGTTATTCGACATCCTCTTCCATGAAATTTGATGACATTTCCATACCACCGATTAATCACCTTGTCAGTTATCTGATGTCCTCCTCCATGAAATTTGATGGGACTTCCATACCACTGATTACTCACCTTGTAGGGTATTTGATGTCCTCTTCCATTAAATATGACATCATTGCCATACCACCGACCACTTGCCTTGTCAGTTATCCAATGTCCTCCTCCATGAAATTCGACGACACTGCCATACCACTGATGACTCTACTTGTCAGGTATTTGATATCCTCTTCCATGTAATTTGATGATATTTCCATACCACCAACGACTCGAGTTGTCGGTTATCTGACCCACTATGCAGTGAAATCCGACAAATTTTCAATATCTAATTTGTCGTATTTTTGACATCCTCTTCCATAAAATTCGACAGCATTACCATACCACCAACTAATCGCCTCATTGGTTATCCGACTCCCTATGTAATGAAATCCATTGGATTTTTGATGTCTAATTTGTCGTATTTCTGACATCCTCCTAGTTAAATTTGTTAGATATTCAACGAGAATACTAAAAGAACCAGTGTTAGATATCCGACGGGTAGATGTCAGAAATTTGACCTATTCAATTTACTGTCGGATATCCGCTAAAATGAAACTAACGTTTAAAAAAGAATATGATTATCGAATGGTCGACAATATGGTGTCGAAAATCAAACATTTATGTCATTAACTTTTGGATTAAAAAATGCTAGTGTGAATGATGTCGAATATGATCTGATGGTGAGGGTTCAAGGAATCGAATTGGGGGGTGCTCCCCCTAATACTATGTGAGTAACATGGTGGAGCTATGATGATGTGGTGGTGTGCTGTGTAATGAATGGAAACTTAAGAGTATCAACCGCAAGCTCAAAATTCCAACTACAATCAAGTGTGTAGAAGCAGATCATAGAAATGGTGGCTCAGAGGATAAAAGAAATCTCTAAAACTGAACTGCAACAATGGGTTGCGACAAGGAAATCCGGAAATAAAGTGGTTATAAATACAAAAAACAACACTACCTAGATATAAAATGATGCACTACAATATGGGGTAAAAGTACAAGAAAACTCCTAACTACAAGTTGGAATCTCCTCACAAATTGTATCCTTAACAGGGTGATGAAATCCTAGTCCAAAAATACGAAATGGAAGAACAATAGGATAAGATAATCCCACTATCAAGAAGCACCTTTGGGTAAAATATCCCTAGAAATAATGGAAAGTACGCTATCTTGTTCATGCCACATCTAGGATTTTTTTTGGCACTTCATCCCTTTGGCCCTCAACACCCAATATACTCTAGCATGCATGAGGAGGACTATGAAGGGTTATCCTTTGGTGCAAAGTGGAGTGCAGTATTCCACCGTGACTTATGAAACCCCTTTGTTGTGACTTACTCCCGCAGAGCGCCCCCCCCAATAAACTGACCATGATCATGTCAACAAGTACAAGAGGATTTTGGTACCCTAATGGACAACAACTATGTCTCAAGATGTGAGTGACAAAGGGTTTTTTTTTGGATGCCTATCCCCAATGTCCTAACTTAGCTCCAATATTGTTTCAGTCCTCAAATGAGGTTACAAGGTTGGTTGTATTAAGTTAATTTTTTAGGCTAGCTTGGGGTGATGAACCAAGAATTTTGTCTTTAGGGTCTGAGATGTGTTCAAATGATGTGTATAAACCACAATGATCTCACAACCAAGATGCAACGATCTCACTATCGGGATGCAAATGCATATAAATGACAATAAATGGCATATCATGCAAACATAATAACTAATTATTCCATAACAGAAAATAAACACAAGTAAATGAATTCCTAAGGAATTGATCAAGGGGTAGGAAACACACATGGGGTCTCAAATACAAAGGTCGACTGAAGGGGTTTTGTAGAGGAAAGCATTGCAAAATAGATGCATACTTTTTAACAAGCAAATATAAGCAAGATTCAGAGATAAGTAGGATCCATACTCGATTAACTAAAGGGTTGAAAGATAGATGCATACTATTCAACAAAAAAATATAAGAAAGATTCAGATATAAGTAGGATCCATACCTGGTTAACTGAAGGCTTGTCCAATATTTCTCTAGGGATTTATCCTGCTCCTCTTCTCCAAGAGACCTGCAAAAAACATTATACCTTCCTTAAAACAAATAGACTATATTAAAGGAGATTATGTTTAGTAAAACAAGAAACCCTAATATGATAAATATCATGATATAATCAAAAAAAATATTCAACAAACATTGAACAATGATTTGGGAAGAAGGAAATCACATATTTATTTAACAAGTGGAAGACGTACAAAATTCACCTTCTCCTCTTCCTAGGCACCTCACAAAACCTTGATCTGGTTCTCCTGCTTCTGTTCTCCAAGAAACTTAGCCTCCAAGATATGTGACACAAGGAGATGACATATAGGGAAAATCTAGGGGGGATGAGAGTCCCAATTCCTCTAGCATAACAACGAAAAGTTCAATTACCCTTCATGGACCTTTCTCCCTCTCTTATATACTTTCTTGAAGAGTAGGGTTAAAATAGGGATAAGTTATAACTTCCAAATCAGTTCCAAAACCACCCAAACTGACCTTAATTCAAAATTTAATCATATTTTTATATTTTTTGACCACTACAGGTGAAAATCGCGAGTTTGATGAAGGATATTCGTGAATAAAAAAGTGTAACTGTGGGTTCCCTGAAGCAAAGTCGTAGTTATGTAAGAAAATATCATTTTTAGGTTACTTCTAGGAATTTTCATGCCTTTGTGTATTCTGAAAAGTTTTTCCTGCCTCAAATACCTTTCTAATGGTCCATATAATAGGTCAAATAGATTTACATAATTTTAGATATGTATCCTTCAATATAGGTGTTTTTTAAGCGACTTTTAGTGACTTTCATGAAATTTCGTCGTGGAAGTGTCGATATGCGACAAAAACAAGGGAAAGTGATCAGAGGAAGAGATGTGAAATTTTAGGTAATAGAATATGCCCCCTAATGTATGAGGTTAGGGGGGAATATGATAGTTGAAATATGATAGTCGAAATAACTTATAAAAAGGAAACAACTGAGTATGCAGTCGAAGCGACGAATATTCCAAGATCGAAAGGCTTAGATAGAGAAACCTAAAAGAGAGATAAATGTTAGAGAAAACTCATTTCTAGGACATACAAGTCCATATACAAACCATGTCCATAAATATACAGGTGGATATAACATGCGTATAACATATTAAACTATCATGTTTGCTCAATATGAAAAAAGGCGCCATAACAAATATAAAGGAGTCATGGCCACAAACGAACAAGGTGGGTCCATGCTCAACAGTCGATCATAGCCACAAGAATACAAGGTGGATCTATGTCTTAGCAAATGTCATATGAAGTGTTACAAGGTATTGTGTAACTCATGATATAACAAAAGATGATGATGCTACTATTGAGCCAAGGTCTTGAATCCAAACTTCCCAAAAGGTATGAATCCTAACAATGAATTTGAAGGATATGAAGTTGAACATGGAGGAAACCATTTGATTACCAATCAATGATGAGAACCATTAACAAATGCAAGGGAAATCCATGGGAAACCACCATTAATGAAAATGGTCCCCAAGGTACATAATACATTCTAACAAGTGTGAATAAAGGGTCTTGAAGTTGAACACTTGAAGAATCTATCGAGTACGAGACATTAAGGAATTCTCACTACCCAATGGTGAGGGAAATTTCCATCGATGACTGCAATCCCTAAGGTACTATACTAAACTATAAATCTCATTCCCAGAGAAAGATGTGTTGATGTCGATAAGAAGAGATCCATTGGATGGAAGGCATTAAGGCATCCTTCATCATCCAACACAAGGTAAGTCAAAGACTAGCTGGATCTTAAACTGGCAAAAAGATTTATGACAAGGAACACTGAAGACATGTTGTAATGAAATAATACCAAGGAATGACCGACAAAAAAGGTCAAGGAAACTGCAGAATGGCCGACAAAGGTTTATCCTTGAACATTGAGCATGACACAAAAGTGACTTAGAAAGATCTTGACATGATGGAATGAACGATACAAATATGCAATATAGGAGACATTGACAGATTCCCCATATAATTGGAAAAGGATCCAAATGGAGAAGTAAGAAACTTTGAATCAGGATAAGGTAGAAATACTAGAACCCAACTATTGATAGACTCAAAACTGGTGCTTTGTTCAAGGAGTCAATACTTTCTTCCACATTGTTAAAAACAAGTGAAAGAACTTCCCCTTCCCTCTTTCTTGTAATGGTTTAATGAATCCAAGAAAGAAAAATTAGGACCTTCTTCATTTTTGACAAGCTTGAACAAGAGACAAAAGAATGCTTGATAAAGCACTAATTCATGGATTTTATGAGCACAAATTAGTGAATGCTCGATGACGTTTTCATGGTTTTGAGAGTTTGAAAACTCCAAAGAAGAATTTATGGGGGTGATTTTTCATAAGGTTAGTCTCCTAAGTACGAAAAAGTGTAAAACAATCCAAAGTACAAGTGTCTTAGTCCATACAAACTAAGGTATGCCTTTTTCTTAGTTAGTCGGAAAGGTCCAAAAAAGGGGTAAACTATCACCAAACCGACGCTCCTTCAAAAGAAAGCAGAAGAACTTTAGTTTTAATGAGTTTGAAGGAAAGAAAGATCACTCAGAAAGTTTCATTTATTTATGAGGATGGTACGGACAGTAGTAAACTTGATGCTTTTGTTCTAGGATGTTAACGAGAATGACAAATGGCATAAATAATGCTCAAAATATTTTTCATGTTTAGGTCCAGAGCACGAAAAAGAGAAAACTAAGCTTGATAGGGTCCCTTTTTTGTAAATTTAGTCCTCCAGGCCCGAAAAATAGATAAATCTATACTTAAAGATACTCTTCTAGATTATGAAGAAAATAGAGTATTCCTTTTTCCTAAGTAATCCACAAGGCCAGGAAAAGGGGTAAACTTATATCGTTGTGGATGTTCCTTCACATCCTTTAACGAATTTGAAGGGGCAAGTGAACTGGATGATCTAGTCACATTTAAGGAGTCAGAACAGGCTTGAATATAGCTCCATACCTTTTCTATGAATTTTTAAAAAGTCCAAAAAATTCAACTCCCATCCTCCTTATGGTTTTTAACAAGCTCGAAGGAGAACAGAAAGAATTCTCTAAATGCGAGGAGACAAGTGTCATAGGCAGGAGAAACTAGTTCGAAGCACAAGGAACATATCTAGCATAGTGGAAGAAACATGAGAGAGATAAGAAAACTTGGGAACGTATCCCAAAGGTAAAAAATGCCAAGTTTTACTGGAAAAATGATACAAAGCTGAGCAGTAGTGAGTGCATAAATGATGGCTTATATAAAGGGATAAAAGTATGAAAGTTGACATTAGGCTCATAAGCGGATGCAGGGTGTAAAAAAATGCAGTTTTATCTTAAACAACAAGGAAATGTCAGTAAACATTTGTGAATCCAACTACAAATCCCATCTCCAAGAAAAAACAACATCAGAAACATATTAAGAAGGAAATATTCGATGCAAGTCACTTTGGTAGAAACACATGCAACTTTGCTATCTTCTACATAAAGCGTAGTCATGGAAGAATCAACTGAAGAGGACTCTATAGTTCCCAGGCCTGAGGGTTTATAATCAATAATATCAACCTCAAAAGAAAAGAAAAAATAAACAAGGGAGATAGATTCCACAAGAACAAAATTAGTATCACAGGAGTTGAAAAATATAAAAGAAAAATAAAACTCATTAGGATCACTAACTTGTTCTTTATAAGAAAATTCCAAATACTGAATATAAAAAGATTGATCAATGGAAATATTAGTCTTATAAGGGAATTCAGGGTTAGAATTTGTCACAATTGAACCAACATCCCTAAGAAGGTCATACTGTATCAAAGACTCTAGGAAGACTTCATCAGAAGTAAGTAAATCATCTGAGATAAGACACATGTCTAAACTTTCAAATGGATCAATAGGGTGGAGAGTGGGATCCACAACTTGTATAGGATGGATCACCTAATCAACTACTGGGACTGAGTCCCAAGAAAGAAAACATGAATACATACGCTTCTTTTCATTACCAATTGAGCATGAGGAATATGAGGCGACATAGCTCACTTATGGTGGGGTAGTGTCTACCGAGACACTAGGAATCAATAAAATAAAGACTTGTCTTCTAGTTGGATTAGGAGAGGGATCAAGAAAATCCAACTGATCGATAGTGACAATATCTTCGTTATGATTAAAGTACATCATAAAAAATAATTTTGACACCACAACTTGCATGACATAGGCATAATCACACCTGAGGAGCATGTTGAAGTCCAAGGGGTCCTCTATCACCATGAAATCAATGATGGAAGTTTTTCCACCCAAAGTAACAGGTGTTTGAGTAAGAATTCCTAAACATGTACTTGTTATTCTATCAAAATCCAATAACTCACTATCAATTGACATAAGGTTGGGAGATCCCATGCCTCTCCAAGCACGTGCAGATAAAATAGTAAATGAGGTTCCTTCATCAACAATACAACGACCAATCATGTAATGTCCAATTTTCACCTTTATTTGGAAAGGCGCACCAGAAGGAAGGCATGACTCAACTAGGATATCCCCATCAAAGGAATCAATGTGAGAGCTTGGTTGGGGTTCATTCGAAGAGAGGTTAGTGCCCCCTTTTCCATAATATTCTAAGTTGGAAGTGAAGAAAATATGACTAGTAGACACCTCACTCTCTGTAAGAAGAGTGGGAGTGGAAAAAAACAATCAGGAGCATTTAGGATAGTTGGAGTGGAAAAAAACCAAACTGATAGCCCTAGGGTGAATCCAGGTAGATTCAAAGTGGTGACCAAAGGAATACCAACATTCCCAGTGAGAGGAAAATTACAAGGGCCACCTAGCATGGGTCTCCTGGTTAGTGTCCTTAGGGGTATTAGATATATTTTTAAACAAGAAGACAAAGTTTGAGGTCGACAGGAAACCAACAATACAAAGACCACACCACTAGTAGAAAAGTCTTAAGTATCAAACTAGGAAAACTATGGTACCTTACAAAGGAAATTCTGGGATGATTATGGTCCAGAACAAAACAATGAAGGTCAGAGAGTAGTTACATTGAATATCGTGATGATTTTTCTGGGTGCAAGCGGTGGAATAACCCAACCACCCTCCCAAATCGTCGACCAAGGTTACCTTCCAATTCTACCCTAGGAGCAATGGAAATATCCTTCCATTGCCACCTGTGTAAAGTCCTAGCAAACAAGATACTAAGGATACCAAAATCATGGAGAAAGTCTAGTGGAATAGTTTTTAAACCAATCGATGCACATGGGCAGGGTAGCTAAGCCTGAAACCTAAATAGTACCAAGAACCACACGGGGTCAAAAGGAGGTACTGAGTAAGTCCCAAAACATGTAACAACTCTGGTGTATTCTCTACTAAGTATAGAAGGGATATCTCCAACTAATTAATATCACACGAACTCGAGCTTGAATCCTGTGTGAGAGGAGCTTTCTGGTGTCTTTCTCAATGAAGTTGGATTTCCTAAAAGATTGGACACTATGTTTGAGTTTGAAGTTTTGGGTAGTGAATATATTAATGGACCATGCTGGAAGAAGGTAACACTAATGCTAAAGAGACCACACATATTCATGTAAATTGAAATCATGTGTATACAAGAATGACATCTTGTATTGGTGCATATCTCTATCATCTACTTAGTTTATTTCATTTCCAACTTAGAAATTTCTAGTGTTCTGGGAAAAGTACAAATAGACTCAAGGAAATGGTTGATGAATCATTTAATCAATCGACATCTATAGGCCTTGTATAATATGTTTCTATGTCATCAGAAACTGCTCTTAAGGGGGGAGCTTCTGGAAGAAACCATCCCAAAACTGAACCACTCCAGAAACCTATTGCTGGAATCTGTTTCCCATTTCTGGATGAGAACTTGAAAGAAATTCAACATAGATATCAGAAACCTGAATTTGGCCTTTTTGGGTTTGCCAATTTTCTTTTCTGGTAACATAGATATGTAGTATGAATGATCTCCATGTCCTATTTATTTGAAGGTTCTTAACTATATTTCTGGCATTCTTTTATGTGGGTGTAATAAAATACTCCTATCTACCACTCTAGTTCTATTCATTACATTTCTTACAATTGCTTTGGTAAATAAATTGCTTCAACCAGGGATTGTCTAGGGAGGTATCTTAGTTGTGGGCCTGATGGTATTCTTTTGTGCCTTCAATATGGGATTTGGTGCAGTGCCAAACATTTTATGTTTAGAAATATTTCCAACAAGAGTTAGAGAAATTCACTTGGTTCTATGTGTTATAATAACATGGACTACAAACATGCTTATCATATTCTTGTTTCCTACCATGAACAAGGGCTTGGGAACACTAGGTGTTTTTGGATTTTTCTGTATTATGAGTGCACTTTCCTGGATATTTATCTTCCTTAAGGTTCCAGAGACCAAGGGATTTCCTTTGGAAGTTATCATGGAGTTATTTTCTATATCTACATCTCCATATGGAAAGGAAGAAGCATAAATTAACCAGAAGCTTAGCACTAAATGATCGACATAGCATTGCAGATTGTGAAATATGATGGTTATGGTTTTGGAAAATTCAATTGAAGCATTGGAAAGAACAAACAAAAAGTTGAGTAGTAATATTGTTCAACACTTCTTTATTTCCTCTTTTTCAGATTGCAGCCTAGGCCCTATCTACCTTTGCAATGCATGATTTAGAAGCAAATTTTGTGATTGATGTAAGTAGTCAAATGTACTAGATCTTAGGGTTCTAAGATGAGAGAAATTGGCTTCAGTTTTCTTATGAAGGCAAGGGGCATACTAGAATATGATTGGTTTCTAGTAGCATACATTACCTTTGAAGACATTAAATCTTTTATTGGAAATCGCTATATAGCATTTAGATTTGAATTTCCCACTCTTGTAACATGATCAAAGCACTGTAGCCATCATTATATTGACAAAAAATGGTTTGAATCTGAAACCTAGATTGCCAAAATGTATTCTATTTCCTGAATTAAGAGAATACTGTTTGTTTTATTATGGTTATCTTATTTTCAATAGAAAAAAGTGTCTATTATAGGTTTCTTACAGGATTTTCCAGAGATGAGAAATATGTTAATAACTTTAATACACATGGAATAGAGGATTGATCAGCTTGCAGTAGCTCAAGCTTGGAATTTGATGGCTTTAATTGGTATTGTGTCAAATGCATCTTGCACATACCAAAACTAGTATCAAAGACATGCAAATCAATGAAATAGGCTTCTAAGATACAAAAGTCCCATTCAATATTTCTGTAGGCCTTAGCAAAATCAATTTTGTAAATCTACCATTTGACTAGTTTGTTAGTTTCCCTCTCCCTTTCATGTTTAGTATGAGATTAATTTTTACTAAATCATGTTAAATAATATAGCACAATCTTAGAAATAATATTGCAGTATGTTATCCCAAACTACTCTCTGATATTCTAATCTAAACAACCTACTAAAAAATCTATTCAAAACGCGACAACTTATCAAAAAATACATTCAAATTGGGACAGCTGAAATTATAGTAAAGAATTTTAAGATTCAAATTTTATAACCTTCTTAGAAGACTAGCATTGTTTTCTTAACAACCATGGATGGAAAGCAAGTTTGCATTATTCTTTATTAGCAACCATGAAAGTTATTATTTTTTTTCTTACCTGCAATTTAGAAAGATTGTTTTCCTGAAGAAGGCATGTTTGATAGTTTGGAACATGAAAGATATCAACAATCCAGCTTAAAACATTCCATCACATAAGGATATCAACAATTTCAACCATTTATTTACCATGAGAAGGAATAACCTGTAAAATGCATAAATTTGGAACAATGGAGTCTTAGGATATGCCATCTCACCAAGCAAATTAACTCTGAAAAAAGATAGAGTAAACCACTTCACTAACTATAAATTATTTTCATAAGGCATCGTTTCAGTCCTACCTTTTGCAACATTTTCAGACCATCTACTTGTTTTTTGAAGTCCAGACTTAAGAGTCTTCTATGCAAATATTCTCTAAAATACCTCATAATATTGTTCTGCAACGCAAAACAACATCAGATCCCACAAAACAGAAAAATAAGTGACCATATCAACTACCAAACCAACGTTTAATCATTACAAACCTCAATTTCTTGATTTTTCTCCTGACGTGGCTCTTCAAATTTTATGTTTATGTGGAACTAGTCTTTCTTGGTCTTCCTAAAGGTATTACACTTTTGTATGGAGCATTAATCTGGTAATTTCCTTGACATATTTACAAAAGTAGAGGACTAAAACATCATATTTTCTGAAAGCTAACCTTGTTTGAATCCTTTAGATTAAACAAAATATGTCATTGAATTGCAAGATCCTATGCAGCTACAGCAACTGCCTGTTTTGTAACTTTCGGTTGATTACCTCTATGTATGTAATTGTATCACCCTTCTTACATAAACCTCATTTTATTGTTGTTTTAAAAGCAACCATTAGAGGAAATTTCAACTCAAAATTGGCCTTTTAACTCTAATTCAAATTCCATGTCATCATGTGTTAGGCAACGAAATTGCTTTAAATTTGAAATACCGTATAGGTCTTAAACAATATTTTAATATAAATTTGGGGATAGGTATCATAAAAAAACTACTTTTTTTGTTTGTATTTTCGACATATCTCCCTGTGTTTTTACTCAAATTTCGTTTGGGAGAGCTCATTGGATGTGGAATTAAATTCCGCCTCTAATGAGTACCCACTCAACATACTTTTGATGAACCCTGCTACCCCAAAAACAAGAAATTCTTGAAAAATGTGATGAAGCGTACTTTGACGGACCCCGCTACCCCCAAAACAAGAAATACCTGAAAAATGTGATGATGACATCATCATCACATTTTTTCAGGTATTTCTTATTTTTGGGGTAGCGGGGTCCATTAAAATTATTTCGAGTGGGTACTCGTTGGATGTGGACTTTAATGCCGCATCCAATGAGCTCTCCCGAGTGAAATTTAAGTAAAAACACGGGGAGATATGTGGAAAATACAAACAAAAAAGTA
The DNA here is from genome assembly GCA_001517045.1 of Pseudotsuga menziesii. NCBI lineage: Eukaryota > Viridiplantae > Streptophyta > Pinopsida > Pinales > Pinaceae > Pseudotsuga > Pseudotsuga menziesii. The sequence continues at coordinate 94,292 of LPNX010522206.1, read as the reverse complement.
GTTTTTTTCTTTTCTTCCTCCAAAATTAATAAATATTATTTTATTATTTTAAGTATTGTTTTTTTAATTTTTTTTAGGAGGCCCATTTTGAGTTCAAATTTCCTCTAATGATCTGGAATCACTTCAGTAGATTCAGAATTAGTTTCCTTTGCTAATCCTTCTACCATAAATGGGACCAATCCTCTGTATATACGACTGTGCTTGGCAAGAGTTTCATCACTACATGTCCAATCAAATGAATCTGTTGTCGGGATGGAAACCATGGTAGAGATAATTGGTACTACTGGTCTATGCCACCATGACTCAGAACCACAATGAGCATTTCCCATGTGTTTCCTTTGCTTTGTTTGTAGTTCGAACTATAGAAGATGCAAGACTCTCTAGGGGGCTCATAGGTAAAGGAGTAGTTCTTATTAATTCTTTAAAAATAGCTCCATAGTCGAGGGAAGATTCCACTTCTATACATATGTGAGCCATAATCGTCACTGTTAACTCAGGATATGCCCTTGCCGCACTTTCAACACTAAGCATAACACAGTCAATTCCATCAAGAACAACATTAAGCCAACCTTAAGTGAATTAGTCTCCAAAAACAAATACCATAAATTAGGAAGCAATTCATTACCACCGAAGTCATCGTTGAGGATCTTGAGTAATGGAGCAACACAATTTGTTGAGAAAGAGGCATTACTGCAAAATGAAGTTATAGTTATATATTTATTAGAAATGATGCAACACGATTTGTTGAGCTAGAGGCATTATTGCAAAAATGAATTTCCAACTTGTCTGGGACACATAAACATTTGACTAGTTCTACTTTCATAAAGAATCTCTCTCATATGTTGATCAAATAGAAAAAAGTTCTACATTCACTAAAGAAATGTGTCACAACCTCTATCATACTCCACTCGACTTTTGTTTCCTTTTTGTAAAGTTGAAGAGAATGGTCATACTGAAAGTTAATTTGGCCAAGTACAGAAAAGAAAAAGAATGACATGACTATAAGTTCTACATTTACTCAAGAAATGTGACACCAAATACTCTATCAGTGTAGACACCCATATTTTCTTTCTTTATTGTCAACTTGTTTGGGACACATATCAACACTTGACTAGTTCTACCCTCATAAACAATCTTTCTCATCTGTTGATCAAATAGCAAAAAGTTCTACATGATGTAATCCAATGGCCAACCTTCAAACTCAAACCGATATACTTAGTGTTTCCATAGGCCTTAATTTTACTGCAGAATCCTTGAGATCCATCTTCATAATGAGGCCACTGTTATTAGTTGAATCTTTCTTTTAATTTTTACCCAAGCCAAGGTAATACAGAAAGAGGTGCTAATTGCATTATAGAAGAAATTGCCAATAATATGTTGCTTTAGAATGTGTATTAAAGCCCCAATAATCCATGTTAGAGGAATTAAGAGAGCCTTCTACCTTAAATATTTGGTCCGCCCATTACATCCATAGGTAGTAATAAGACTATTAAAGATAGTCTCTACTTGAGGAACCTAGTTTTCCCTTTCCTCCTTCCAACCCATGAGGCTAATAGAAGAATGGATTGATTGTGGGTGACAACTTAAAAAATTGGATGAAAAGAAGTGAGTAAAACAATTTCAAAACACTTCCTCTCTTTAACACATGGGGTATATGGTTAGAATTGAATGCAAACATTCTTCAAGACATGGAAGTGCCTTATTTATAATGTGCATCACAAATCGTAACAATTAATAAGAACAATAAATTTCCAGTCATGCATATAAAACAAAGAATATTGGAAGAACCAGTTATCAAGAAGAAGGGCACTTGGTGTTATTTCAATAAATATAACTAGATACACCAAGAGATACGTTGAGAAAAAAATACTGTTTTTATGTATGATTCTTATTATTTTCAATTGAAAGCAAGCCTAGGGGGGTGGGAAGGGGGGGAGGGTCTCTAACAACAACTCTGAATTTATGCCACTGAAACTCAACATAGTAGCAGAGTCTCTGTAAAAAAATATTATTGGACTACAATGCTGGATTGCAAGTGGAGTTTCAAGACATATTCCAACCAAGGATTCCAGTGGTAATTAATGGAACTTAAAGCAAAGCAAATGTTCTAACCTTAGGAATTGTCTAAAATTGAACAAATATTTTTATTTCAATCTAATAAGTGCATTGAGAAGACACCAATCTTGCAATGCATGTATAAATTTCTATAGGTGAAAGACTGTATAATAATTTTTATGACCGTATGATTGATATTTTTATACAAGACACACTCTCTTTGTATCTGGTATGGTTGTGGTGGTTATCCTAAAGAGTACATAATGTTGGTCAATTACAACACTAATAAATCATTTATGGGTTCGTTGGTTTGCTATATAGGTTATAGTGTTGTGCAATAGCATGCCACAACCATATATCCTCATTTCTTCAAATGTGGTGCAGTGGAAATTATTACTTCAGTGATTTTTTCAGACTGTTCGATCCACCCTGCTAAATCTCCAACCAATGGAAACAAAAGAATGATACCTATGCTCAACCACTCCAATTATGATTGTCACAATTCTTATGGATAGCAATGATAGGGAGTACTCGGGGTTCCAATAGAATATATACAATAAACTGTCATATGTACCTACTCGCCAAGATTGCACCGTTGCAAGAATATATGATCATATTTCACATACTTGGTCCAATATTGTTTGTATTTTGCAATTCCAATTTCAAGCCATGGTTTCATGTTTCCATTGTAATGTATCAGTGCTTCCTTTGCAATGTCTATCCGACTAACACTAGGATTATAACAAAGGCCTAGAACATGCCAAGAATTATCTAGTGCATAATTAAGGTTGTAAAAGCTGATCAGCCCAAGTAGCAGGATGCCCAGTTTCAACAGTTGTCTGTCCTTGTTCTAAGATAAAAAGCATCACACAATAGTCATTTTTAGACAAAAAAAAATGCTAATGTCACTTCATTGCAGAAACCACAAATAAAGCACCAGGAAACCAAAATCAAAATGTCAATTTATACTTACTTGTACATGCATTTCCCCTTTATTCTATTGTACCAACAACATTGAAGCTCAACACCTTCAGGCCTATCCAGTGGTAGCAGTTAAGACTATTTAGGCTAATCTGGGGACCAAAAGAGGATTTCCCACTGCTGCCATAGGAGAGGCCCAAAAAATCAGAGTTGTTGCAGTTGGGTAGAACAGACCGACCCCCATTCCTTGCAGCTTGTTGGATTCTGGCAAATGCTAGACTAGCTTCAGTGGACCCAGCAGTACTATGTGTTGAAAGATTAAAATAAGAGCTTGAATTAGTAGCAGGATTAAGGTCATTTTGATGGTGATCCAAGGCAATTGGTAGGGCACTTGCAGAGGGTCTAGCAGACGTGGTTGGCTCATTTTGTGTGTTGAAGACGGGTTGTTCTGCAGCTACAGTTCTCTTGGCCCTCTTATTCTTTTTGCAACCCCCACCAACAGGTAGAGTCCTTAGAGTTCCTCCTTTGGTCCAGTACCTTCTGCAGGTCTTGCAGAAATGACGAGGTTGTGATAAACTATAGTTGTTGTAGTAGCAGAACTTGGTTTTGGTGGACTTGCATCTAGGGCTTGTTCAGGCTGAGGTTTCAACCTTCTCTCAAGCAATGGATGTGAACATGAAAGTAGGTATTCACCACTTGGCCTAAACCCTCTTTCCTGCATCATGCCCTGGAGAACAAAACCAAACCCCAGAAGGATTATCAAATGGGCTCAAATTTAACAACAGCACTAACATCAAATATCTATGAGCTAGAAGACACAAGAAAAACATATCACAGAACAAAAATCAGCACAATGTTTAAACAAATCTAACTGGAAACCAAAAAACCAGTTACCCTCTACAAGACTCAATAAAACCCTAAAAATGCAGATTTGAATAGGGTTGAGCATCATTGTTCTATAAACCAAGTACTCTAAACTCACCTACTTCTCCACAGCCACACTACTGCAAATTATGATCAACAAATACTAGCCTTATAATCTCATATAAAGACCACTCAGAACACATAAATTGCAGAGGAAAAGAACAAAAGAAATGATGGAGGCGGCTGGGGTGGTACCCATGACCATTGAGCAGCAACAAAGACAGTGTGAGGAAGCCCCACGCAGACAAAATCATGAAAAAAACTACAAGTAAAAACCAAATAAACAATCATTTTGACATGTACATGTATATACCTGTGGCCAATCGGTGGAATCCATGCAGATTTGAACAGGGTTGAGCATCATTGTTCTGTAAACCAAGTACTCTAAACTCACCTACTTCTCCACAGCCACACTACTACAAATTATGATAAAAAAATATCAGCCTTATAATCTCATATAAAGACCACTCAGGACACATAAATTGCAGAGGAAAAGAACAAAAGAAATGATGGAGGCGGCTGGGGTGGAACCCGTGATCGCAGCAGCAGCAAAGACAGTGCGAGGGCGATAATTGGTGGCGTGGAAGAATAAGAATGGTATGCAGTGGCTCTCCAACACTGCTATGCACTAGAGAAACCCTATGCACCAGAGAAAATCAACAGCATACGCAAGGTGCACATAGGGTTATGGTGGAGCACTGGTGGTGAAGGGCGTGGGCAGAAATTTGGAATAAAATAACCCCAAACATATTGGATATTTATATAGTTAAAAAAAACCCTTATTACCCCTAATATACCACCAATATATTGACTTTTAATTTTTAATTTTTAACCACCCCAATATGAACGGACGTGATATCATATTGGTCCCTAGGTGACGGCCCCGTGGCCTTACATAAATGTGTAAATTTGAATAGCTTCATAAACAATTACTTTTCTTGAAACCATAAACCCATAAATCAACTAATTTGCAATACCATGTGTTTGGAATATAAAACCATGTGCATTTGAGAAGATCAACAAAATAAAGTGTGCAGAAAAAACACTTGATGAAATGCACCAATAACCCCCAAGAAAAGAAAAATGCCAACGCTAAACTAAATCTTCATAAAATTCCAAACATTTCAACCATGAAAGTGGTGCACTACACCATCAAGATAAAATCATCAATAAGAACATGTCATCAAACATCTGCTAACCAAATGTGATCACATGTAACCCTTATCGGTTAAATGATCCAACAATGTTAAACTAAAACCAAATGTGATCACATGCAAGGATCATCCATTGTATTTGGTCATGGACCTCACAAGTGATCTCTCTAATGGCAAGTTGAAACATAGTCAGCATTAAATTAAGTTAATTCAACCAGAAACAATGTATTATTGCTACACATCATCACACGTAGCTTTAATGACATTTGTTTCCATGTTATTTTCTTTGGGTCATATTGAAGTTCCCAGGTAGGCCAGTAGAGTAAGTCTTGCTTCAAAGTTAAAAAACTATGTTTTCCTGCTAAATCCATTGTCTTAATACGAACAAACTCATTGTTCCCGAACTCCTTTTTTACATTTACAAAAGTTTGCAAATTAGGGATCGGTTTGTCATTCACTTGTACAATCCATTTAGTGAAAGGAACTCCATATCTCTCAGCAAGGATCATCAAAAATCCATTTTTAGAGGCTCCAAAATGATGGACAAGAGGCCCGAATCCTCACTGGAAGAGGGTTGTGAGCATAGGTGAAGCATGGGATTCACTGGAGCTCGACTTGTAGGTGATGGAGGTGTTAGAGTCATTTACCCAACATGCACACTTATTTGGTCAATTTTGGCCTATTTACCCACTATCCTAAGTTTAATTCACTTACTTGGAATCAAATGAGCACAATATGACATTAGCATGAGCTCACCCATGCCCTCTTTCAATTAAGGACGCCAACTAAGCCTTCTCCTTCATTTGGGGAGGCTAACTGGGATTCCTCCGTTAAACAGGGAGAAATTATGGGGTGATATGAGTGTCATCAATGCACCTAATTGCTAACTAATTGGTTTTTTTACTTAACAATTAGTTAAGCTGAGTTGTGAAGGTGCCTCCATTCATTATTTAATTATTTTTTGCCAATATTTATGAACTAGAGCTAACACTAGCGTCTACAACCACTTCTCATAACATGTATCACTTCAGTTAACTCCATCGGAGCTACTTGGAGTTATGGATGGTATGCCTCCTTTAGTTGGACATGCAGTTGCATGTGATGAGTCACTTTCATTTAGACTCGGTCATTTGTTGCACTTCGATTTAGTTAGGACTTAGTGTGATAGTTAGTTATTGATTAGTTCAGTGGTTAACTATGTGTGCCGATTGTGGATGACATTCCATTAAGCTACACCCATTCATTCAATTCGAATGACCTTCTCGAGAATTCAAATTGTCTTGGCATTCATGCACCTTGCATCCTTGCATGACCATTTTATTGTACTCTCATTATTTTATTGATTATACAGAGCTGCAACATTCTATTGCAACACCATTATGCCATCTTCATGCTTAATTGTTTGGAATCTCTTATGAGACTGTGTTTTAGTCCCTAGATTATTGTGACAAATTAATACGATATCAGAGCTCACAGCGAGATGAAGCTCATTCTCTTCAAAAAAATGGGTTTTGACAAACCTTGCATGAAAAATTGAGCAAAATCCCAAATTCTAGCACTGCACCAAAAGTAGAAGGTTTACCACTTAATACCCGAAGTTAAGGAATTGTTGATCAAGGTTACTTGATCATTTATGCTGGGTGTGATGAAAACCTAATATGTGAAAGTTGTTTGACTTTACGGTGACTTTATTGTTTTGATTTGCAGGTTTTACAAGCTCACTACATTCGCTACAACACTTTGATATGGATTCTTCCGTAGATCTTTTGACTCCGTTCAATTTCCATCAATGGAAAGGAGACATGGAGATCTAGCTACATGCCAAAGGACTCTACTAGGTCACTATGGACAAAAAAGAAGAGCCTACACATGTTATAGACAAGGTAAGATTTTTGAATAAGAGAGATGAAGCATTTGGTTTTTTGTGTCTCTCTATCTCCAAGGATGTTCTATTCCACCTCTCAGGATTGAAGACTCCGAAATAGATTTGGGACAAACTTGCCTCCTTGTGTGGAAAAAAGGATGACATGAGGGTTTATCATCTTGAAAAAGAGTTGATGTCTCTTCAACCTGGAAATTTTGAGACCCTCAATGATTTTTTCACAAAATTCAAGCATATAGTCCTTTTAATGAAGCAGTGTGAGGTGAAGATGGAGGATGATCAGCTCATCCTTTCCATTCTCTCAAAACTTGGAGTTGACTATTAAGTGTTTGTTTCTACATTCCATCCAGGGAAGCCCACAACCCTTGGATGGAATATTCCTTCACTCAATGCCTTCATTGAGTCCCTAACAAGCGGGCATGACAAGCTTGTCCAGATGGGGATCATTAGATCCTCCCGTGATCAATCCCTCTTTGCTTCAGGACCCACAGATTCGATGGGGAAAGGAAAGCAGCAAAAGAACCCCAAAACTAAATTTGAAGCTCCTAAGCCAAAAGTTCAAAACCAGCAGCAAGAAGAGCCTTCTGGCTCGAAAAAGGACAAAAACAAAGGCCATAATGGGAAGGAAAAATTCAAGTCTTCATATTGAGGGAAGGGCTTCCACCTTGAACATGTTTGCATGAAAAATAAGCTTGATGAAGCTACTTCTCTCCTTGAGAGAAATAACATAAATCTTCCGAAAATATTTCGGAGGAAAGAAAATCAAGATCAGGAATACTAGCATGAAAGAGGTCACTCCCTCATGGAAATCACTTCGAATTCCATGGATCTACTCATAGATTCTAGAGCTTTGAACCACATCATGGCCAACAAATACTCTTTCTCTTCTCTCAACACCAGCAATAGAATTCATATCCACATGGGAGATGACTCTACCATCATCTCAAAAGGACAAGGTACAGTAAATCTTGAGCACGGTTATTTTTCCAATGTTCTGTATGTACCATATCTTGCATCAAACCTCCAGAGTGTCTATCAAATGACCTATACTAGAGTTCCCAAGAGAGTATCCTTCAGCCCATATGATGTAGAAATTACTGAACTTGCATCTGGGAAACTTGTGGCAAAAGGCTCTACAAATCATCATGCAAAAGCCTTTTAGTTTTCCCATTTTGTGGAGGATGCAAAGCCCACAGATCTGCTGACTCATGGAAATGATGTTAGTAGGCTCTGGCATTAGAGGTTTGTCCACCTAAACTTCAAGTACTTGCAGAAATTATAGAAAAATTCCATGGTTGAATCCCTCCTGGTCTTCAAAGCTATCACTAGAATTTGCAAAGGCTGTATTTTGGGCAAGCATCCTGAGCATAAGTTTGATCGGGGGAAGGCAAGCCGAGCATCAGAAATATCGGGGCTGATTCATTCCGACATCAGCATAACAATTCCCACCACATCCTTGAATGGATATCGGTGTTTTCTCACTTTTAGAGATGATTTTTCTAGATATACATGGGCCTTCTTCATCAAGAAAAAGTCAGAAGTCTTAGAAAAATTCATTGAATTAAAAGCACTGATTGAGAATGCATCTGGGAAAAAGATCAAAAATTTTAGATCTGATAATGGATGGGAATATATAAGTAATTATTTTCTTCATATATGTTTTGAAATTGGTATTCATATCCAACATTCAGTTCCCTACACTCCTCAGCAGAATGATGTAGCAGAGAGAAAGAATCGGTCTCTCAAGGAGATGCCCACTTCCATGTTGGAATCTAAGAAGTTGACTGCAAATTTATGGGCCGAGGCCATGAATTCTGCTGTATACATTCAGAATAGAGTTCCTCATTCATATATGAAAGGGAAGACCCCTTTCAAATCCTACTTTGGACACAAGTAGGATGTGTCAAATCTCAAGGTGTTTGGGTCCACTCTATGGGCCCGAATTCCGCATGATAAGAGGAAATCTTTGCAACCGCAAAGTGTTGAATTTTTTTTCTTGGATATCCTAATGAATATAAAGGTTTCAAGCTTCTGGATATAAGAACAAAACAAATCATCATTGAAATAAGTGTCTGGTTCAATGAGCCTCTTCAAGAGGTAGAACTAGTGAAGGAGAAAACTGTTGAATTTCCTTCCTATTCTACTGAATATCTGGATGATGAAATTGGGGGTGATGACCCTGATTTGGAACCTCTGATATCTGATATCAATGACAAAAAATAATCAATTTAAATTTTATAACCTAAAGTGCAAACACATCTCCCAACTTGGGCCAGATAGACACTTTCTTTCACTGGTGACAACATTGGAAATCCTGATGATCAAAGAAGAACCAGGTCCGATTTCCAAAGAGCAGGTATTAAAATCTCTTGTCATGACTGTTTGCTGTCTGAAAATTGTTATTTAATGATAATTTCATATCCTAATTCTTACTAACATGATCAAAAATATCCGAGATGGAAAGCTGCCATGGACAAAGAGATGAATTCTCTTCAAAAGAATGCTACTTGGGAGCTAGTTTCTCTTCCTCTGGGGAGGAAATTAGTTCAATGCAAGTGGGTGTTTCGAAAAAAGGTTTCTGCTAATGGAAGCACCTAAAAATATAATGCAATTCTGGTAGCAAAATGGTTCTCCCAAGTCCAAGGTGTGGACTATCATGAGACCTTTGCACCGGTTGCAAAAATGGACATCATCCGCCTAGTTTTGGCAATTGCGGCATGCAAGCACTGGGAAGTGCATCATATAGATGTTAAGTATGCCTTTCTACATGGATATATTCATGAGGATATATACATGAAGCATCTAGATGGATACATTTAATATTCATCTTTGGTTTTCAAATTAAAGAAGTCACTATACGGGTTAAAACATGCCCCAAGAGAGTGGTATTCCAAGATGGATGCCTTCCTTCTCTTGCAAAACTTCCAAAGGTGTAAATCAGATACGAATGTGTATCTACAGAAGTATGATGATCATTTTCTTATAATTTTTTTATATGTCGATGATCTCTTGACTACTGGCAGCACTGTTGCTTCCATTTCAGTCATAAAAACGGCCCTCCATGATACATTTGAGATGAGCAATTTGGGGCTCTTGAAGCAATTTTTGGGGCTTGAAATTGCTCAAATGTTTGATGTGATAATGGTCACTGAGTATTAATACATATCAGACCTATTAGTTAAGTTTAACATGGCTGAATTTAAGGCTGCTCCATTCCCTTTCCTTTCAGGGATCGGCCTTGAAGAAGGAAAAAGCACTCCACCCATGGATTGCACAATCTACCGCCAGCTGATTCGTAGCTTGCTTTACTTGACTCATTATTGTTGTACAGGATTACACACCTAATAACCATAGGTCTGGGGTTACCAACATACTCAATCAACTTGCATACAATTGACTCTAGAGTGTAGTAAAGGAAATAGGAAGATGAGAAAGACTTACTCGATTAACGAAGGTCAATCCTGCTAGTCCTCTTCCGCTCTGCTTCACCTCCAAAGTATTCAAGGTTGCTCCTCTTTCACCTATCAAGGAACAATCTTCCAGATACAAGATGATTCATATATACATAAGTAGGTTAGATAAATCATATATAAGATGCAGAAACATAAACATTTATCAAACCAAGATACATGAAATGCATATGGAAGAAGGATTCTCTTTATTATCAACAATGGAAAGAGTTTAGATTACAACCCAACGCCTGAGACAAGGACTCCTCTGCAACCAAAGGATTCTGACTTCCACTGCTCCAAAGACTTCTATATACAATCCACCAGCATAACTTTGCTCTCCAAGTCTATCTCCAACACCCTCCCCAAGGACTGTATTTATATGGGGGAAATAAGGAAGTTTCGAAGGTTGAGGAGGTTGATACAGTTAAGAGGATTAAGGTAACAATGCTTAACTAATCTCAAATCATTGCGTGTTTTTATTTTTAAATGTTAACAGACATATTCACGGGTATGTAGAAGGACAACCCGCAAATGATCCGCGAGTTTCTATAAGAGAAACCCGCGAATACATCCATTCGCGACTTGCAGCAACCGACACTCGCAAATGATGTGCGAGTTGTACATATAGAGAGTCGCGAATACAAATTAACATAGCAAAATGACAAAGTAACCAGCTGGATGGAGGAGGAATGTATTGTAATAAGCCAATCTATAGTGTTATGGGAAAACCTCAATTCATAGATGTCCTTTTGTGTGCCAACATGAGGGATGTCGGCACTCGGATGGAGAGGTGCCATTCAGGTGGATAACAAATGCCCCGTAATGTGTCAGATTAGAGGGAAATGATGGCTGAAATACATTATAATATCATCTTTGGAGAACTCAGAAATCCAATGTAGCAGAGAGAGTACCTGAAACAAATACATAGTAATGTCATATACAAAGTTACATCTGAGGATGCTATGTTCAATTTACTGGAACACTAGCTCCTTTACAATATTTGATTACATCATATAACACCATGTATATTACAAAGGTGGATCAAAGCCACAATATACAATAATGAGTCTTCAAATATTTGGAAGCTGTGTATAGGAATAGAACATAATCTTGCGCAACTTAGTCCATAGGTGAGGAACTAAGGTCTTCATAAAGGATCCCAAAGAACCAGTATAATCCAAGCCATGTGAATAAGGGTAAATTGAAGCCTTAACATGGAAAGGATTCAACAGTTTGTCAATCAATAGATTATAATCAACAATTGAAGCAAAGAAATTGACCAATGAATGAAAGTGAATCCTGAGGTACCATCTTCAAAAATCTAGGTCTTCGTCATCAGGAAGTGCTGAAATGGAACCATGCTATGATAAGGAAGGCAATAGATCCTCCAACGGATCACAAGAGTGACTAGGAAGTGGGAAAAAGAAGGGAAACACAAACAGATAACAGATATAACAATGATGGAATCAGGCTATAGATCAGACAAAGGGAAGAGTCCTTGAATAGTGAGCACAACACAGAGATGACGCAAGGCAGCGTATAACTTATAGAAAGAACAACTAGACTTATCTATCATGTAGGAGACATGATCATATTCCCTAGGTATAACGAACAAGAGGAGGAGTAAGAAACCCAAAGTGATAGATGAACACAAGTGGACACTGAAACATGGATATTGGAAAGCAAAGAGTGCTATGTTCAAGGATGACATGCTGCCATTACTGAAAACAAGAGAAAACTTATTCCTTACCTTCCCTGTTAAATTTTAACGAGTCCAAGAAATTCAACTCGGTACCATCTTCATTTTTGGCAAGCTTGAAGAAAAGAAAGAAGAATGCTTGATAAAGCACTAATTCGTGGATTTTACGAGCCCGAACTAGTACATGCTCGACGGTGTTTTCATAGTTTAGAGAGTCTGAAAACTCCAAAAAAGACTCTAGGGGGGTCCTTTTTCCTACAATTTAGTCTCTTGAGGCCGAAAAAGTATAAAACATACCAAAGAAGAACTCTCTTAACTTCTGAAGAAGAAAAGGCGCACCTTTTTCGTACTTAGTCAAGAAGGTCCAAAAAAGGTTAAATTACCACCTACCCAATGCTCCTTCAAAAGCAGCATATAGCTTGAGTTTTATGAGTGTGAAGGAAGGCAAGATCACTCGGAAAGATCCATTTGATTACGAGAAATGGGGCTTACAACAATAAACTCGATGCTTTGTTCTTTAGGGTTTAATGAGCATGCCAAAGACATAAAGCACACTCAAAATCTTTTTCAAGTTTTGGTCTAGAGCACGAAAAAAGAGAAAACTAAGCTCATACTAGGGGTTCCTTTTCCGTAAGTTTAGTCCCTCAGGTCCGGAAAAGAGATAAACCTATGCCTGAGAATACTCTTCTCAATTCAAAAGAAAAGAGAGTGATCATTTCTCGTACTATTCCACATGGTCCGAGAAAGAGACAACCTACCACCAATGTGGATGCCCATTCACATATTCTTAACAAGCCTGAATGGACAAGTTTACTCGGTAGTCAATTCTATTTTAAGGAGTCAGACTTGGGCCTAAATAAACTCAAAATTTTTCTCGTGAATTTTTAACGAGTCCGGAAAATTCAACTCGCGGCCTCCTTACTGTTTTTAACAAGCTCGAAGGAGAGCAAAAAGAATGCTCTAAATGTGAGGAGACGAGTGTCATAGGTAGGAGAAACTAGTTCCAAGCGCAAGGAATAGACCTATGCATAATGCAAGGAAAGTGAGCAAGATAAGGACACTCAGGGAATGTCTTCGCAAGGTAAAGGGTGTCAAGTTGCAAAGGCAAAATGATACAAGGCTTAGCAACGATGAGAACAAATATGAGGGCTTATACAACGAGCTAAAAGCGTGGAAGCCGGCATCAGGCTCATAAGCGCAAGCAGGGCACATGCAAATGCAATTACGACTTGAACAACAAGGCGAGGCCAGTAAATAGTTGTGAATCCAACTAAAAATCCTATCTCCAAGAAACAACAACATCATAATCATATTCAGAAGAAACGATTCGATGTGGGTCACTTTGGAAGAAACACATGTGACTTTGCTATCTTCTATAAAAGGTAAAGTCAAGGCAGAATCAACCAAAGGAGATTCTATAGGACCAAGGCTTGAGGTTTTATAATCAATAAGATCAACCTCAGAAGGAGAGCAAAAATCAACAAGGAAGATAGAGTCTGCGGGAACAAACTCAGTATCACAGGAGTTGAAAAATTCATAAGAAAAATCAAACTCATCAGGATCACTGACTTGCTGTTCGAAGGAAGAGTCAAAAGACTCAACAAGACCAACATAAGAAGAAAGGTTAGGCTTACTAGGAAAATCAGGGTTAGACTTAGTCACAACCGAACCAACATCCAAAAGAAGATCAGACTGTATCAAAGACTCTAGGAAAACGTCATCCGAAGGAAGGAGATCATCCAAGATAGGACACATATCTAAACTTTCAAATGGATCAATAGAGTGGAGAGCAAGCTCCATGGTCTATATAGGATGACTCACCTATTCAACTGCTGGGACCAAGTCCTGAGAAGGTAAGCATGGAAACAGAGGCTGCTTCTCAGTAGCAATTGAACACAAAGGGCATGAGGCCACATAGTTCACCTGTGGCGGGGTAGTGTCTATAGAAACACTGGGAATCAATAAAGGAAAGACCTGGTCTCTAATTGGGTCAGGAGACGGATCAAGAAAATCCAACTGATCGATAGTGACAATTTCTTCGCCGTGATTAAAGTACATCACACGAAATAATGTTGACACCACAGCTTGCATGGCATAGACATAATCACATCCAAGGAGCATATTAAAGTCCAAGGGGTCTTCTATCACCATGAAGTCAATTAAGACGGTCTTCCCACCCAAAGTAATAGGTGTTTGAGCAAGAATTCCCAAGGCTAGACAAGTTATTCTATCAAACGCCAGTAACTGACTAGCAGTCGACACAAGGCTAGGATATCCCATGCCTCGCCAAGCACGAGCAAACAAAATACTAACTGAGGCTCCTTCATCAACAATACAATGAACAATCGTATAGGGTTCAAATTTGACCTTTATCTGGAAAGGTTCATTAGAAGGAAGGCGCGGCTCAACTAGGCTATCCCAATCAAAGGAAGCAATCCGAGAGCTTGGTGGGGGTTGATCCAAAGCAAGTTCAGTGCCCCCTTGTTCAGTAAGTTTTGAACTGGCAGTGAAGAAAATGTGACTAGTAGACACTTCACTCTCCAAAGGAAGAGTGGGATTGATCGATAATGGGATCGATTCAACCACTTCGTGAAAGTCACTCTCCGAAGGGAGAGTGGGATTGACCAAAGATGACATTGGTTCAATCACATCAGGATCACTCTTCAAAAGAAGAGTGGGATCAACCAAATCTGAGATTGGTTCGACCACTTGATCAACCAAATGTTGAATAGGTTTTTGAGAAACTATAGGTTGTTCAGGAGAAGGAAATTCTTAAGTCTTGGACCACACTCTTCGCACCTCCGCGATAGCAGGGAACTTGTGAGTAAGATGATCTCCCTTGCATAGAATACAAGGGAACTTAAGTTTGCACTTTGAACGACCAGTTTTCTCAACTGTGTCAACATGACTAGCAGTGGCTGACTGTTTGCTCTCAACATGACCTACAGAGGATGAGATTTTTCCCCCAGCATGAACTACAGAGGCTGGGTTATTGGGTCCAACTTGACTAAGAGAGGCTGGTTGTTGAAAAGATTCAGGATGTTCAAAAATAGGATGACCATGAAACAAAACTCTTCACACCTCCACGATAGAAGGGCATTTATAAGTAAGGTGGTCTCCCTCACAAAGCTTACAAGGAAACTTGGGCTTGTGTTTTGAACGGGTAGTCTTTTCAACAGTGTCAACATGATTCGCAGTGGTTGATGAATTGTCTTCAGCATGAACCACAGAGGCTGAGACACTGCCCCTAGCATGACTTGCAAAGGTTGAGAGACTGGGTCCAACATGACCTATAGAGGTTGGACGGGCACCACCAACATAAACAACAGAGGTTGAATGGTTAGGATCAATCTGCTTTGCAGCAGTTGAGTGTGTGCCCCCAACATGAACAACAAAGGATGGGTGGATGGATCCAACATGAACAACAGAGGTTGGATGGGGAGGTTCAACTTGAACAACAGAGGTTGAATGGGTGCCCTTAGCATGAACCACAAAGGCTGAGTGACTGGATCCAACATGACTTGGAAAGGTTGGAAGGATCCCACCAGCATGGTCAACAGAGGCTGGATGGTGAAGATAAACTTGACTTGCAGAGGTCGAGTGCTTAGATCCAACATGACCTGCATAGGTTGGATAGGTTCCCCCAGCATGAACCATAGAGGCTAGGTGGTGAGGTTCAACTTGACTTGCAGAGGTTGAACGGGTGCCCCCTTTCTTATGTGCCTTCTTCCTATTCCTCCTTATTTTACTCCTTTTAGACTGCCGATTACTAGTATCAGTACTTTCACCGCATGAGGTAGAAGGAGGAGGAGAATCAACTACAAGTGAATGGGAAGCAGTGTTTTGATGCCCTTGATATAAGGAGCTTGCTTGAGAAGCATCAGGAGCATTCAGGACAGTTGGAGTGGAAAACAACTACACCGGTAGCCCTAGGATGAATCCAGGAAGATTCAGGGTGGCCATCAAGGGAACACCAACATTCCCCGTGAGAGGAATAGTACAAGGAGTTCCCAGCATGGGGATCTCTTGGTTGGTGTTCAAAGGGGTGTTAGCCATAGTTTCAAACTAGAAGACAAAGTCTGAGGTTGATAGGCAACCAAAATTACAAAGCACACACCTAAAGGCACACTAAGTACAGACAAACCACACAACACTCACTAAAAATTCCTAAAGCCACACAAACAAACATGTATAAGATATACTTTCCAGAAGAAATATGATAGACAGTTACTTGGCTTCCCTGTAGATGTTCTTAGGCACAAGCAGAGGAATCACCCACCGCCCTCCCACACTTTCTACCGGGGTTACCTTCCAAGTCCGTCCAAGGTCAACCAGAAATAACCTTCTGGTGTACCTGTGTATGAACCCTAGATGTCAAAGAGACTAAAGGCTACCTTGGCTATACCAACAATCTGGGGGGACAGTCGCAAGCTAGACTCGTATGCATGGGAAGGGTAGCTGATCCCGAAACTCTGTCTAGGACAGAATCCCCAGATGCGTAAAAGTCTTGAGTTACGCTTTGACAAGGATTCAGAGGGTTATCTCCTCTGTCCAAGCCTCCACGCGGCCTCGTGCTTAACTCCCATTTGAGAGGAGCTTCCCAGATACAGTCGATAAAATCAACGATTTACCTAGTGATTGGCCAACTACGTCTGAATTTAACACTTGTGGAGAGTTGAAACTCCCTAATCCACAAGTCTAGCCTGAGCTAGTTGGTGTATGACCCTATAAAATAAAACTTACTAGTAAATTTTAAATTATATCGTTTATTTTAAGGGTTGTTTTTAGTCAGAGGGTAAATGACATGAAACTTATGTGGTGTTTTGACTCAAAATTGAAACAAAATGACTAAGCAAAGAGATATGAAATGCAAAAAGCAAAAACTATTCTCTTTATTTTTCTTTTACAAATAGAAAACTTGAAAGCCACAAAAGAACAAATTCTTTTTATATTTTTCCAAAAACAATGATATGCCATGCAATCTAGACTAAAAACCTAATCTACATGCATATAAAGCAAACATGTGTTTTTGTCTTTTTCTTTTATAAATGAAAAAGAAAAATCAGCCTATCAACTAATGCAAGAAAGTACTGTAAGCAAAGCAAATAAACAACTACTCTATACCCCACAAACAAACCCTAGGTTTCCCTAAAGTTAGATATCAACCTCTCTTGAAAAGAAGGCTTACAAAAGTAAACAAGCCAACAACTTTGGAATGAAGAGACTGAGCAAAAAGACTGATATAAACAAAGTTCAAGAAGTCCTAAGTATCAATATAAACCTACAAACAGAGGCTGCTCAGTACCTTGTCCAACAAGGTCAAGCCAAAGAAGGAGGTAGGGGGGCAAGCAGCAAAAACAAGTACAGGTTCTTTTTAATTTTCTTTTATAAATGCAAAAGAAAAACTACCTACAAACAAAAGTATGCAGATAAGAAGAACAAAAAGAAAAAGGAACTTTTCTATACAACTACCAAACAAACTCTAGAATGCACTAAAGTTAGTATAAACCCTACTTGGAAGGAAGGCTTGCATAAGAGACAAGACAACTATTTTGGCAAGGTGAAGTTAACCAACAAAAGAAGAAGGAAACCAACACCAACAAGCTTCTGAAATCAAACCAAGGTCACTAACAGAGGTTGACCAAAAACATAAGCCAAAAATCATACCAAGCAAAGGAGGCAGGGGGAAAGAGCAAAGAACAAACCCTAATGCTATAAAAGGCTTACAACAAAGACAAAGAACAAGCAACAAGGATGACTCTAACTCCCTAGAGTCATGCACCGAGGATGCACTGTACTTGAACAAACTTGAATCAAATAAAATTTCTAAAAGCAACAAACTGAAGCAAACAGGTTGACAGAACCAAAATACAACCAACAAAGGAAGGCTAGGAAACCTATCTTGGGTGCACACAATGACAAAAAATCATTGTAGTCTTATGAAAGCAAATGACAACCAGCTACTCTCCAAAGACAGACTGGAAAAATAGAGCCCAAGACCTTAATCACAGATCTAGACAAAGACACCTTAACCCTCAACCCAAACAGGCCAACCACTTCAGCATGCAAACAAAAAATAATCCAAGTAAAAAGAGACTCAAGGGCTTTCGAAAAAGCACAAAGTGTGATCAACAGAGGCACACAGACAATCCAAACAACATTCTTAAAGAAAATAAACTCACCAAAATGGATTACACAAAGAAAGGACCAAGCAAACCTTAACTTAAAAAACCCCTACTTCCAGGCAGATTCATGACTGTATATAAGAGCATCCCACGGATGATCCACGACTGTCCAGTACAGCAACCCGCGAACACAAACTTGTATTCGTGACTGTTCAGAAGAACAACTCGCGAATGGGTATAAATTTTTTCTAAAAGAACAAGAAAAATTCCAAAGACTTTCAAATACTGAGGCAAGTATGAACCAGGATGTAAGATCACATACAGACTTCAAGCAAAGACTGGTCAGGGGTGACAAAAACAACCTACAGCAGTCTAGGCGTCCCCAGCAGAGTCGCCAGTTCTGTTGTACAGGATTACACACCTAATAACCATAGGTCTGGGGTTACCAACATACTCAATCAACTTGCAGACAATTGACTCTAGAGTTTAGTAAAGGAAATAGGAGGATGAGAAAGACTTACTCGATTAACGAAGGTCGATCCTGCTAGTCCTCTTCCGCTCTGCTTCACCTCCAAAGTCTTCAAGGTTGCTCCTCTTTCACCTGTCAAGGAACAATCTTCCAGATACAAGATGATTCATATATATATATAATCAGGTTAGATAAATCACATATAAGATGCAGAAACATAAACATTTATCAAACCAAGATACATGAAACACATATGGAAGAAGGATTCTCTTTATTATCAACAATGGAAAGAGTTCATATTACAACCCAACGCCTGAGACAAGGAATCCTCTGCAACCAAAGGATTCTGAGTTCCAGTGCTCCAAAGACTTCTGTATACAATCCACCAGCATAACTTTGCTCTCCAAGTCTATCTCCAACACCCTCCCCAAGGCCTATATTTATATGGGGGAAATAAGGCAGTTTTGAAGGTTGAGGAGGTTGAGATAGTTAACAGGATTAAGGTAACAATGCTTAACTAATCTCAAATCATTGCGTGTTTTTATTTTTAAATGTTAAGAGACATATTCGTGGGTATGTAGAAGGACAACCCACGAATTATCCGTGAGTTTCTATAAGAGCAACCTGCAAATTCATCCATTCACGACTTGCAGCAACCGACACTCGTGAATGATGCGCGAGTTGTACATGTAGAGAGTCACGAATACAACTTAACTTAGCAAAATGACAAAGTAACCAGCAAGATGGAGGAGGAATGTATTATAATAATCCAATCTATAGTTTTATGGGCAAACCTCAATCCATAAATGTCCTTTTGTGTGCCAACATGAGGGATGTCGGCACTCAGACGGAGAGGTGCCATTCAGGTGGATAACAATTATCGCCCTGATATATGTTATGCCATGAATGTTGTATCAAGATACATGAAGAAGCCTCAATATTTTCATTTCAAGGAATCCAAGAGGATCCTCCAGTATATTCAAGGCACCAAGACCTACGGCATTCACTATGCTGCAGACTCTGAGCTTGAGTTGGTTGGTTACACAGATTCACATTGGGCGGGAGATTCTATTGATAGAAGTATACTTCTAGATATGTATTCATTTTTTGTGGTGTCCCTATTTTCTCATCTAGCAAAAATCAGGCCGCCATTGCATTGTCTTTAGCAGAGGCCGAGTATCGAGGAGCAATGAATGCTTAAATCCAAGCTATTTGGATGCAGGGCATTCTTTCAGAGTTTAATTTTGGTAGTAATTTGTCCAATGTCCTCTTTTGTGACAATCAAAGTGATATTAAGATCTCCACAGATCCAGTTACCAAGCAGAGGACCAAGCATATAGAGATACACATGCACTATATCAGGGAATTGGTGCATGACATGACCATCATTCTGCAATACTACCCTACTTATGAGCAGATTGTAGACATCTTCACCAAGAGATTTTCAAAGAAGAAGTTCACTTACCTCTGTTCACTGTTGGGGGTGAGTTCATCAGGGTGATCAGATTACTTCTCCAGTGTTTAGTGTGAGGGGGGGGGGAGGGATTTCCCACTGGGTTTTCCCTCTTTCCTCACTTAGATTTATTTTTTAGCATTGTTTGAGTTACATTATTGTACAGGGTGACCCATGGCCTTTGTTGTTGGGGCCCTAACATTTCATGTTTTTTTTACTCCTCCTGAGTATAGCTTAAGCAGGGGGTGTTGGAGTCATTTACCCAACATGCACACTTATTTGGTCAATTTTGGCCTATTTACCCACTATCCTAAGTTTAATTGACTTACTTGGCATCAAATGAGCACACTATGACATCAGCATGAGCTCACCCATGCCCTCCTTCAGTCAAGGAGGCAAACCAAGACTTCTTCTTCATTCGAGGAGGCTTTCCTCCTTCAAACAGGGAGTAATTTTGGGGTGATCTGAGTGTCATCAATGCACCTAATTGCTAACTAATTGTTTTTTCACCTAACAATTAGTTAATATGGGTTGTGAAGGTGCCTCCATTCATTATTTGATTATTTTTTGCCAATATTTATGAACTGGAGCTAACATTGGCGCCTACAACCACTTCTGATGACATGTGTCACTTTAGTTAACTCCATCGACGCTACTTGGAGTTATGGATGTGCTACCTCCTTCAGTTGGACATGAATTTACATGTGATGAGTAACTTTTAGTTAGACTCAGTCATCTATTGCACTCTGATTCAATTAGGACTTAGTGTGAGAGTGAATTATTAATTAGTTCAATGGTTAACTATTGATCTGGCGGATTATTCCTCTTTAAAGATCCAATATGGTATGATGGTTCAAAGAAGACGCGAATGGGAAAAAATCGGACGGCGAAAACACAAAAGAAATCAGAGGTCAGAAGACATCCCCTTCTGCAACGTTGGAGCTTTAAAACAACGGACGCAAAAATATAAGGATCAGCGGTCGGAAGCATTTCTCCTTCCGCAACGGGGGGGCTCACAAGCCTTTCCTCTTTCGCAAAGGCGAGGCTCACAAGACTTTCCTCTTCCACAACGTCGGGGCTCACAATCCTTTCCCCTTCCGCAACGGTGGGAACTTAAAGGATGGATCGGAAGTCGGAGCGGAACGGGAGCCGCAACGACAGAGATATAAAGGATCGAAAGTCGGAGCGGAACAGGAGCCGCAATGGTAGAGATATAAAGGATGGGAAGTCAGAGCGGAACGGGAGCCGCAACGGCGGAGGGATAAAGGCTTTCAGGAGCCGCAATGGCGAAAGCCAAAATAAAAAAAATTCCGACTCGAAACCCAAAATCCAGTCGATTGAGACAGAGCTCATTGGAGCTAGTTGCTCGTCCCTCTTCCGAAACGACGGAAGTTTAATTCACATATGTGTCTGCTGTGGCACAACACTGTTATATACATATGACATTATCATGGAGGCCAGATCCTTGGCATGGCGGGAACATTACGATGTGGCAGGATTTCATCATGTACAGCTTCTTTGTGACGGTTTGGTGAAGCTTTCTTGGCAGTTATGCCACAGTGGGGATAACGTTGAAAGGAGATGAACAGCCTGTTGGGGACCTGGAACGTCAAAATGCTTGAGGCGCAATTTGGCCGAATGGCATATGGTAATAGCTACGTGAAAGAAGGAAAATCCATTACTTATGAGTCTTAAATAGAGGAAGCTGGCGACCAGAAGGGGGGACTTAGTTCGTTGAGAATGTAGGACAACTTTTCTCTGTTATGAGAAGCTTGGAGAGTTTGCTGTAAAACTATCCACATGCTTTTGAAGTCGACTATTCTCAGTTATGACTTGGCTTCTTTTGGCTATTGAAGTCCAGTTTTGTAACTTTCAGAGAGGAGGTCTTGAAGACTTTACTGTTAAATGTCCAGTTTCTGTGATTGTAAAGAGTCGATTGTCTTCTCTGTTTCAATTGGCTTTTCTTTGCTTTTGAAAGCCAATTTGTATTATTCCAGAGAAGAGGTCTTGCATACTTTTGTCCATACTGCTGAAATTGATTTACAGAGTCCAGAACCATTTGTACTATTTTAAATCCATTAATTGGATCAGTTCCCATTGGAGAGGGACCCGGAGACGTATCCCAGTGGAGGGGGTGAACTCCGTTATCAACTTCTGTTTTTGACTCTCTGTTTCTATGTTTTCTTCTTGGCATCTGTTTATCAGTCTTGTCTTTCATTCCTGTTCTGAGCATTTAATTTTTGTTAATGATGTTCCATTAATTAACCTGTTGCACGCATTCTTTTACAACAAAATTTTAATGCACTAAAGTTGAGGTCCTACGGATCATATTTTGGTATCAGAGCTGGTTGACTGTTGTGCAAGTTTGTTAATGCTTACCAGGTCTAGGTTAAAGCGTGGTGAAGGAGAATTAGTTGAAGGAGATCCTGATATTGGCTTTGGGAGAACATTCTCAAGAACCATGTCTTCTCCACGAGGGGAAGAAGAAGGACATACAGAATGAGAAAAACCTGTCATTTTTGAAACTGAGTTTCTAGAGGCTTTTATGAGCATGAAAGCCATGATGGAAATTCTACTCGATGAGCAAGCAGAAAGGAAGAAGAAAGAAGAAGGATCTTCATCCAGAGATGCAGAAGCG
Organism: Pseudotsuga menziesii; assembly: GCA_001517045.1. NCBI lineage: Eukaryota > Viridiplantae > Streptophyta > Pinopsida > Pinales > Pinaceae > Pseudotsuga > Pseudotsuga menziesii. The sequence continues at coordinate 71,520 of LPNX010522206.1, read as the reverse complement.
AAGCCAGAAGAAAAGGGTAAAGGAGTAGGAGGTGACGGTGATCCTCCTGACACTAAACATACTTTTTCTTCTTCTCATACTTCTCATTCAAATAATGCAAGTCCTAATATGCCTTATTTCAAATTGGATGTAAAATTTGAATTACCTATTTATAATGGAGATGTAGATGCTGAAAAATTAGACAATTGGATCAAGCAGCTTGAAGTATATTGCAGGGTGCAGGGCATTAATGATGACCCTTCCATGATTCAATTGGCCACTTTGAGAATGAGTAGAATGGCTCTTACTTGGTGGGAAAGCAAGATTCTGCAAGATCTTCGAAAGAATGGTAAAATTATTTTAGTTTGGAATGAATTCATCGAAGTATTAAGAACGAAATTTTATCCTTTAGGTCACATGCAACAATTAACCATGAATTGGCAAATGTTTAGACAAGCTAAAGGACAAAGCATTCAAGATTATACTCATGAATTCAAAAAGAGGGCTATTGCATTGAATGTTTCATTAGATACACAGGAAACTCTTCTTAAGTACATCGGTGGCATGCATTCTTATTTGAAACATACCTTGTTGATGTTTAATCCCAGTAATTTGGATGATGTATGTGTTCAAGCTACCCATTTAGAAGCCAGGGGTAAGCATGCTACTGATACTTTTGTGAATAAGTCATTTAAATATGACAGCAAATCAAAAGGTAAAGATAAGGGGAAAATGAATATGGATACCGTTAAGAAAGAAGGTGAAAATCCTACCTGTTCGCATTGTCAGAAGGGACATGATGTCTCTAAGTGTTGGAAACTTCATCCAGAGTTAAGGCCAAAGAAGTACAGAGGAAACAAAGATAAAGGAAAAGCAAAAGCTACTGCAGCAGCTATTCAAGACTTAGGATCCAACTCAGGTGATGAAACAAAGGTTACAGCTGTCGAAATCCAAGGTAAGGATAAAAGTATCTCACTTCCCATTGATGCACAATCAAGTACTGGTGCATGTACAAGTCTGCCATCTACTTCTAAGCAAAATGATAAAGATAGAAGTGCACTGTTTCATGTTTGTGTCAACGCAAATCACACAAAGATTGATACATTGTTTGATAGTGGTTCACAAGTAAATCTGATATCAGAAGAAGTGGTTAAGAAATTGCATTTAGTTACTGTGCCTCATGAAAAGCCCTATCCTCTAGGTTGGGTTACTAATGATACACGATTGCAAGTTACAAGGAAATGTGTATTAAAATTTGCAATTACTGAAAAGTTTAGGGATGAGGTAGAATTGGATGTAGTACCACTTGACATTTGTGGCATTGTACTTGGGAGTCCATATTTGTATGACCGGAAAGCAGTCTTTTATAGAGAGCAAAATAAGTATCATCTTTTTAAAGAAGGTATGGAATATATTGTACGAGAACATAATATAAAAAACAATCTAGCAATAGTCTCTGCAGGACAAATGAAGAGGTTGGTAAATGCTAGTAAGAATTTTGTGTTGATGATGGTTAAGATGAAAAATGATGAAGTCTCTAAATATTTTGAAGAATGTGACCCTAAGTATAAATCTAAACTGATTGACATCATTTCTGAGTATGATTATTTGTTTCAAGAGCCGAAGGGGTTACCACCGAAGAGAGAGATTCAACATGAGATACATTTGCAGCAGGATGTGCCACTCCCGAACATAGCCATGTACCAGATGTCTGTAATGCAGAATGAGGAGATCAAGAACCAGGTTCAAGAGTTGATTGAGAAGGGGGTCATCCGGCCCAACACTTCTCCTTGCGGCTCTCCTATAGTCTTGGTTCCAAAGAAGGATGGGTTGTGGAGGATGTGTATCGACTACAAGGCCCTTAACAAAATCACCATTAAAAATAGGTATCCCCTTCCTTGCATTGATGATTTGCTTGATCAGTTGAAACAAGCAACTTACTTTACAAAATTGGATCTACGTAGTGGGTATCATCAAATCTGTGTTGCTGAGCATGATGCTTGGAAAATAGCTTTTAAAACGAAACAGGGTTTGTATGAATGGCTTGTGATGCCTTTTGGGCTCTGTAACGCACCGGCTACTTTCATGCGGGTCATGAATGATGTCTTTCGCTCATTCATTGATGATTTTGTAATTGTATACTTGGATGATATCCTTGTGTTTAGCAAAAATTGGGAAGAGCATGTTGTACATGTGAAGAAAATTTTAGATGTACTGAGAACGGAAAAGCTTTATGTAAAAATGTCTAAATGTGAATTTGCTAAAACTTCTTTAGTATATCTAGGCCATATTATTGGTGGAGGCCACCTGCGAGTGGACCCAGCCAAGGTTGTTGTCATTGTAAACTGGCCACGGCCTAACACCGTTACTGAAATCAGAAGTTTTCTGGGTGTGGTTCAGTATTGGAGGAAATTCATTTCTGGGTTTTCTTCCATTGCTTCTCCATTACATGCGTTGACAAGCATTAAAGAAATTTTCCAATGGGGAGGCAAGCATTAGAGAGCCTTCGACACTTTGAAGGAAAAGATTAGCACAGTACCAGTTCTAACATTGCCATATTTGCAACAGCCATTTGAGATCGAAACCGATGCCAGCGGGTTTGCCATGGGAGCAGTTTTGATGCAAGGAAGGAAGCCAGTCTGTTACCATTCAGAGACATTCTCTACTGCGGTAAGTAACTATCTGACCTATGACAAAGAATTGTATGCTTTAGTACAGAGTGTGAAGAAGTGGAAACATTATATCATGGGAAAAGAGATAGTCATACATACTAACCATTAGCCACTTCAATATTTACAATCTCAAACTAAAATACAACAAAGTAGGCATTTAAGATGGATGGGGTTCTTACAACAGTTTCATCTCGTAATTAAGTACAAAAAGGGAATTCATAATAAAGTAGCAGACATGTTATCAAGGCCACCTACCAATGCTTCAATCATTCTTCAGAATAGTTCATTAACACATGAAAGTTATATTGAATAGTATGCAGAAGATAAATATTTTAAGAAAGTATATGCATCACTAATACATGGTAAAGGGGAAGAGAACTATTATGTGCATAATCAACTCTTGTATCATCTTGGTAAACTTTGTATTCCAGAGAAAGAAAGAGTGCATGTGATCCGAGAAGCACATAGTTCATTGATTGCAGGACATTTTGGTGTAAGTAAAACATTGTCTATACTGCAGAATCATTGTTATTGGCCTCAAATGCAAGAAACTGTAGCTAAATATATAAGAGGTTGTGTTATGTGTGCAACAAGTAAGCGTAGCAATAGAAATTGGGTTTGTACACTCCTCTTCTAGTTTCTTCTCATCCTTGGGAAAGTATTTCTATGGACTTTGTAGGGGGACTACCTATGTCTAGAAAAGGGCATGATTACCTATATGTTGTTGTGGATAGGTTCAGCAAAATGTATATCTTAATGCCATGTAACAAGCAGATCACTGTTGAACAAACAACTCTTTTATTCTTTCAAAATGTTTGGGTACATTTTGGGCTGCCCATGTGTATTATATCTGATCGAGATTCCCGGTTCTTGGGAGAATTTTGGTCAACTTTATGGGAGCTTATGGACACTAAACTGAAGAAAAGTACAGCTTTTCATCCACAGACCGATGGGAAAATAGAGGTAGTGAACAGATAAGTGGTTCAGCTGCTCAGAGGATATTGTAGTAAACATCCTAAACTTTGGGATGAGCAGTTGCAGTATATACAACATGCTTACAATCATGCAATTCATTCTTCCATGAAAAGATCTCCTTTTGAAACTTGTTTTGGTTATCTGCCAAAAACACCGATGGACTTCTCTTTTGGCAAAGATGTAGTGGATGGACATCATGATGCAGATAAAGCTTTAAAGTTCATTTAGAGAATCCAAGCAGTGTAGCAGGCAGTTTAAGAACAGTTGGAGAAGAGCCAAGCAAAGTACAAAGCCAGGCATGACAAGCATCGAATTGATCATCAATTTCAGGTTGGTGACCGAGTTTGGTTACATATCACCAAAGAAAGGATGAAAGGTGAGGGTAAAAAGCTTAAGCCTATCAGGTAAGGTCCTTTTGAGATCTTGGAAAATATCGGTACTAATGCTTTTCACTTGAATTTACCTCCATACATGCAAATTTATTTAGTTGTCAATGTTGAGAATCTTAAATTGTATGAGCCTCCTATGATCATGGATGAGGAAACTAACGTACAGATTCCCTCAGTTGATGATTTGGAACCTGAATATATGAGAGAGTTACAGGATGATGTTATTCTTGACAGAAATGTAAGGACTTCATGAAGGGGGAATGCTGAGTACCTTCGAGTGGGGCTGAAAGGAATGCATCCTAGCAAAGAAAGATGGATGGAGATTGGGAAAGTGAGGGAGTTGTACCCTCACTTACTTGTAGAATAATTCAGGCTTTTGGTGGTCCAAAAGCTATCCAATGGGGAGGATTGATCCGGTGGATTATTCCTCCTTAAAGATCCAATAAGGTATGATGGTTCAAAGAAGCCGCGAATGGGAAAAAATTGAACGGCGAAAACACAAAAGAAATCGGAGGTCGGAAGACATCCCCTTCCGCAACGTCGGAGCTTTAAAACAACGGACGCAAAAATATAAGGATCGGTGGTCAGAAGCATTTCTCCTTCCACAACGGCGGGGCTCACAAGCCTTTCCTTTTCCGCAACGTCGGGGCTCACAAGCCTTTCCCCTTATGCAATGGCAGGAACTTAAAGGACGGATCGGAAGTTGGAGTGGAACGGGAGCCGCAACGGAAGAGATATAAAGGATCGGAAGTTGGAGCGGAACGGGAGCCACAATGGTGGAGATATAAAGGATGGGAAGTCAGAGTGGAATGGGAGTCGCAACGGTGGAGGGATAAAGGCTTTCGGGAGCCGCAACGGTGGAAACCAAAATAACAAAAATTCCGACTGGAAACCCACAAGCCAGCCGATTGAGACAGAGCTCATCGGATCTAGTTGGTCGTCCCTCTTCCGAAACGGCAGAAGTTTAATTCACATATGTGTCTGCTGCGGCACACCACTATTATATACATATGACATTATCACGAAGGCCATATCCTTGGCATGGCGGGAACATTATGATGTGGCAGGATTTCATCATGTACAGCTTCTTTGTGACAGTTTGGCGAAGCTTTCTTGGCACTTATGCCACAGTGGGGATAACGTTGAAAGGAGATTCCTGTTGAGGACCCGAAACGTCAAAATGCTTGAGGCGTGATTTAGCCGAATGGCATATGGTAATAGCTGCGTGAAAGAAGGCAAATCCGTTACTTATGAGGCTTAAATAGAGGAAGCTGGCGACCAGAAGGGGGGACTCAGTTCATTGATAAGGTAGGACAACGTTTCTCTATTATGAGAAGCTTGGAGAGTTTGTTGTAAAACCATCCACCTGCTTTTGAAGTCAACTATTCTCAGTTATGACTTGGCTTCTTTTGGCTGTTGAAGTCTAGTTTTGTAACTTTCAGAGAGGAGGTCTTGAAGACTTTACTGTTAAATGTCCAGTTTCTTTCATTGTAAAGAGTCGACTATCTTCTCTGTTTCATTTGGCTTTTCTTTGCTTTTGAAAGCCAATTTGTATTATTCCAGAGAAGAGGTCTTGCAGACTTTTGTCCATACTGCTGAAATTGATTTGCAGAGTCCAGAACCATTTGTACCATTTTAAAGCCATTAATTGGATTGGTTCCCATTGGAGAGGGACCCGGAGACATAGCCCAGTGGAGGGGGTGAACTCCGTTATCAACTTCTATTTTTGACTCTCTGTTTCTGTGTTTTGTTCTTGGCATCTGTTTAGCAGTCTTGTCTTTCATTCCTGTTCTGAGCATTTAATTTTTGTTAATGCTGTTCCATTAATTAATCTGTTGCACGCATTCTTTTACAACAAAATTTTAATGCACTAAAGTTGAGGTCCTATGGATCAACTATGTGTGCCAATTGTGGCTGACATTCAGTTAAGCTACACCCATTCATCCGATTCGAATGACCTTCTTGGGAATTCGAATTGTCTTGGAATTCATGCATCTTGATTCTTTCATGACCATTGTATTGTACTATCATTATTTTATTGATTATATAGATCTACAACATTCTATTGCAGCACCAATATTCCATTTTCAAGCTTAATTGTCTGAAATATCTTATGAGACTTTGTTTTAGTCCCTAGATTACTATGATAAAAAAAAACACAGTCTCATAAGAGATTTTAGACAATTAAGCATGAAAATGGAATAATGGTGTTGCAATTATGTTCTGATGCTGGCATTCATATCCAACATTCATTTCCCTACACTCCCCAGCAGAACGATGTAGCAGAGAGAAAGAATCAGTCTCTCAAGGAGATGACCACTTGCATGTTGGAAGCCAAGAAGTTGGCTGAAAATTTATGGGATGAGGCCATGAATGCTTCTATATACATTAAAAATAGAGTGCCTCACTCATCCATGAAAGGGAATACCCCTTTCAAATCCAAATTCGAACAAAATCCGGATGTGTTGAATCTTAGGGTGTTTGGGTCCATTGCATGGGCCCGAATCCCGCATGATAAGACGAAATATTTGCAACCGCAAAGTGTTGAATGTTTGTTTATTGGATATCCTGATGAATCTAAAGGTTTCAAGCTGCTGGATATCAGAAAAAAACAAATCATCATTGAAAGAAGTGTCCGGTTCGATGAGCCTCTTCAAGAGGTAGAACTAGTGAAGGAGAAAACTGTTGAATTTCCTTCCTATTCTATTGAATATCTTGATGATGAAATTAGGGGTGATGACCCTAATTTGGAACCTATGATATCTGATATCAGTGACCAAAAAGCATCAAGTTCAATTTTAGAACTTAAAGTGCAAACACATCTCCCAACTTGGGCCAGACAGACACTTTGTTCTGCTGGTGACAATATTGGAAATCCTGATGATCCAAGAAGAACCAGGTCTGATTTCCAAAGAGAAGGTATTGCGCTCTCTTTTCATGACTCATTTCTGTCCGAAACTTGTTATTTAATGATAATTTAATATCCTAAGTCTTACTACCATGCTCGAAAATATCCAAGATGACAAGCTTCCATGGATGAAGAGATGAATTCTCTTCAAAAGAATGCTACTTGGGAGCTAGTTTCTCTTCCTTCGAGGAGTAAATTAGTTGAATGCAAGTAGGTATCTCAGAAAAAGGTTGTTGATGATGGTAGAACCTACAAATATAAGGCAAGGATGGTAGCAAAAGGGTTCTCCTGAGTCCAAGGTGTGGACTATCATGAGACCTTTGCACCGGTTGCAAAAATGGACTCCATCCTCCTAGTTTTGGAAATTGTGGCATCCAAGCACTGGGAAGTGCATCATATGGATGTTAATGCTTCCTTTCTACATGGAGATATTCATGAGGAGATATACATGAAGCAGCCTGAGGACCCAAACACCCTAAGATTCGACACATCCGGCTTGTGTCCAAAGTAGGACTCAAAAGGGGTCTTCCCTTTCATGGATGAATGAGGCACTCTGTTTTGAATGTATACAGAAACATTCATGGCCTCAACCCATAAATTTGCAGCCAAATTCTTGGCTTCCAGCATGCAAGTGGTCATCTCCTTGAGAGACCGATTCTTTCTCTCTACTACACCATTCTGGTGGGGAGTGTAGGGGACTCAATGTTGGATCTGAATGCCACTGTCAGAACATAGTTGCAGCAAATCATTATTGACATATTCCTTTCCATTATCAAATATCAAAGTTTTTATCTTTTTCCTATATGCATTCTCAATCAGTGCTTTTAAGTCAATGAATTTTTCTAAGACTTCTGACTTTTTCTTGATGAAGAAGGCCCATGTATATCTAGAAAAATCATCTATAAAAGTGAGAACATACCGAGATCCATTCAAGGATGTGATGGGAATTGGTCCACTGATATAAAAATGAATCATCCCCAAAATTTTTGATGCTCGGCTTGCCTTCCCCTGATCAAACTTATGCTCAGGATGCTTGCCCAAAATACAGCCTTTGCAAATTTTGGTGGTAGCTTTGATGACAGGGAGTGTCACATCCCTGTGCCTCCGACCGGTGAAGAGGACGTGACTACAAGCTTCAAGCACATGGGCTAAGAGCCCCATGAACATGTACATGCATAAAAATGCTAAAACAGAATGCTGAAGGAAACGTATTGAGGTAGAAACATGCACACATGAACATTTATCATGCACAGATGCAATCAATTATCAGACACAGTGGAAACATCATACATTCATACAAGCATTCATTCAACATGTCCATTATAGTCATTAACAATAAATATAGGTTGCAGAAGTAAAAATGGACAAGATCACTTATCTTATGAAAACTTCATTCCGCAACCAACTACGTCATTGCAACGTTCCACCCAACCATAGGCCAGCGTGCTCCTTAATCTCTCAGTAGCGCTGCCACCCCCGAGCTGGGCATG
>LPNX010522206.1:0-62864 GCA_001517045.1 Pseudotsuga menziesii | reverse complement strand
TTTTGCATAATAAATTGCTCCAAGTAGCTATTTGGCTGGGGCCATGGACTGTTTCCCTCTCGAGGGTTTTAACCACGTGATAAACATTGGTGTATTGATATTTGATCTGTTTGTGTGAAGCGGTTATTCTTGGTGTTTGGTCCTTTGGGAGTACCCTGTGTACCCTAACAGATTCTCCAAGGAATAAGGGAACTAGCGGGCTTACACATAGCTAAGGATATACAAACACAGCCAAGCCAACACAGTTGGGTTTATCAGGCCATCAAGGAGTTGGGAAAGGCTCAATTCTAAGCTGGTGAGCTCATTACAAAGCCAAGAACACCTACACCAGAACTAGCCTAGCCTCTAAGACACCCAAACACACCCAACACAAGGAATCAGTCCCTTCTCTGCTACACAGTCCCTCAGGCCCTGCATCCCCTTCCAGTGCTATTCAGGGGTGATGGAGAAGAAGGCCAGCCCTTTAGCTCTGTCTGTGTGGTTTCCAGCCACCAGGTTTATCAAGCAAACCAAGCCCCCATCCCTGCTCCCAATACAGTCCGAAGACCAACCATTGCACTCAGGTAATCAATCAGCTGTCACTGCTTAAGCAGGGAAAACAATTCCCGAGTCATTCTTGGCCCTATCGTGGCCAAAATGACTCTCAATCGAATTTACAACAGTTCTCGAACACAACAGCAACACAAATCCAATAGGGGGAAATCAGTAGTCTGTCCAGGGAAATGAAACAAGCGTAAAAAGGAATTACATAGCCCACCACACAATTCTTAAGCATGAAAATGACTTCCTATAGGAAATCGTGGGTGATAGTGGCCAAACGGCTCCCAGCTTGCTGCGTGAGATCCAGCAGGGCAATTTCTTGTGCGTAAGGATGAATGACTCCATCCCAAGACATAAGGAAACCACAACGAAACACACTGTGTGTGAGAAAACCACATCAGCACAGTAAATCATGGATAAAAGAGCATGGCTCTCAGCTCGCTGCATCAGTTGGAAAACCAGGAAAATACTTGTGCGTGAGACCAACAAACAGAAGATGGTTCATGCGCGGAGTTGAACGGCAAATCGTGAGGTTGCGAATTTGGAGGACGTGGGTGTTCAGCACCGGCGTGGAGAGAAGAATCATTGCGTGGGGGATGATAGTGTTTTTTGGCCATTGTGAAGTCAACCATGGGTAGAGTGTGCATGTGGGTGAGGACTGACAGTCCTACCACCCCACTCCCAAAGACCATAACTGCCTCAACCACCAGTAGCCATTCTTAATGAAAGTGGTTGGGATAAAAACAAGGTAAGAAGACACATGGATTTTCATCCCATTGGCCAAGGTTTGAAAAATTCCCCCACATCCTTATCCTTGTGAAAATCATGCCCCCTTCTCATTTTAGTTGCTGTGATCGTAGCTGGTCGGATTCATTTAATTAATTATAGATGCATATTTACATGATGACAAATATGATATATGCCGCATGCCCCGATATACCATTGGTGACAAATTTAAATCCGAAACATAGCATAACCGATCAAGGGCCTTGGCCTTTAGCTCCACACCATGATCATTTACAATACATACATCATGTACATTTAATGCAACGGGGTCAAAACCGGGGTGTTACATTCCCCTCCCCCTTCAATAGCACTGTCCTCAGTGCTTACAAAATTGAACAAAATGCTACACTGGTATCACCTCAGTGTTCTACAAAATTGAAAATAAATGGATGTGCCAATCGCATGGCATCCTCCAGCTCCCATGTAGCCTCTTTAGGTCTTTAGTGCTCCCATTGCACCTTTACCTGACCTATGGCTCGGTTCTGGAGCATGGTGACCTTCTTGTCGAGGATGCGCATTGGCTCAATTTGGAACTCTCCCTCAGGTTCCACCTAAATCACATCCCAATTTATCACATGGTTAGGATCATGTGCATATCTCTTAAGCAAAGAAACATGAAAAACATTATGAGCTCTAGTGCTAGCAGGCAATGCAAGTCTATATGCAACTGGCCCTATTCTTTCAAGCACTTCAAATCGCCCACAATATCTCGGTGACAACTTGGCACAACTTCCAAGCTTTGAGGAACTCTTCCTTGCCCTCACTCTGAGGTAAATATGATCCCCAACACTGAACTCCCTGTTCACCCTATGCTTATCTGCATAGCTTTTCTACCTGTCCTGCGCTGCTTTCAGATTCTGCCTAATCTTCACAACCTCTTGCTCCATTTCCTTGAGCAATTCCGGTCCAAGCACCACTCTGTTCACTGGATTATCGCAAGTCACTGGTGTCCTACACCTCCTTCCATACAAAGCTTCATACAGGCTCATCCCTAAGGATGCTTGATGTCCATTGTTATAAGCAAACTCTACCAAGTGCAAGTAATCTTCCCACTTGGTTTGTTTGTCCATTACGTACATGCGAAGCATGTCTTCAAGCACCTGATTAACTCTTTCTGTCTGCCCATCTGTCCGAGGATGGTATACAGTGCTAAAGTTTAGCTTTGTACCCAAATTTGCAAACAACCCCTTCCAAAAGTTGGAAGTGAACTTGACATCTCTGTCAAAGACTATTGCCTTCGGCAATCCATGCAATTTGAATATCTCCTTCATGAATATCTTTGCAATGTATTCCGTCTGATGTGTAGACTTAACCGGTATAAAATGTGCTGCCTTAGTCAACTTGTCCATCACAACCATGATAGAATCATGTTGTCTCCAAGTCATTGGCAGTCCTGTAATAAAATCCATGGAAATAACTTCCCATTTCCATTCCGGAACTGGCAAAGGCTGCAACAAGCCTACTGGATGTTGATGCTCAACCTTTACCTATTGACATTTCATATACCTTGAAATGTATTCAGCCATGTCCTTTTTCATTCCTGGCCAAAAGTACTGCTTTCTAGCGGTAGCAATTGTCTTCTAATATCCTGGGTGACCAGAATACGGAGCTTGATGGATTTCATCCATAACAACTCTCCTCAAATATGCTACATCTGGAATATAAATTCTACCTTTATAAGTGAGAAGCCCATCTTCTTCCAATTTATATCCCTCATACCTCTTCTCAAGACTTTGCTGCTACAATTTGTCTTTTACCTGCTCATACAATTCGTCTCCAGCAACATGACTAACAATATGTTGCCTCAAATCTGATTGGCAAATACTAAGAGACTCCACATGCATTTCTTGCATTTTCCTGCTGAGTGCATCAGCTACCTTATTCTCTTTTCCCTTTATGTGCTTGATTTCAAAATCAAACTCACATAGAAATTCTAGCCATCTTGCTTGCCTAGCATTCAGAGTAGGCTGATCAAAGAAATACTTCAAACCACAATGGTCTGTTCTGAGCTCAAATCTTCTGCCCATCAAGTAATGTCTCCACATCTTGAGGGAATGTACTATGGCTGCAAGCTCTAGATCATGAGTGGCATAGTTCTTCTCATGCTCCTTCAACTTTCTTAACTCATAACATATCACGTGGTTTTTCTTGCATAAGGACTCCTCCAAGCCCTTGTCTACATGCATCGGTACACACCAAAAAATATTTCTCTGGATTTGCAACCTTCAATATTGGTGCACTGGTGAGAAGATTCTTCAACCTCTGGAAACTTTCTTCACACCTCGATGTCCATTCGAACTTCATCCCCTTCTTTTGCAAAGAAGTGATGGCATGTGCAACTTTGGAGAATCCCTCAATGAACCTCCTGTAGTATCCTGCAAGTCCCATAAAAGATCTTACATCTGTCACATTTCTTGGAGTAGGCCAATTCATAATGGCTTCAATCTTCTCAGGGTCCATAGATATACCCTCCTCTGAGATAATGTGACCCAAATACTGAATTCTATCTCTATAGAAGTCACACTTGCTCAGTTTTGCATACAACTGATGCTCCCTGAGCAAATTCAATGTCAATCTCAAATACTCTTCATGCTCTTTCTCATCCTTGGAATAAACAAGAATGTCATCAAGGAAAACAAGAACAAACTTGTCCAAATACTTGCTGAAGACACTATTCATAAGGCACATAAATGTAGCTAGTGCATTTGTGAGACCAAATGGTACCACTACAAACTCATAATGCCCATACCTTGTCCTAAAGGTTGTCTTATGAATTTCTTCATCCTTGATTCTGACCTGATGGTAACTAGACCTCAAGTCAATCTTGGAAAATACCTTTGCTCCCCTCATTTGGTCAAAGAGGTCATCAATCCCAGGAAAAGGATATTTATTCTTCACGGTAACCTTGTTCAATTGTCTATAATCAATACATAACCTGAGTGTACCATCCTTCTTCTTTACAAACAAAACTGGTGCTCCCCAAGGAGACAAACTTGGCCGAATATACTTCTTTTCCAACAACCCTTGCAGTTGCATCTTCAACTCTAGCATCTCTGGGGTACTCATCCTGTAGGGTGCCTTGGACACTGGTGCTGCTCCTGGCACAAGTTCAATAGTGAAATCAATGTCTCGCTTTGGAGGAAGCCCTGGAATATCATCAGGAAACACATCCCTGAATTCCTATAACACTTGACAGTCCTCCAACCGAGGAGTTTCATCTCTTGTTTCCTCCAAAATCTGAGCTACATACAACTGGAAACCCTTCCTGCACAACTTCTTTAACTGCATTGCTGAAACCTGCCGTACTGAAATCACCTTTGGAATTCCTTTCACAACTACTAGGTTTCCTTCTTCATCCATGCATTCGAAAGTCTTATTGTAGCAATCAAGCTTCACCATGTGAGCTTCTAACCAATCCATTTCAATGAGAACATCATAGGAACCAAGCGGTAGAACATTCAGATCTACACACGTGACCAATCCATTCATGACCAATGGACATTTCTCTACCACTTCACTAACCTTTCTCTTAGTTCCAGTGGCTAGCTGAACTAACCAAGACTTCCTATGCTTGACTTTCTTAAAAGCAAAAATCTCCACTACTCTAGGAGTAATGTAACTGTGAGTAGAACCAGGGTCAACCAAAATAGAAACAGATTGCTCAACAACCTTACATGCTACTTCAACCACAGCTGACTGGTGATCTGCCTGACGGTCCTCCAATGCTGTGTATATCGTAGGAACTACCCTTGCTACTTGACCCACTGTTTCTGCTTCTTGAACATTATAAGTTGGCCTTGTACCCTCATTCTTGAGTGGACAATTCCTGCGCATGTGGGGTCCTCCACATTTCCAACATTGGAGTGGTACTCTATTCTATTATGGATCTTTAGGCATTTCTCTAGTCACTCCAACTGGTTTACTTGCAACTTGAGATGGCTGCTTCTGCTGGTTCCTGAAGTTATAAGGTTTGAAACCTTTCTTCCTTTGGTCAAACTTCTCTTTCTTCTTGTCCTTCCATGCCTTATGGTAATCAAGTTTACCTTTGCTTTGCTCATAACAATACTTAGCTTTCCTTATTGCTTCTTCAAGAGTTCTAGGTTCATAAAACTCAATCCTATCTTTGTAAGACTGAGGTAATCCACTCAGAAAACACTGGACCTTCACTTTTTCATCTTTGATGTACCGGACATACCTCAACAGCTCCAAAAAATTGTTTGCATATTCTTCCATGGTCTGCTGTCCCAAACTCAACTCATGGAACTCCTTAATCTTGTCATCATAATACCTGTCAGAGAGATACTTCTGCTTGAAGTACTTCTTGAACTGTTTCCACTTAAGTCTCCTTTCGCTAATCCTCTTTACTTGCTTGAAGTGTTCCCACCAAATGGATTCTCTTCCATTTAGATTGAATATGGCAACTCTTGCCTTCATGTTTCCTAAATAATCATGCACTTGAAAGTACTTCTTTATCCCAAGAAGCCAAGCTTCAGCTTCTTGTCCAGTCTTTACCTCACCATCAAATGTAGGAGGTTTGGCTTTCTTAAATTCATCCTGAGAGCGATCCCTATGGTGTCTCTTTCTTTTTCTTTTATGAGAAGAGGAACTTGAATCCCCGCTGGATTCTTCAGAATCAGATGATCCACTAGGAGGCCTTCTCCTTCTCCTAGTGCTACTCTTACTGCCTTCTGGTCTTGTTGTACCTCGTCCAGAATCTATCTTCCTTTGCAAGTCTGTCAAACTCTGCAGCATTGCAGCATTCAATTGATGTTGCTCTTCTTGGGCTTTAATCAAGCTTCTCATAGTGGTTGCAACATCTGAAGGTGTCTCTTGGAATCTCCTTCCATTAGACTCAATGTCATCATTTCTATTACGGACATTTTCTCCCATGGCATCTTCTGCCCGCTCATGAGAATCCCAAGCATCATATCCATCATGGGTCCTCATAACTGAACCACCACTTGCTTATCAAACTGCACTACCTAGAATACTTCCTTTGAAGGTGACTATGATTCTGCAAACGTGTTAGTAACACAACCGTTAGATGCATAACATATAAATCAGAAACACTTACCTTCTTTGGGAATAACCATAAAATAACAATTGACCCAAATACAATATTTTCTTCACCAAAGAATGACTATCTGAGGGGGACGACGGGGGTCAAGGGGGCTTGCCCCTTTGTGGCTTCCCTGCGCCACTGCAGGGCGGGTCGAGGGCGGTGCCCTTGTTTTTGTTTTGTTTTGTAAATAATTGTTTTTTGCGCAATCTGGCGCATAAGTTTGTTGCCACTTTCTCATTTTCCAGCCTTGAAAATTCACAGAAAAACAGCTGAAAAATCCCTCTGAAAACAGTCGAAATCTGCTGAGAAATCCCATGGGAAATTCAAAATTTCCTTGCACAGAATCAGCTCTTGGAGCTCTAATTGTTCTGCAGAATCGGCTCTCGAAACACTATTTCTTCCGCAACGGCGGCTCTCGAAACACTTTCTCTTCCGCAACGGCGGCTCTCGGAACACTTTCTCTTCTGCAACGACAGCTCTCGGAACACTTTCTCTTCTACAACGGCGGCTCTCAGAACACTTTCTCTTCCGCAACGGCGGCTCTCGAAACACTTTCTCTTCCGCAACGGCAGCTCTCGGAACACTTTCTCTTCCGCAACGGCGGCTCTCGAAACACTTTCTCTTCCGCAACGGCAGCTCTCGGAACACTTTCTCTTCCGCAACGACGGCTCTCGGAACACTTTCTCTTCTGCAACGGCGGCCCTCGGAACACTTTCTCTTCCGATCGGTGGTTGTTCCCTTGAAACAATTTTTAAACTTTTCTTGCGGCGTCGGCTGTCTTCCTGATCGGTCAGCTAGTGTCTTTGGCTTCCGCAACGGTGGAATGCCAAACCATTATTTCTTCTGATCGACGTCGACAGTATTTCTCATCGAAAGACTTAACGCTTTGGCTTCCGCAACGGCGGAACGCCAAATCATTAACTTCTTCCGATTGGCACTTAGAACAATTTTATACTTTCGGCTTCGGCGGCCTTTCTAGTCGAAAGCCTTAGTGCTTTTGGCTTCCGCGACGGCGAAAGTTTACTTCGTCAACTCTTCTGGTTGGTGAACTAACTTCAAGCCTTAACCTTGTTGACGTGTCGGCGATCGGAGGACTTTCCCGTTGGAAGAATTAACAGTTTGGACTTCCGCAACGGCAGATGGGAAACCTCTAACTCTTCCGCTACATTGGAAGCCCACTTCACCAACTCTTCCGCAACGGAGGAAGTCAACTTCGCTAATTGTTCCGATGGGGAACACTTAGTCCATTTTTCGCGTTTTCTTCAACCGTTCCGTCGGCATGCTTCTGCTACGGCGGAAGTCCTTCCCCATAGGAAGACTCAGTGGTTTGGACTTCCGTAACGACAGATGGGAGACTTCTAACTCTTCCGTAACAACGGAAGTCTTTCCTGCTGGTGTCCTAACTGCTCAACATGTAGACCATTTTTTTTGTAGAATTTATAGTCTGATTTTCGCTGGGCAGAGAGGAATACTACCTCCATCAGTTGCTCCTTCTTGGCCCATAGAGGCCCATGGTTGTCAACATTGCTGTGATACCATACTGTCATGACCCCGTGCCTCTGACTAGCAAAGAGGATGTGACTAAAAGCTTCAAGCACACGGGCTAAGAGCCCCATGAACATGAACATGCATAAAAATGCTAAAACAGAATGCTGAAGCAAACATATTGAGGTAGAAACATGCACACTTGAACATTTATCATGCACAGATGCAATCATCTATCAGACACAGCGGAAACATCATACATTCATACAAGAATTCATTCAACATGTCCATTATAGTCATTAACAGTAAATATAGGTTGCAGAAGTAAAAATGGACAAGATCACTTATCTTATGAAAACTTCGTTCCGCAACCAACTACGTTGCTACAACGTTCCACCCAACCATAGGCCAGCGTGCTCCTTAATTTCTCAGCAGCAATGCCACCCTTGAGCTGGGCATGATTCTCCAAGGAATAAGGGAACTAGCAAGCTTACACATAGCCAAGGATATACAAACACAGCCAAGCCAACACAGTTGGGTTTATTAGGCTATCAAGGAGTTGGGAAAGGCTCAATGCTAAGCTGGTGAGCTCATTACAGAGCCAAGAAAACCTACACCAGAACTAGCCTGACCTCTAAGACACCCAAACACACCCAACACAAGGAATCAGTCCCTTCTCTGCTACATAGTCCCTCAGGCCCTGCATCCCCTTCCAGTGCTATTCAGGGGTGATGGAGAAGAAGGCCAGCCCTCTAGCTCTATCTGTGTGGTTTCCAGCCACTAGGTTTATCAAGCAAACCAAGCCCCCATCCCTGCTCCCAATACAGTCCAAAGACCAACCATTGCACTCAGGTAATCAATCAACTGTCACTGTCTAAGTAGGGAAAACAATTCCTAAGTCATTATTGGCCCTATCGTGGCGAAAATGACTCTCAATCGAATTTACAACAGTTCTCGAACACAACAGCAACACAAATCCAACAGGGGGAAATCAGCAGTCCATCCAGGGCAATGAAACAAGCGGAAAAAGGAATTACACAGCCCACCACATAGTTCTTAAGTGTGAAAATGACTTCCTACAGGAAATCGTGGGTGATAGTGGCCAAACGGCTCCCAGCTTACTGCGTGAGATCCAACAGGGCAATTTCTTGTGCGTAAGGATGAATGACTCTGTCCCAAGACATAAGGAAACCACAACGAAACACACTTTGTGTGAGAGAACCACAGCAGCATAGTAAATCGTGGATACAAGAGCACGGCTCTCAGCTCACTGCATCAGTTGGAAAACCAGGAAAATACCTGTGCATGAGACCAACAAACAAAAGATGGTTCATGCGCGGAGTTGAACGGCAAATCATGAGGTCGCGAATTTGGAGGACGTGGGTGTTCAGCACCGGCGTGGAGAGAAGAATCCCTGCATGGGGGATGATAGTGGTTTTTGGCCATTGTGAAGTCAACCATGGGTAGAGTGTGCGTGTGGGTGAGGACTGACAGTCTTGCCACCCCACTCCCAAAGACCATAACTGCCTCAACCACCAGCAGCTATTCTTAATGAAAGTGGTTGGGATAAAAACAAGGTAAGAAGACACATGGATTTTCACCCCATTAGCCAAGGTTTGAAAAATTCCCCCACATCCTTATCCTTTTGAAAATCATGCCCCCTTCTCATTTTAGTTGCCGCGATTGTAGCTGGTCGGATTCATTTAATTAATTATAGATGCATATTTACATGATGAAAAACATGATATATGCCACATGCCCCGATATACCATCGGTGACAAATTTAAATCCGAAACATAGCATAACTGATCAATGGTGGGGCCTTGGCCTTTAGCTCCACACCATGATCATTTACAATACATACATCATGTACATTTAATGCAACGGGGTCAAAACCGGGGTGTTACAGGGAGGCCTTCAACCATGGAATTTTTCTATAATTGCTGCAAGTACTTGAATTTTAGGTGGCCAAACCTCTCATGCTATATCCTACTAACCTTATCTCCATGAGTCAACAGAGTTGTGGGCTTTTCATCCTCCACAAATGGGAAAACTCATAGGATTTTGCATGATGATTTGTTGATCCTTTTACCATAAGTTTCCCAGATGCAAGTTCAGTAATTTGTACATCATCAGGGCTGAAGGATACTCTCTTGGGCACTCTAGTATGGTTCATTTTATAGACACTTAGGAGGTTTGATGCAAGAGATGGCACATACAGAATATTGAAAAAATAACCATGCTCAAGATTTATTGTACCTTGTCCTTTTGAGATGATGGTGGAGTCATCACCCATGTGGATGGGAATTCTCTTGCTAGTGTCGAGAGAAGAGAAATAGTATTTGATGGCCATTATGTGGTTCAAAGCTCTAGAATCTATGAGTATAGCCATGGACTTCAAAGTGATTTCCATGAGGGCATGACCTCTTTCATGCTAGTATTCCTGATCTTGATTTTATTTCCTCTGAAATCTTTCCAGAATATTTATATTATTTCTCTCAAGGAGAGAAGTAGCTTCATCAAGATTCTTTTTCATGCATGCATGTTCAGGGTGGAAGCCCTTCCCACAGTATGAACACTTGAATTTTTCCTTCCCATGGTGGCCTTTGTTTTTGTTCTTCTTCAAGCCAGAAGGTTCTTCTTGCTGCTGGTTTTGAACTTTTGGCTTAGGAGATTCAAATTTGGTTTTGGGGTTCTTCTACTGCTTTTATTTCCCCTTCGAATCCTTGGGTCTCGAAGAAAAGAGGGCTTGATCATGGGATAATTTGATGATCCCCATCTAGACAAGCTTATCATGCTCGCTTGTTAGGGACTCAATGAAGGCATTAAGTGAAGGCCTCTTCCATCCATGGATTGTGAGCTTCCCTACACGGAATGTAGAAACAAACATTGAATAGTCAGCTCCAAGTTTTGAGAGAATGGTGAGGATGAGATGATCATCCTCCTTATTCACCTCACACTGCTTCAATAGAAGGACTATATGCTTGAATTTTCTGAAAAAATCATTAAGGGTCTCAAAATTGCCAAGTTGAAGAGACATTAACTCATTTTCAAGCTGATAAACTCTCAAGAAATCCTGTTTTCCATATAGGGAGGCAAGTTGGTCCCAAATCTCTTTCAGAGTCTTCAATCCCAAGAGGTGGAATAGAATATCCTTGGAGATAGAGAGATACAAGAAATCGAATGCTTCATATTTCTTATTAAAAAATATAGCCTTGTCTATAACATGAGTAGGCTCTTCTTCTCTGTCCGTAGTGACTCGGTAGAGTCCTCTGGCACGTAGCTAGATATCTATGTCTCCTTTCCATTAATGGAAATTGAATGAAGTCAAAATATATATGGAAGGATCCATATCAAAGTGTTGTAGCGAATGCAGTGAACTTGTAAAACCTGCAAATCAAAACAATAAAGTCATCGTAAGTTTGAACAACCTGCACGTTTTAGGTTTTCATCACACCCAGCATAATTGATCAAGCAAGATTGATCAACATTTCCTTAACTTGGGGTATGAAGTGGTAAACCTTCTGCTTCTGGTGCAGTGTTGGAATTTGAGCTTTTGCTTAATTTTTCATGCAAGATACGTCAAAAACCATGTTTTCAAAGAGAATGAGCTTCATCCCACTATGAGCTCTGATAGGAGGACACAAATTACTTCTGGAATAAGCTTCACTGGATGACCTTAGTGCTCCATAGACCTGCAATAGATAGAAAGGGAAATGGAAGAGAAGGGAGGAGGGGTTTGGGGATCATCACTTAATGGTCTGAGGCACAACACTTAGAGAGTATGCTCACATAACATAACTACAATATCAAAACATCAAAACTGAATCAATGGGCTCGAATTCACTAAAATAGCCTTCTAGGTGACCTATTTAGGAAGTGGAGGCCAATGGTGACCTGTGAGAGAAAATCAACCCCATGGGTGCCCTAACCCTAGCCACATAAGCACCACCTTTTGGAAATTAGGAAGGTAGGACCATATGGAATTATTTCCAAGTCCAAATCATCCTTCACAATTAGAAATTGTGGCTTCCCTTAGTCAAAATAGCTTCTTTTGAGTTATGACAACTTTCTGCTTTTCCTCGCTCGTAAGGAAACTGTTTTTTCCTTTAAAAATCTTTCATGCTTTTCTGTTACAACTTTTTTGAGCTCCATAAGAGGAAACTACACCCTCCCCTTTGAAAGACTTTCCTGCTTTTACCTCTGTCTGATTTTCTGCTGCTTTTAGGAAACTTCCCTTTATTCTCCTATTTGCTTTTGTAATGGACTTTCTTATTTTACAAAGGAAAGTTAACTAGTTTTCCCCAATGCGCCCTTCTGACATGGAAGCCTTAATTCCACATCATTATTTTGCATAATAAATAAAATTGCTAAAATAAAATTAAATACATGCCTTAAAACACTTATTAGTAAAATTTGTCCTAGGAAGAATAATTAATATCACTTTGAGCCCTTAGGAACTTAGCATGGTCAACAATTTTAATGGTCAATTTGGGGGGGAATGACAGTACTCCCCTCCCGAATCTGCTTCTCCTCAAGAAGAAACAAAGCAAGGTGCTGCAAGATCTGCTCACCCTCCCAAGTGGAATATTCACTAGGCAATCCTTTCCAGTGTATCAAGTATTCCTTAATTGTTCTGTTTCTTAATTTCCTTTTTGTGCCCATCAAAACTTTCTTTGGTACTAAGACCAAATGGCCTTCATCATCCAGAGGAGGTATATCTTCGGGAAACCACTATATGTTTCCCTACTACCTTCTTCAGACAAGAAACATGAAAAACATTATGGATTTTGGTGTTTGCTAGAAAATCCAACTCATTATCTACACCAACTTTTCTGCTAATCTTGTAGGGTCCATAAAAATGCTGGGTTGAATTTTTGTTGCCCCTTTCTTATACAAGGAAGAATTTCTATAAGGTTGCAGTCTTAAATACACTAAGTCTCCCACTTGAAACACTATGTTTTTTCTGTGCTTATCTGCAAAAATCATTTGGTTGTTATGTGCCATCTGCAGATTGTCTTTCAATGCCCTTAAAATGTCTTGGTTGACCTGCAACCAATATTTAGCTTTTTGTGCCTTACCGTCTCCAAATATTAAGTCTGCAAAATTTGTAGCTTCATACCCATATAAAGCCATAAAGGGAGTCATTTTGATAGAAAGATGAAATGTGGTATTGTAACAGAACTCGCCCAAGTGGAGCCAAGTTTCCTAAGCTCCTTGTTGTCTTGTAACATAGTTACGGAGGTACCCCTCAAGCCATTGGTTCACCCTCTATGTTTTCCCATCTTCCTGGGAATGATATCTTGTACTCATGTTCATATTTGCTTCAACTAGACCAAACAATGTCTGCCAAAAGGAACTAGTAAATTTACTATCTCTATCACTGATTATGACCTTGGGAAGCCCATGCAGTTTGAAGATATGCTTAAAGAATAGAGCAACAACCTCAATAGCTGAAATAGTGGATACTACTGCAAAGAAATGTGCATATTTTTTCAGCCTGTCAACCACCACAAAAATACTATATTTCCCTTGTGACTTTGGCAGCCCCGTGATAAATTCCGTTGATACCCTTTCCAATTTTTTATCCAGAATCAGAAGAGGCTAGAGGAGTCCAGGAGGGTGTGAGTGCTCAACTTTGTTCTGCTGACATGCAAAACCGTTTCCTTCACATAATTCAGAACACCATCTTTAAGACCCTTCTATGTAAATCTCTCCCTTACCTTACGGCAAGTCTTTAGAAAACTAGGGTGACTAGCCACTGGTGCATCATGTGCACCTCCTAAAATATTCCTCTTTAGTGCAGAACCTAGCACTAATAAAAAAAAATTGTAATAGATGAGGTTCTCATGAACTTGGTACTCTTCATTCTGGTTCACCCCATCCAAAACATCACAAGCAAACTGATCTTTAGAGTATTGAGGAGCCAACTAGATCTTCCAATCATTACATATTTGCAGCAAAGAGACCGTGGACTTACGGGAGAGTGCATCAACCACAAAATTCATTTTTCCTTTTTTATACTCAATGTCAAAATCAAAAGATTGAACTATACTTAACCATTTTTGTTGCCTGTCATTGAGTTCCTTTTGGGTAAGGAAGTGTCTAAGACTATTGTGATCATTCTTCACAACGAATTTACCTCCCACCAAGTATTTCCTAAATTTGGCCAAGGCATGCATGATGGCCAGCATCTCCTTATCATATATAGAATAAAGCCTTTCATGTGGCTGCAATTTTCTTCTTTCAAAAGCAATAGGATTCCTATCTTGCATTAGGACAGCTCTAATGCCCACCCCAGAGGCATCACATTCTAGCACAAAATATTTACAAAAGTCTGACAAGGTAAGTACTGGGCAGCTGCTCATTATCTCTTATATTTGGTAAAAAACATTTTCAACCTCCTCATGCCAACTGATTGCACCCTTCTTAGTCAAATTTGTCAAGGGTGTAGTCTACCAGGAGTATCCTTTTACAAATCTACGGTAGTAGTTACAAAGGCCAATGAAGCCTCTCAACTCAGTGAGGTTCCTTGGGTTAGCGCATTCCAATATGGACTTTATTTTTTATGGATCTACCTTAACCCCTTCTTGGAATATCACATGGCCCAGATACACCAGTTTTTTCATACCGAACTCACACTAAGACATTTTGGCAAAAACTGACAGATATGCAAGCATAGTTAGTACCTCCTCCAAGTGCTACAAATGCTCCTCCCATGTCATACTATAGATCAGAATATCATCAAAAAACACAAGGACATACTTACAGAGTTGTTTTCTAAATACCTTATCCATGCATGACTGGAAAGTTGCTAGTGCATTAGTCAATCCAATTGGCATGACCAGAAATTCGAAGTGGCCAAAGTGACAAAGGAAGGTTGTCTTTTGTATGTCCTCCTCCCTCATCCTGATTTGATGGTACCCCGACCATAGATCTATTTTGGAGAAACATTTAGCTCCATGTATC
Source organism: Pseudotsuga menziesii (assembly GCA_001517045.1). Taxonomy (NCBI): domain Eukaryota; kingdom Viridiplantae; phylum Streptophyta; class Pinopsida; order Pinales; family Pinaceae; genus Pseudotsuga; species Pseudotsuga menziesii. Next base: position 48,022 of record LPNX010522206.1, on the reverse strand, counting down.
TCATCCATCAGCTTATCAATTCTAGGAATTGGGTACCTGTTCTTTATTTTCTTCTTATTCAAAGCTCGGTTATCAATACACATCCCGAGTGTCCCATCCTTCTTCTTCACCAGAACCATCGAAGAAGAAAAATGAATGGAACTTGGTTTGATGAGGCCCAACTCAAGGATCTCCTTGATGGCCTTCTCAATTTCATCTTTGAATCTCCTTGGATGCTTGTAGGGGTGTATTTTGATTGGAAGTGTACCAACTTCCAACCCAATCCTATGTTCAATTCCATGGTCTAGTGGCCTGCCATATGGAAGGTATTCAAAAACCCTCTTATGCGTGTGCAACAATTTTTTAATATCTGTGGCCTGGGAGGAAACTTTTGCAGTTGTTCCCTCAGTAGTGATTTGGGATTCAACAGCCCACTCAATGTCTCTATGCCTCATAACAGATCTCATACTCTTTGCAGAAATTACTTGGTTGGGATAAGTATTTATACCTTTCAATACCACTAGTTTTCCTTCAACATCCTTGAAACTTATTTGTGGTATTTGGTAGTTCATAGAGTGCTCTCCAATAGAGTTCATCCATTGTACCCCCAATTCCATGATGGTGTATGCCACATTGACAACATAAAAGGTGTTTTTCACAGTATAGTCATCGATGTTTACTAGCAGATATGGGATCCATCGGTTGCACTCCTTGGTATGGTTACCAGGAATGAAACCAACGATTAACTCAAAGGGATTAGGAGGTAGCTTTATCCTCTCCACTAGAGCTGAATCAATAAAATTATGTGTGGCACCCCCGTCAACAAAAACTATAATTTTCTTCCCTTGTGAAACTCCTTTCATCCTTAAAGTATGGAATCGGGGCACTCCACTAAGTACATCAATTTTGTTTTTGGTTTGATGGGGCTGCTCCTCTTCTTTAGCCGTCTCATACTCTCCATCCCCCATCTCAGCTTCTTCCACCCCCTACTCATCACTTTCAGAAAATACTTCAATATAATGTGCTTTTCCCTTCACACATTTGTGACTGGGAGCCCATGGTTCTTGGCAGGAAAAACACAGCTTCGTCCTTCTTAATTCATCTCGATCCTTATAGGAGTAATATTTCTTACCAGGGGTAGGAAATTTTCTCATAGGATTTTTTGGATTCTGAAATTTATGTGGCATGGGAGGTATGGGAGGATACTTGGTCCTCAGAATTGCATCATACAGGTCTCTACTCCTGCTCACAGCTTCCTGCAAAGTGGTAGGTCGGTAGGCCTTCACCAAGCCCTTCAATGGTTCAGCCAGTCCTTCTATAAATAAAAGGATCAGCCTTGATTCTGATATGTCAGTGACCATGACAACCACCTTTTGGAACTCTAAGATGTATGCTTCTAGAGTTCCAACTTGTCTTATGTGTTCCAAATCATGGAAAGAGATATCAGGATCTCTTGGATCAAATCTCGCTGTCAATTTTTTGGTGAACTCTTCATAGGCGACTACTTGATCATGGCCTAATGATTTCATACCATGAAACCACCAGTCAATGGCCTCCACATCAAGATGTAGGGAATCCAACATGATGGCATCCCTCTCTGCCATAGGATTCAGTTGAAAGTATGTATCCATTTTCTGAATCCAAGAGCTCACTGAGCAATTGGAAGTGCCATCAAAAAATGGCAAAGTGGTTTTCCCAATGGAATTCTGATATGAATTCCTTGCAGCCCCTCTTGGATTCTCCATAAATTGAGTTTCATATAAATCTTGGAATGGAAGAGCCCTTCTGCACTCCTCACTCAATGATTGGTAAATAGAAAACCTCCCCTCCCATGTATCAACAGTTTCAACCTGAGCTTCATGATCTTCTTTAGGGGTCTCTACAAATTTGGGCATGGTAGGTCTTGGCTGCAATTTTGGTTCCTCTATAAACTCAAGTGTCCTATTGTGAGGCTCGGTCTTGGAATAAATACACACCCCCATGACCTTTCTTTCTTCACATTGGGAGCCAATGCTGCTCCCTTCCCCATCTTTCACTCCCAGTTGTTTAGCTAGGAATTCTCTGGTCTCTTGGCCAAACTGTACGATGTTAGTTGAAATGTATTGCAGACCTTTCAACATGTTCTTAACATAATTTCTGGATTCATCTTTCTCATCCCTTTCATCATGGAATCTCCCATCCATAGATTCTACTTCCTCCTCTTGAGGAGTTTTCGTTTTGGTGTCGGAATTGTATTTTGGACCCATAATAATATCAAGAGAAGGTATGGAGGACCATGTTCTAATACCACTGTAATATCCATGATCTGATGTATAGATTGGAATATTCATCACTTCTGCAAATTTATGTTAAATTTTTTGATTTACAAAATCTACCATTCAGTGCAGTGACAAAGTAGGGAAATTTAGGGTTCAGGTAGGGAAATTTTGTATAGGCAGAGTGGGTATAGGATATCAATAAAGAGTGAGTGAATATTTTTAAATTCATTACCCTAACACATTTATATCTGGGACCACTGAGATTTCCGTGGAAACTTACTTTCATGTTGCTGGGTCACCAAACCGTGAAACTAGGGAATCTCAATCCATATTCCGAAAAAAGGATTAGTTAAGTTTTAGAGGTGATATTAAGTCAAAAATTAAGGTTATTTACTGTTTATAACACTTTGGGGCAGTTCCAGAAATTTCTAGGGAGTTTTTGGGTGAATTTGGGATTTTTGGCAGTTTTGGCCTAGGGAGACCCTGCGCAATGGAGGATCCTAAAATATAGTACAAACACTATGAAAAGAGGTTCTGGAGTTATGTATCAGAACTTGGTTCTCTCAGTGACCCACAGGAACTTACGGATCAAATTTTGGGTCAGAAGAACTCTGTTTATGCAAGAAATGGAAAAACTAGTTATTTAATACTAGTTATTTCTAGCTAGGGTATGAAATTAAGCATATAAATCATTGCGTATTACTTTCTGTACAGATATTAAATATAAAAGAGATATATAACACTCCATTTAACATATATAATCCACTCAATCACTACCACAACCTCATATAATCTTTATTGCACTGAACTTCATCGAATTCCCCCAATATGCTGATAAAGTAAGCTTTTAATGTGAAACAAAGAAGGTAATATTTAATGACTGAGTTATTTCTACTTGAGGAAATACAACAACAGATTTATAATCTGTTCATACATCATAATTCATATGACATACTGACCAATACAAACGAGGCTCCAAAATGATGGGAAGGAGGCCCGAATCCTCACTGGAAGAGGGTTGTGAGCATACATGAAGCATGGGATTCACTCGAGCTCAACTTGTAGGTGATGGAGGATGAAATTTAATTATGGAATAAGCTTCATTGGCTGACCTTAGCACTCCATATACCTACAATAGATAGAAAGGCAAATGGAAGAGAAGGGAGGAGGGGTTTGGGGATCATCAACCAATGGTTTGAGGCACAACACTTAGAGAGTATGCTCACATAACATAAATACAATATAAAAACATCAAAATTGAATCAATGGTCTTTAATTCACCTTAATAGCCTTATAGGTGACGTCTTTAGGAAGTGGAGGCTAATGGTGACCTGTGAGAGAAAATCAACCCCATGGGTGCCCTAACCCTAGTCACATAAGCACCACCTTTGGTAAATTAGGAAAGTAGGACCATATGGAATTGTTTCCAAGTCCAAATCATCCTTCACAATTAGAAACTACACCTTCCCTTAGTCAAAATATGCTTCTTTTGAGTTATGACAACTTTCTGCTTTTCCTGGCTCATAAAGAAACTGTTTTTTCCTTTCAAAAACTTTCCTGCTTTTCTCTTACAACTTTTATGAGCTCCATAAGAGGAAACTGCACCCTCCCCTTTGAAAGACTTTCTCACTTTTACCTCTGTCTACTTTTTTGCTGCTTTTAGGAAACTTCCCTTTATTCTCCTGTTTTCTTTTGTCATGGACTTTCTTATTTTACAAAGGCAAGTTAACTAGTTTTCCCCATTGTGCCCTCGTGGCATGAAAGCCTTAATTCCACATCATTATTTTGCATAATAAATAAAATTGCTGAAATAAAATTAAATACATGCCTTAAAACACTTATTAGCAAAATTTGTCCTAGGAAGAATAATTAATATCACTTTGAGCCCTTAGGAACTTAGCATGGTCAACAATTTTAATGGTTAATTTGAGGGGACATGACAGTGTTCCCCTCCCAAATCTGCTTGTCCTCAAGAAGAAACAAAGCAAGGTGCTGCAAGATCTGCTCACCCACCCAAGTGGCATCTTCACTAGGCAATCCTTTCCACTGTATCAAGTATTCCTTAATTGTTCTGTTTCTTAATTTCCTTTCTTTTCCCATCAAAACTTTCTCTGGTACTAAGACCAAATGGCCTTCATCATCTAGAGGAGGTAGTTCTTTGGGAAAGCACTATATATTTCCCTACTACCTTATTCATACAAGAAACATGAAAAACATTATGGATTTTGTTGTTTGCTGGAAAATCCAACTCATATTCTACTTCACCAACTTTTCTGCTGATCTTGTAGGGTCCATAAAAACGTTGCGTTAAAGTTTTGTTGCCCCTTTCTTCTTCAAGGAATACTATCTATAAGGTTGCATTCTTAAATACACTAAGTCTCCCACTTGAAACACTCTGTCTGTTTTGTACTTATCTACAAAAATATTTTGTTGGTTATGTGCCATCTGCAGATTGTCTTTCAGTGCCCTTAAAATGTCTTGGTTGACCTGCAACCAATATTTAGCTTTTTGTGCCTTACCATCTCCAAATATTAAGTCTGCAAAATTTGTAGCTTCATACCCATATAAAGCCATAAAGGGAGTCATTCTGATAGAAAGATGAAATGTGGTATTGTAACAAAACTCACCCAAGTACAGACAAGTTTCCTAAGCTCCGTGTTGTCCCATAATATAGTTACGGAGGTATCCCTCAAGCCATTGGTTCACCCTCTCTATTTTCCCATCTGTCTGGGAGTGTTATCTTGTACTCATGTTCATATTTGTTTCAACTAGACCAAACAATGTTTGCCAAAAGGAACTAGTAAATTTACTATCTATGTCACCGATTATGACCTTGGGCAGCCCATGCAGTCTGAAGATATCCTTAAAGAATAGAGAAGCAACCTCACTAGCTGAAATAGTGGATACTACCGCAAAGAAATGTGCATATTGTTTCAGCCTATCAACCACCACAAAAATACTATCTTTCCCCTGTGGCTTTGGCAGCCTCGTGATAAATTCCATTAATACACTTTCCAGTTATTTATCCAGAATCAGAAGAGGCTAGAGGAGTCTAGTACGGTGTGAGTGCTCAACTTTGTTCTGCTGACACACAGAACATTCCTTCACATAATTCAGAACATTATCTTTAAGACCCTTCCAAGTAAATCTCTCCCTTACCTTATGGTAATTCTTCAGAAAACTAGGGTGACCAACCACTGGTGCATCATGTGCAGATCCTAGCACTAAGGAAAAAAAAATTGTAATAGATGAGGTTCTCATGAACTTGGTACTCTTCATTCTGGTTCACCCCATCCAACACATCACAAGCAAACTGATCTTTAGAGTATTTAGGAGCCAACTAGATCTTCCAATCATTACATATTTGTAGCAAAGAGAATGTGGACTTACGGGAGAGTGCATCAACCACAACATTCACTTTTCCTTTTTTATACTCAATGTCAAAATCAAAATATTGAACTTTACTTAACCATTTTTGTTTCCTGTCATTGAGTTCCTTTTTGGTAAGGAAGTGTCTAAGAATTTTTTTATCATTCTTCACAATGAATTTACCTCCCACCAAGTATTTCCTGAATTTGGCCAAGGCATGCATGATGGGTAGCATCCCCTTACCATATATAGATTACAACCTTTCATATGGCTGCAATTTTCTGCTCTCAAAAGCAATAGGATTCCTATCTTGCATTAGGACACCTCTAATGCCCACCCCAGAGGCATCACATTCCAGCACAAAAGGTTTAGAGAAGTATGGCAAGGCAAGTACTGGGAAACTGCTCATTATCTCTTTCATTTGGTGAAAAACATTTTTAGCCTCCTCACTCCAACTGAATGCACCCTTCTTAGTCAAATTTTTCAAGGGTGTAGCGTACCAGGAGTATCCTTTGACAAATATATGGTAGTAGTTACAAAGGCCAATGAAGCCTCTCAACTTAGAGAGGTTCCTCGGGATGGCCCATTCCAATATGGAATTTATTTTTTCTGGATCTACCTTAACCCCTTCTTGGTAGATCAAATGGCCCAGATACAATAGTTCTGTCATACCGAACTCACACTTAGACATTTTGGCAAAAACTGACAGATATGCAAGCATAGTTAGTACCTCCTCCAAGTGCTGCAAATGCTCCTCCCATGTCATACTATAGATCATAATATTATCAAAATACACAAGGACATACTTACGGAGTTGTTTTCTAAATACCTTATCCATGCATGACTAGAAATTTGCTAATGCATTAGTCAAGCCAAATGGAATGACCAGAAATTCGAAGTGACCAAAGTGACAAAGGAAGGCTATCTTTTGTATGTCCTCATCGCTCATCTTGATTTGATGGTACCCTGACCATAGATCTATTTTGGAGAAAAATTTAGCTCCATGTAGCTCATCCATCAGCTCATCAATTCTAGGAATTGGGTACCTGTCCTTTATTTTCTTCTAAATCAAATCTCGGTTATCAATACACATCCTGAGAGTCCCATCCTTCTTCTTCACCAGAACCACCGAAGAAGAAAAAGGAATGGAACTTGGTTTGGTGAGGCCCAACTCAAGGAGCTCCTTGATGGCCTTCTCAATTTCATCTTTGAATCTCTTTGGATGCTTGTAGGGGTGTATTTTGATTGGAAGTGTACCAACTTCCAACTCAATCCTATGTTCAATGCCATGGTCTGGTGGCCTGCCATATGGAAGGTCTTCAAAAACCCTCTTATGTGTGTGCAACGATTTTTGAATATATTTGGGCTGGGAGGAAACTTTTGCAGTTGTTCCCTCAATAGTGATTTGGGATTCAACAGCCCACTCAATGTCTCTATGCCTCATAACAGATCTCATACTCTTTGCAGAGATTACTTGGTTGGGTTAAGTATTTATACCTTCAATACCACTAGTTTTCCTTCAACATCCTTGAAACTTATTTGTGGTATCTGGTAGTTCACAGGGTACTCTACAATAGAGTACATCCATTGTACCCCCAACACCATGTTGGTGTCTACCACATTGACAACATAAAAGTTGTCTTTCAAAGTATATTCATCGATGTTTACTAGCAAATATGGGATCCATCAGTTGCACTCCCTGGTATGGTTACCAGGAATGACCACAGCAAATACTTCAAATGGATTAGTAGGTAGTTTTATCCTCTCCACTAGAGCTGAATCAATAAAATTATGTGTGGCACCCTCGTCAACATGAACTATAATTTTATGCCCTTGCAAAACTCCTTTCATCCTTAAAGGATGGAACTGGGGCACTCCACTAAGTACAACAATTTTGTTGTTGGTTTGATGGGGTTGCTCCTCTTCTTCAGCTGTCTCATACTCTCCACCCCCCATCTCAGCTTCTTCCACCCCCTATTCATCACTTTCAGAAAATACTTCAATATAATGTGTTTTTCCCTTCACACATTTGTGACCGGGAGCCCATGGTTCTTGGCAGGAAAAACACAGCTTCTTCCTTCTCAATTCATCTCGATCCTTATAGGAGTAATATTTCTTACCAGGGGCAGGAAATTTTCTCACAAGATTTTTTGGATTCTGAAATTTATGTGGCATGGGAGGTCTGGGAGTATACTTGGTCCTCGGAATTGCATCATACAGGTCTCTAGTCCTGCTCACAGCTTCCCGCAAAGTGGTAGGTCGGCCAGTAGAGTAAGTCTTGCTTCAAAGTAAAAATACTGCGTTTTCCTGCTAAATCCACTGTCTTAATACGAACAAACTTGCCATGCCCGAACTCCTTTATTACATTTATAAAAGTTTGCAAATCAGGGATCGGTTTGTCATTCACTTGTACAATCCATTCAGTGGCAGACACTCCATATCTATCAGCAGGGCTGCCATAAACCCATGTTGAGAGGTATACTCCATACCCTTCTTTTGGCCAGAATCCAGTGGAACGGACAGCTGAGTGCGTCTCGTGTAAAATACAGCCACACCAACTTACCATGTGTGTGCTTCCAAACCCACTTCTTAAGTCTGTGCCCACAAGAACTTTAATCTCTCTGCCCTCCCTCAAAACCGTCATTCTTAAAATTCTTTTTCCATCCTTGCTCTCATCAAGAAGCTTGCAAGCATTTTCCACATCACGATAATTGGTAATTGGCTTCCCATCTATGGCTAATACAATATCTCCTTGCTCCAGTTTACGTTCTGCTCTTGATCCAACGAAACAACACCTTACCTGCAACACCTGTTGTCTCAGAGCATCCTTCTTTGCTAGTTTTGTAATCCACTTGTCACTTAATCCAAAGCGGCGGGCTGTTGAAAACGAAATTGGATAGAATTCAACCTCTAAAACGCAGACAAAAGGCATTCTGGTTGGAATTCCGTTAATAAGTAAACGTAAACCAACTGCAGTTCCATGAATAATCTTATCTAAAACCTGACAGACAGCATAAATCGGAATTCCTATAATCCTATCACCTGTTGGGCAGTCGAAGGTGCTCCATAATGCTTGAACCCTTCCCTGCTCATCCACTAGCACACAGCAAATGTATCCCCAAGATGTGTGTCTAAATTGATCACGTCCATGTTAATGGCTCTATACCGGGGAGTGTCATCTAGATCAATATTCAGTGAAACATGTGGGTTTGTAACAACTGACTTGCGTGATATTGCTTGTAAGCTCGAATTCAACCCAACAAGATATACAACATCGCCTCTATTCAAAGCAAGTTCAAAAAGAAGAGCAGCTGCACGCACTTTTTTAGTACCAACTGGGCCTAATGCGGCAGGATCATATGCTATGAATGCATAATTGTGTAGAGGGTGCAGGAAAACAACCTCTCCAGGTATCTCGATTGGCCACGCAGCGAAAAATAACATAACATCTGCTACAGCTGTGTCCACTGTGTTCCTATCAACTGCAACTATTCCCATGGTTTTAGAATGATAGACCACCAACCCTGTTTGAAGTTCAAGAGGCCCCTCAGGCACACCCTCTAGCAGTGCGCATGGTGGTAGATGGACGTCAACAATCACAAGGCTTGGTTTAATTACTTGCTCGGCGGAAGAAGCTTCAATTCCTGGTGCTCCACCGGACTCATCTTCATCATTCCGCCGTATTCTCTTCGTCTTGGCTCTATCAAGACTGGCAGAACCTCTTAGTCTTGTCTTTCTCTGGGCTCTATTGACTTTTGAAGAAATTGCAGGCGTTATTTTCCACAGTCCAGTCGCATCGTCTCGAGTGTAAAGTTGAGGCTCCTCATACCATTCATGTCTGTCAACAGTGACAAGAACATGGCTACTTCGATGACGATCTGTAAGTGTTACAAATTCCAGCGGAACCCTTGATCCTCTGATTAATTCGGAGAAAATGGATATAATATCTTCAACTCGTTTGGTTTCCTTCCCTGCAAACTTTTTAATGATGGCATGAGCAGGAACACCTGCCCTTGACAACATATACCCTGGTTGCGCAACATATAGTAGACCACATTTAAAGGAGAAATTCCTTGCTTGTTGGTACGATAGAGGATGAAACACGCCACCACTTATTTGCAAGAAAGAACCAGGAGTTATTGAATGCAAATCTTGGACCTTCAAATCAGTAACTTTTACAGGAACACCACCCCTCTCAACCTCTAGATCGATTGCCTTTCCAACATTATCATCGAGCATTGTTTCCAACTTCAAGAAATTTGTTACAATCTCACCATTCACACGGACAAGTACATCCCCTGGTTCTAAATCATAATTCTCAGCAGGACCTCCTGGCACGACGGAATTTATAACAAGAATTCCCGTCTCTGCAGGAAAAGCCTGTCTTACTAATTGTTCAGTATCGCCTTGAAGCCCTAACCCATCTGCCGCTTCGAATCCTCTGTGAGAAAGAGTCATCTGGAGTGTGCCTCGAGGAATATGAGCTTCTTGCCATCCACTTTCGCTCCGGTCCTTACACCTCTGCAAAATTTCCAAAGCCCTTACTACTCGATCCATTTAATCCAACCGCTTGTCCGTCACAATCAATAACTGGTGACCCGCTTGAGCCAGCTCCTTTTCTTCCTGAAGCTGCCTGCATATAGAATGTATTGAAATCATTGTACCCATCAGCCCTATAAAAAGGGCCTGTCGATCCAATCGGGCTAGGGTTCCTGCCATAATGGAAAGCTTCTCCCCACAGTCATTACACACCACACGGATCTCCAATCCAACAGCTGCAGCTTGTGGTGAAAGAGGGATTTCGTCATGTTCCATAAAGCGAAGCGCCGCGGGATCAAAACGGAAAAATCCAAAATCGTGAACAGGATCACGATAAAGAGGATAAACGGGAATCCCTTCGCGATTGAGGAACGCAGCGTCGGCAACAACTGGACCAGACTGCACGACATGCCGGTTGGTGAGGATAATCCCCCGTTGCTTATCAACGACAAAACCCGTAGCCTGAGAGACACCAGCAACCTCCGTATCAAAATCACGAGGGGCGGTGACTTTTAACACCACTACGGCCTTACAAGCCCTTCTGAGTGCTTTACCCCATTTATCTCGCGTTTGTGCCTCGCCAATTTCCATGGCTACAACTTTCTTCAGTCTCTACGACACTCTCTCCGCGGCAGGGATTTGCTACTACGGTCGCTGAGGCCCGGTTTGATCCTGCCTTTAAGCTCATATGTTTTGGCTTTCATAACATGAATAAAATATATATATATATATATATATATTAACTTAAATAAATAAAATATTAAAAAATGAAAAAATATAAATTATATATTAACTTAAATAAAATAAATAAACGGCATACATAGTATACATTAAATGCCAGCAATAACATGAGAAAATGTCATCACATCTCCAAACCATGAAACCACATCTAAGGAGAATTATATATATATATAGATGAAAGCGGCATAGGGAAGGAACTAAATCAAAATGTTGGAAGGAAAAACTATGTGAAAATGCCATTAACTCTTTCAAAACCATTGGTCAGCTCCATCAAACTCCTCGTAGGATGTGGGAACTCAAGGTAAGCTTCACCATGCAAAATAATATACTAGCAATTGACATAAAATGCAAATGAATGTACATTCATTCTCTTTTGAAAAACAACAAGCAAGTATGATCATTCTCTTTTAAAAAACAAGTATGAGTTCATAGTCATGTGTGTTGCATAACCTCAAACACCCTTAAAAAAATTTAAAAAAAAAGAGAAAGACATAAAATACTATGTTATCTTAGCTATATTGAATTTATACTTACAATGTAAAAAACATATCAACCATAGGTTTATTCTTCCTTTTAAGAAAATGGAACATGAAATTGTTAAATGTCTAGAGATTTAACGTTGTTTATAGAAACACATATAAACCTTGTGTGTGCATTGTATGTACAATGTAAGACTCCAAAGTAACTTTGAAGAGTATAGAAACATAGTACAAGTTATTTATATGAATAAGATGATCTAGGACGTCGACAATGCCATTCAACAAGTTAGTTCACTCTCAGTCATCCTAGCGCCAGTTTGCATGATTTAAGGGAGTAAGGATGCATTTGTTCGCCTACCTACATCAGTTAACTAGTTGTGAACTGATTCAGTGATTTGGAGTTGCATTTGTGGGCTCTAGTGGTGATTTTCCCACACCGAGTTAGCTCTGGAGTCAGTCCAAGTTGGTAGATTCGAATCCTATCTAATGAATTCGAATTATCCTATTTGTAACACCATTATATTACATATTTTTTACTAATAAATGGATGTAATTTTATTCTTCCAATTATTGATCTCGTGTGTGTTTAATTTGCCATGAATTATTGATCAATCTTTACTGAATCCTTCTCTCTCTTCTGCAGCCTTCTTTTCTCATTGAATCCATGCAAACCTTAATATCCTATTCTTCATTAAATTTAACATCGTATCAGAGCAGGTATACGGGCCAGCTTCAAACCTCCGAAACTTCCATTGATACACTAGAAGCAATTGGGTTATGCATAATTCTCGATATTCTTTCCTTGCTCCCTATGGATTCTGTCCAGAGAAGTCTAGCCAAGTGTGATGCACCCATAGAAAGTGCACATGTCGAAGTGGAGAGTGTTTGAATTGGTTTGATTGCAAATTGAAGTGCTTTTGTAGGTGCATTGAATATTTTCTAAAGAATTAGTTGTTTCTTGAAACTGTAAGATGGAGAATTCAGTAGCTTTGACACCCAAAATCATCACACCCTTCAATTATCTTGATTGGAGGGTTGAAATGTAGATTGTCTTACGCAAAATGGGTCTATACAGGGTCACCATGGGCAAAGAGGTTGAACCCCAACAACATATTGAAAAATCGAAGTATCTAAACAAGCTTGATGAAGCATTTGGCTTCATGTGCATCCACATCTCCAGAGAGTTACTTTTTCACCTTAAGATATTGAGAACACCATAAGAAGTATGGGAGAAGATCGAATCCCTTTTTGGTAAACAAAATGAGCTGAGGGGCCATATCCTGGAGAATGAGTTGATCACACTACATCTCAGCAACTTCGAAACTATACAACAATTTTTCTCAAAATTCAAATCATCAGTCATGCAATGCAAGCAATGCGGGATTGACAATAAGGATGAGCAATTGGTGCTCTCAATTCTGAGAAAACTTGGCCCAGAATTCTTAGTGTGTTTATCTACCTTTCACTCTGAGAGATTAACTACTCCTAATTGGTGAATTTCATCCCTTGATGCCTTCATAGAGTCTCTAATACATGAACAAGATAAGTTGATAGAGATGGGAGATCTCAGATCCTCTCCAAATCAATATTTCTTGGTTGGTGAGACAAAGAATGCACAAGAAAGGAGGAAGTAGAAAACAAAATATTTAAAAAATGAACATTGAATTCGAACCTAAGGAAGAGTTTGATCCAGCAGATGAAGCCTCGGGCTCTAAGAAGGACAAACATCAGAGGTTTGAGAAGGGCAAGTGATCCTATAGTAAGAAAGGAAACCATACAGAGAAATATTGTATGAAGAATGTGATGTCCCAAATTTTGCATTGGGTCACAATGGAAAAATCACATTTTCCATATTCATGAAAGTTGTCAAAGGGATGCCAAAAGTCAAATAATTTCCAAGGAGAAAAATCACTAGTTTCCTAGGTTGGGGGTGGAAGCTTTGAGATTTGGAATAAGGGGGATAATAAATGATGTTTAGACATTATAAAATGATAAATATTTAATAATGTAGCTTATTAAATAAATACAAGAGAAAATTGAAATGGCTATAGAGAATGGAGACACATGGAGACTATGGGGCTCACTCAAGCTAGAATTCCTTTGTTAAATGGCATCCTCCTCTTGTAATTTTGAATCTATGGGAATCCTAATGTTTTGGGATGGATTATGAGGTTAATATATGTATCCATATACTTAATAGGTCAAATTTGGGATGAATTGTAATTTACATGGGAGAGGAAGAGCCAAATGGGAGTTTCATGGACACTTGGCTAGATTCCCCATAAATTTGTGACATCTATGACACCAATGATGGAGATTATATGACACAAGTCAGTTCTGAAGGCTGAAATAATGACATACTGACATGTTAGGACTGAATAGAGCATCTTAGAGGTCGAATTTGGGAGTTGGAGAAGGCCAAGAGGCTCCTACTCAAATTTGGGAGAAGATGGAAGGTGAAGAGAGAGGCCACATGGCATAGCATGAACAACCACACCAATTCGACTTGGATTTGGTTTATGGATGGATTTTTTACCTTATAAGAACAATAATGTTTATAAAATACAGGTATCGGCCATGAGAACAAGCTTTTTCTCATTTGTGAAATTGTCATTTGTGAATTATGAGAGCTAGTGGATGACTAGTTTTCTTGCTTAAGCCAATTTCAAGGGTGAAAGATTCCTATCCTAGTTGGTGTTTGGAAAGGCCACTCAAGTATTTCATGGAGCTTTAATGGAGTCTTATTTTTAGGTGCAAGCTACAGGAATTTCATGGAAATCTCAATATCATCTTGTTCTTCCATTCATCTCAAGTTTTCTCACCATATTTCAGCTCTATGGTGTGAGCGCACTTGGTGAGCTATTCATCTCTTTGAAGGAGCTTCTCTTGCTCCAGTATTTTGTATTCTGATGTAAATTATCTATATTTCAAGTTCAGAAATATATCAGGTTGAAATTCCAAGATATCTCATGTATTATTGTCCAATATTGAAGAAACAATGCAATTTCCCCAATACCTTGTTGTAAACTCTTGCAATCTTGATGGAATCGAATATATGTGTGCACCATTGATGATTTATGAATGAATTAATTTTCATTAAAGTATATTATGGTTTTCATAGTCAGTAGCTAAGAATTTCTCGCCATTGGGTCAAATTTCATAGCATTTGGGTCAAACTACGTCTCATTTCCCCAAGGGTCCAAAACTAGATTTTATATATGATTGAAGGAAGTGATAACAGCCATGGGAGTTCGATTGGTTCTGAATATGAGTCTATGATAATTTATTCTACACATCCCCTACTTCAATTTTATAATTTGAGTGATTTTCTGTACATTTGGGAAGCCATTCCAGCAATTACCCAGGAGGGATTTGAGCCCTAAAATTGCTAGTTAAAGCATGTATCTTATTGAGAATTTGATATAGATTTGTAGAAGTAATTGGAAGTCCATAATAAATACCTGGACATTATAATTAATATATTATATCACTCATACACCTTTTGTTACGATTCGAGATCATTTGGAGCTATTTGGAGTCATCTACCATTGGGGGTTGGAACCTCAAAACTACTAGTAAATTCATGGAGTTCTCTTGGATACCTATTTGACCCAAAAACCACATCTGATGCTGAAAATATAATTTAATTAATGTCTGATAATAGATACAAGTATCATACCCACCATTAGTGAAGTTCGTACTGTGCTTGGAAGATATTTGTTCCAGGACCCAGGGGGGATTTCCACCTCCCAAATTGACTAGTCTTGTCCCGAAACTTATTCCCTTGAAAATTGTAGACCATGGTTGGGTATATTAGTTTATTATATGTCTGTTATATGTTATCATATGTCCCATCACTCCTCAGGACCTTCCTCACCAAGTTTGAAATAAATTGGAGGAATTTTGGGATCAATTGAATCCAATTAATTGTAAGAAGTTGAATTTGAGTACATTGTGAAATAATTGAAGAATTGGTCTTTTGATAGATTTTACTAAAAGGAGACATTACAGTGGTATCAGAGCATGATCTTGGCACCTGATGTGGTCTAATATTTATGAGGACAAGAATTAAGGGACCACCATTATATATTGAAACCCAAAAGTGTTTTTATTGAAGAGAAAAAAAAGGTAGAAGAAGAATGCAATTTTTCTTAGGAAACTATGACTAGGGATAAAAAGGGAACTTCATATGATGGTAAGGAGATTATAAAAATTATGGAACCTATGTTTGAAGATATGAACAATAATATTATGAAAGGATTTGAATTTTTGGCTATCCAAAGTTGGGAAAAATATATTGATTTTAAGAAAACCAAGGGGGAAAATGCATCAGCTTGCTTGAAGGAGAAAAAATAGGAGACCCATGAATCACCTAGTTCTGAAATAGGTGAATTAGAAGAAGAAGTACATGAAGAGGATATAAATCCACTCCCAAATGACTTTGAAAAATATGAGGAAACGTCACATGAGAAGGAAGAAGAGAACCTTGAAACTATTGAATATCATGCTGAAACAAATTCTACTATGGATATGGACCAAAGGGAATCTACTGATGGATGTTTGAACTATGAAGGAGTACCTACTATTGGGTGATCACACCTTTATGTTGGTGACATAGAGATAACTTTTGAGAGTGTTTCTGCAAGCCAAACTTCCATTAAACATGAAAATGAAGACCTTGTAGTAGTTGAAGAAGAAACAAGATCAACTTCCCCTTCACCACTTGAGCTTCATGAAGTTGGTCCAAGTAAGAAGGAAGAATAAGAGCAGGTCCATTTGTAGGAGCCTCATTTTCTTGAAGGGTCCTTAAATATGAATGAAAAGAAGATCCAAGATGCCCTTAGAATACTCCATGACACTCAATCATTGGTATCAAATTCTTGTTGGGGAGCTACTTCCTTGGAGGAGCCATCATTCCTTGAAGAAATGGAGAAGATTCAAAGAGCAATGTGAAACATCAAAGGTAATTTCATGTCTTTGCCTTTTTATATAAAAAATGGCATTGAGCTTAGTGAATGGTTACATGAATCCTACTTTAAGAATAATGAAGTTATTGATAAGCTCACAATTCAAAATGAGAAACTTCTTGAAAAGTTGCAAGACACTTGTTTTTCCTCTGATGTTTCATATTTTCATAAGGTAGATTGCTTATAGGATTCTCATGACATGATGGATCATGATAAACATGAAAAATTGCAGGTTCTTTATGTGCTTGAGGATGATAGTGATGATATCCAATCACTAGTAATGGTGGAAGAGGAACTTGAGTTGCCTCTTGAAAATGGTTACACAATTTTTGAAGAAGTGCATAATTCTACCACCTTGGAACCAACCCATGAGGATTTTTTTGCATTTTTTATGGAGGTGCATAATCCTACCCATATGTATCCTTCAAATTATGACAATTTTGCACTTACTGATCATTTGGGTTAGTTGGTTCTTTCTCCCACATCCCACACTTCTAAATTTTGCAGCAGTCATCCTAATGAAGTATGGGTGAAAGGTTTATTTTTTATGGTGCCACATGAAGAGCATGGACATTCTATTTCTTCGTTTGATGATGGAATTATTATATCACCATCTTATTTGCATTTGCAGCATCATCCTTGTTTACGTTATGATTATACACATCTACATGGGTGCACCTATGATGTTCACTTGAGTCACTTGGAGACTCATGATTTTCCTTGCTCCTTTCCTAGTCTATTTGAAGTTGGAGGAAATTCATCCCGCACTTGGGTAAAGAGTTATATGATTGAAGAAAATTATTATTGACAGCAACATCTTTTGATGTTACATGATGATATACATATTCATGAGTGTATTGATGATACTTCTTTGAGCCACTTGAAGTCTTCATGTTTTCCTTGCTCCTTATTTTGTTTAGATTTTGGCCCGAGTTTCTCCATTCACTTATTGGATGAAATAACACATGGATGATTATATTGATGCACATTACATATCATTTGGAACACGTTATTATTCACATTTGCAGTAGAATTACTTGTTACTTTCTGATGATGCACATCTACATGGATGCACCTATGATATGCATTTGAGTCACTTGAAGACTCATGGTTTTTATTGCTCAACACTTGGTTCATTTGATGTTGGAGGAACTTCATCCAACACTAGGGTGAATAGACTTATGATAGGAGAATGGTTTTGTTACCAACCACATACATTGTTATATATTTATTATTCACTCATTCATGGATGTATGGGTAATGCTTCTTTGAGTCATTTGAAGTCTCCTTGTTTTTGTTGCTCACTGTTTGGTTCAAATTTGAATGGAGATTCTTCATTCACTTCTTGGATGAAAGAATACATGGCTGAATATTTTGATGCATATCACTTCCTTTTGGAGCAGCATTATAGGACATGGAATACTCACCTATGTCATTGGAGTAGATTTTATTGGTCACTTGAAGCATGTATGTACTTGGAAAATGGTAGTCTACTCACTGGGAGGTATAAGCACTTTCATGATTTATTGGTGAGGCTCCTCCTTGATGCACATTATTATTATGTTTTTATATACTTTGATGATATGTATTATGCACTCATGATGTTTGAAAGAATGCATACAAGAAAATGGGATCCAGGAACTCTCTTTCCAAATGGTATGGGTTGGAGAGAACTCTTAATTATTTGAGTGCAATGCAAGCAATGGGACCCTGGGATAGTTTTTAGTCCCCTTGATTTCAAATTATTTGGGAAAAAATCAGTATGGAAGATGGATTCCCCACTTAATAAGGTGATGTTAATGAGAGTAGTGCAGCATCAAGCATGGTGGTTCCTCTTTGAAAGCTTCATGGAATCTCGAAGACTCAAGGTGGGCATCTCAGTGGCGACTTTAAAGAATCATACAGAAAGCAGGTTCTTCAACAACCATGTTGGAAATTGCTTGAGGACAAACAATATTGGGAAGGGAGGATTTTTAATGTCCCAAATTTTACATTGGGTCACAAATGCAAAATCACATTTTCCATATTCATGAAAGTTGTCAAAAGGATGCTAAAAGTCAAATAATTTCCAAGGAGGAAAATCACTAGTTTCTTAGGTTGGGGGTGGAAGCTTTGAGATTTGGAATAAGGGGGATAATAAATGTTGTTTATACATTAGAATATGATAAATATTTAATAATTTATCTAATTAAATAAATACAAGATAAAATTGAAATGGCTATGGAGAATGGAGACACATGGAGACTATGGGGCCCACTCAAGCTAGAATTCCTATGTTAAATGGCATCCTCCTCTTGTAATTTCAAATCTATGCAAAGCATAATGTTTTGGGATGGATTATGAGGTTAATATACTTTTAAATATACTTAATATATGGAATTTGTGATGAATTGTAACTTGCATGGGAGAGGAAGATCCAAATGGGAGTTTCATGGACACTTGGCTAGATTCCCCTTACATTTATGACATCTATGACACCAATGATGGAGATTCTATTACAATTATGACACAATTAAAATATGAAGGATGAAATAATTACATACTGATATTTCAGGACTGAATATAGCATCTTAGAGGTCTAATTTGGGATTTGGAGAAGGCCAAGAGGCTCCTACTCAAATTTGGGAAAAGAGGGAAGGTGAAGAGAGAGGCCACATGGCATAGCATGAGAAGCCACACCAATTCGACTTGGATTTGGTTTATGGATGGATTTAGAACCTTATAAAACCAATATTTTTATAAAATACATGGATTAGCCATTATAAAAATCTTTTTATCATTTGTGAATGGTGAGAGCTAGTGGATGACTAGTTTTCTTGCTTAAGCCAATTTCGAGGGTGAAAGATTCCCATCCTAGTTGGTGTTTGGAAAGGCTGCTCAGGTCTTTAATGGATATTTAATGGAGTATTATTTTAAGGTTTAAGCTACAGGAATTTCATGGAAATCTCAATATCATCTTTTTCTTCCATTCATCTCAAGTTTTCTCACCATATTTCAGCTCTATGGAGTGAGGCTCACTTGGTGAGATATTCATCTCTTTGAAGGGGATTATATTGATCTAGTATTTTGTATTATGATTCAAATTTTTTGTATTTAAAGTTTAAAAATATCTCAGGTCTAAATTCCAAGATATCTAATGTATTATTGTCCAATATTGAAGAAATAATGCCATTTCCCCAATACCTTGTTGTAAACTCTTGCAATCTTGATGGAATCCAATATATGTGTGAAAAATTGATGATTTATGAATGAATGAACTTTAATTAAAGTATATTATGTTTTTCATGGTCTATAACTGATAATTTTTTTCCATTGGTTCGAATTTCATAGCATTTGGGGAAAACTACGTCTCATTTCCCCAAGGGTCCAAAACTAGTTTTTTATATCTGATTGAAGGAAGTGATAAAATCCGTGGGAGTTAGATTTGTTCTTCATATGAGTCTATGATAATGTATTATACACATACCATAATTCAATTTGAGAATTTGAGTGATTTTCTGTACATTTGGGAAGCCATTCGGGCAATTACCTGGGAGGGATTTGAGCCCCAAAATTGCTAGTTAAAGCGTCTATCTTATTCAGAATTCGATATAGACTTTCAGAAGTAATTGGAAGGCCATAATACATACATGAACATTATAATTAATATATAATACCACTAATACACCTTTTTTTACAATTCTAGAGTATTTGGAGCTATTTGGAGTCATCTACCATTGGGGGTTGGAACCTCAAAACTACTAGTAAATTCATGGAGTTCTCTTGGATACCTATTCGACCCCAAAACAACATATGATGCTGAAATAAACTTTAATTAATGTATTATAACATATACAAGTATCATACCCACCATTAGTGAATTTTGTACAGTGCTTGGAATAGATTTGTTCCAAGACCCAAGGGGGGTTTCTACCTCCCAAATTGACTAGTCTTGTCCCAAAACTTTTTTCGTTACAAATTGTAGACCATGGTTGGGTATATCAGTTGATTATATGTTTGATATATGTGATAATATATCCCATAACCCCTCAAGACCTTCCTCACCAAGTTTTAAAGCAACTAGAGGAATTTTGGGATCAATTGAATCCATTTATAACCAGAATTGTAATAAGTTGAATTTGAGTGCATTATGAAATAATTGAAGAATTGGTATTTTGATAAATTTTCCTAAAAGGGGACATTACAAAGAATACCAAGAAACAAGGAAGGATAACTATGAATACAATACTGAATATCATGATGAGAGATGCCATGCATTGAAGGTTGGTTTTTCAAAATCACTTGCCTTCTGCATTGATTCAAGAGCCTCCAATCACATGGTTTCATCCAAAGAATCAATCTCTTCATTACAACTTACTAATGGTCCAAGTATTCACATGGGAGATGAAACTCAAATACAAGCTGAAGGAAAGGGTTCAATCAATTTATAGCATGGAGTATTGAAGAATTTACTCTTGTCATGTCCCCAATTAAATAATTTCCAAATAAGATTATTTTCAAATAATGTTTCACCAACCTACTAGTTCCTTAGGTTGAGATGGAGACATAAATTTTGTAATAAGGGGCTATGGGACCCAAAAATAATTTATTTTACCATATTCACATTTATTTGGGTCACATAAATGATAAATTCTAAGAAAATAAGGTGGTTTGATTTCATGAAGACACTTGGAAGCTTGTGAAGACTTTGGTTGACTGTATTCCCCGCACACTTGGCATGATATTCCTACAAATTCAAACACATGGGTAATGTAACATTATTGGATGGTAATGTGGTGTCAAATATCATATAATTATCCAAGGAATTATAATTGGTAAATGAGGGTAACTCCCATGGAATAATAAGAGACTAGAAGACAAGTTGTGCCATGCCACTTGGAAGGAGATTCTATGAACTCTATGACAACAAATGATGGAAGATTCTACGACAAGTATGACAAATTCAGACTTGATTTCTGAAATATGAAAAATATGAAATTTCATGGATAAAAATAGCCACCAATAGGTCTAATTTTGGAGTTATAGGAAACCATTTGAATTGGGGCAATAATTGGAGCATGAAGAGGAAGACAAGTGTCATGAGAGTTACTAAACCACTAAGATGAATTGGAGGAAGCTCATGGAGGGGAATTAGACCTTAGGAGGAATCATGAAGTTAATAAAAGGATTTCATGAGGAATTTTAATAGCTTTATATCAATTTTTAATTGGACTTTGTCATTTTTGGAGAGCTTTTGCTTGTCCATTGCACGGTGAGTGCACAGTTACCCTACTAGTGAACCAATTTCAAGGGAGTTGGATTCCTTTCCAAGTTGGTTTATGGAGAGGAAATTAGTACCTATCATGGGAGATTAATGAAGTAGTTTTATTTTCAGGTTGAATTTCCTATAGTCGAATTCTCATCTATCTCCCCATTCTCTCAGTCCTTCTTCTCCATTCCCCCACACTCACAATTAATGGCACACTTGTTGGAGTGATTCTTGCGCCTTGCTGAATATGGTTGATGAAAAATATTTGATTTATGATGTATATATATGTAATATAATCTCCATATTCTCTATAAGTATAAATCTCAGAAATACATGTATGAAAGGCTCGCATTCTCCATGCTCTTGAATAACTAGTTTTCATGGATTTGGCTTCAATATCGAAGTAGTTTTATATCAGATTTGTATGAGGACATTTATATGAGTTTTATGATGATGTGGAATCAATATATTATTTATGGATATGTAATATTATGTCCACATGCTCTGTAATTCAAAATATCAGAGATACATGTATGACAATCTTGCATACACATGCCCTTGTATCACTAGTCTTCATGGATTTGGCTTCAACCTTGAAGAAGTTTTATACCAGATTTGTATGAGGGATATTATATGAGTTTAATGATGTTGGGAAAACCATATATGATGAATTAATATGTAATTTAATTTATATATCCTCTATGGGTCGAAATCTAATAAAATCATGTGTGAAAAGATTGCATTCCCATGCCATTGAATCACTAGTTTCCATGACTTTATCTTCAATCTTGAAGGAGTCTTGTATCAGATTTGTTTAAGGGATGTTATCTAAGTTTGATGATCTTGTGACAGAAATATATGATTTTTTACTCTGTAATTTCATGTCCCTATTCTCCGTGGGTCAAAATCCAATAAATCCATATGTGAAACTCTTGCAATTCCATGCTACTAATTCACTAGTTTTCATGCTTTTGACCCCCATACTGAATGAGTTGTATACCCAACTTGTATGAAGGAATTTATATGGTTTTTAATACTATTGGGGAATCCATTGGTATTCTGTATATGGTCCCTATATGTCACATACTGATATGAACCTTTAAATCCACCTTTCATATGTTTAAATCGAGCCAGTTATGCAATTTCACTGAAAGTTACCCTACAAATGTTGTAGACCATAATACATTTAAAAAAATTAATAAACATGATTATGGATATTAATTGATGTCTAATACTCATTCCCATAATATGTTCTTAAATTTGGGAGGGTCGTACTTGATTTCGAGAGCTAGTTTGGCCATCACCCTTGGGGGGATTTGAACACAATTTCCTAGTAATTTTGGTATTTTTGTCATTAGCCCCAAAAAAGTTTGCAGAGGTATAAAGTATGATACAAAGTATCCATAAACCACCTTGGTATTTTATAATACTCTCCATACCATGTCCTTTCAAATTCAGGACCATTTAGTGAAAGTTGGAAATCTCTAGAGTCATGACTAGGTAAGCTCGAATTTTGCCCAATTTGTACATTTATCCAAAATTGATAAAAAGGGACATTACAGTGGTGTCAGAGCCAGGTTATTTCACCTATGAATTAATACCATCCATTGAATAAAATTTTTCAGGTATGTCTTGGTTTCATAATCAACCCACCAAGCCCACTTTCCCCCCCCCCCCCCCACCCCTGCCAAGGGAAGAAGAAATTACAACCAAAGATATCGAAGCATGCTACTAGGGGTATAAAACTTTGAGATGGGATATTCATGAAAGATATTATTTCCAATATTATCTTCTCAAGTATGGATTTTTTTACAAGAAGGAAAATGAGAACTCATTAAGGAATAATCAACCACGGGGACTTCACTTAGTGAACCCCTCACATAGCACGTGCAATCATGAGATATTAAAGAATACCCTTAATTTCCATAGATATTGACCCAAACTATTTTTGTTGAAACCCCCTCCCAATACTTAAAACCTCCTCCCCACCCCTTTTTATACCTCAATCCTTATAAACCACCCTACCCACCCCCACCTTAAACCCCTCATCCCCCCCAATACCTACAATATATTGGTTCAATTTTTGATAATTTTAAAACCCACAATATGAACTAACATGATAGGATATTGGTCAACAAGTGAATCCCCCGTGTAATCAACAATGCACAAGTATGGAGCAGGACAAGAGCTACCAATGTTTATGGGTGGTGAAGCAGAAAAAGCATTACATCAAGAGGATCAAAAGTCACTCTGAAATGAATTTGAAAAATATGAGGAAACATCACATGATAATGAAGAAGAGTACCTTGAAACTATTGAATATAATTCTGAAGCACATTCTGAAACACATTCTATTGTTAAGAAAGAATGGTGTATTTGGTTTTCCCACATTCAAACATTCAAGAAATTTCATACATGGATGGAAAATCAAGCAAAAGCTCATATTGGTACATTTCTTTCTATTAATGGTAAAGAATACAACTCTAATGATTTTAAAGACTATCTTTGTAAACATGGTATTACACATCAAACTTCATTTCCCTACAATCCTCAATAAAACAATGTGGCAAAAAGGATGAATAGAACCTTAATGAATACGCCACTCTCAATGATGTTTTTCAAGAATGTGAAACTGATGTTTAGGGTTGATGGATAATTATGTCCAACATATTTATTAAATAGAATTCCATATCATGCTCTTGAAGACAATATTCCACATGAAATTTGGTTTGACCACCTTCCTTTGGGTAGGCATTGTAGGGTTTTTGGTTCCACCTATTATTCATTGATACCAAAGGAGAAAAGAAACAAGCTTGGTGCTAGAAGTTGAAGATGCATTTCACTGGGGTACTCAAAAAATTCCAAGGCATGCCATATTTTTTATGAGGTAAAAAAGAAGTTTGTTGTTTCCAAAGATATCATTTTTCTTAAACTAATAAAAATGACTAGTCTATTGAAAGACAACTTGATCACATGGAGAAGTTTTCTCATTTAAAGACATATTATAAAGATGATAATTAAATTCCACATCTTGAAAGGGGAATCCCAATCTTGGATTAGGATCAATATTTGGAATTTCCTTTTGAAACACCAACACCCCCTCATGAAGAAGAAGTTTCGACCACTTCACCTGAACAAGAGATTCAACTAGATGATGTGATTGAGAGGATTGGAATATTGAACCTTGAAGAGAATGGAGCACCATAAATTAATCAACTTGGGCCATCAAGGAAGATTCCAAAATGGGCCACAAATACACTTGAAAGTGTCCATCCATATGAAGTTGGAAATATGGTCACGAAAAGTTCAACCAGACAAGAAGATGAAGGAGAAGAATATGACTTAGGTGATTACATTGATGTATCATTTGATTGTGAATTGAATTTACTTGCTAATTTTGTGCCAACTTTCTTTAAATAAGTTGTTGCATGTGGTGAGTGGAAAGAAGCCATGCAAAATGAGTATGATGCATTCATGAATAATGGAACCTGGAAGCTAGTTGAACCTCTAGTCGGAACCCTGCAAGTGGGTATACAAGAAAAAATAAAAATTATATGTCTCACTTGACCTGCACAAAGAAAGGATCATGGTGAAAGGCTATGCAGAAAAGGAAGGAATTGACTATGAAGAAGCATTATAGCCCACAACAAAATGGGCCACCATCTACAGTTACTCTCTTTTCCTACACAAAATGGATGGAAAGTCCACCAAATGGATGTAAGAACAACCTTCTCAAATGGAGACTTGAAATAAAATAAAAAATCATGTCTTATCCAAAAAGATTTGTTGTGATGGGACAAGAACACAAGGTAAACGAACTTGTCAAGTCCTTCTATGTCTTGGAACAAGCACCTCAAGCATGGTAAGAAACGCTAACTAAGCATCTTCTAAAGCTAAATTTCAAACAGTATAATCTTGATGGTGCAACATTGTTTGTAAAGAAAATAGGAAGACTATTGTGTTTCTTGTACTATATGTAGATGACATTTTTATGAAAGGAAACAATGAAATTTGTTTAGCATCCATAAAGAAGTATTTGAAGAAAGGATTTGAAATGACTAATCTCGGGCATCTTCATTACTACTTAGGAATTGAAGTGATTCAACATCCTAAGTACATATTCATATCTCAGAAGAAGTATGTTGGAGAATTGTTTAACAAATTTGTCATGACAAAATGCAGCCCTCTCTCAACTCCAATGAAATGAAAGTTGAAGCTCACATCAAGAGAAGAAAAATAATTTAAGGATGTGACCAATTACTGACAGCTTGTAGGAATCTTTATCTACCTTATAACTACCACTAGAGTATATATTTCTTATGTTTTTGGCATCGTTTCAAGGTTCATGCACAAACCTTGTGAAGGATACCAGACTGATGAAAAAATAGTTCTAAGATATTTGAGAGAGACTCAAGAATTTGGACTCAAGTACACGAAGGTGGAAGACTTCAAACTAGTTGGGTATAGTAATTCAAACTTCGATGGTGACAAAGAGACATGAGCTTCTAGTTCTGGATACATAATGAGCCTTGGATCAACAACTATCTCTTGGAGATCACTCAAATATTTAGTTCTAGTAGATTTGACAACAAAATCAGAATATGTGGTTGTTGCAGAAGCAACAAAAGAGAATGTGTGGCTAAGTAAGATACTTAAAGATTTGCAGGAGAAGCAAGATAATTATACTCCCTTACTAATAGAAAACACATTTGCAATTAAGTTTAACAAGAATCCCATATTCCATGATCAAACCAAGCACATCAACACAAATTACCATTTAATTCGACATCATGTAAAGGCTGATAAAAAAAAATTATGACATTGTTCCACAAACAAGCAAATTATTAACATCTTCACCAAAGCACTTGGACGAGAAAATTTTGAAAGGTTCATAACCATGCTCAGAGTCACAAAAACCCCTTTAGATTAAGAGGGGGAATGTTCAAAACCTAATCCTAAGGATTATGGCTCTATATATTTTTTAAATAATGTAAATACAAAATAAGAATACAAACAGTCTCCATGGGAATCCAAGAGGCATGTTGGAAGGTGAATCACAACATCCATATAATATGTATAAATAAATGCTTTTGCAAGCTAACGAAATCAATTTGGGAGTTATCCACTCAACAATATTGGTCATAGGAAAATTTATAGAACCAAAACTATAAGAATTAAGAATTATTTGGTGGGAAATATTTCAAGGTAAGCAAGGCTTCCTTTTGTTGTCTATGTTTGGTATAGAGTAAGCAATCAAGCAAGGAGCAGGTGTACCTTTCAACCATAGATAGCCCAAAAACAACATTAGGACAACACGAGGAGAACTTCATAATGTGCCTATCAAGATGGTTAGTTGGCATTTCACTCAAGCCTCCCAAGCTTTGTTGTAGCATATTTAGACAAAACAACTCTAACTCATAAATCGTCATTCACAAAATAGATCAAAGTCACATATTTCATATTGAAAAAGGAGTGAGACATTGTGTATATGGCTTTGTGACCTTCTCCAACATTTTGAGCTATGTGATAAGTACTTTTAAACAATTTCAATTCCACCCATTTTTAAACAATTTAAATTACACCCATGATTGGACCAGAAATGTTATTGTAATAAATATGTAATTTAGTTTGTTGTGGCCAAATAGAAAAGATGTTAGTGAATCTGAAAGTCTTATTCTTTTTCATCATATAATAAGAAGTAAGTGTTTCATCATATAATAAGTAATAAGTGTTTGCAATTCATATTGCCTTATCGTCCACATTTTAATTGTTTGCAAATTTTTAATTATTGCAATGTAGAAGGCTATAAAGAAAGGTGGCTATTTTTTTTTGGTTTCAGCTTCTGCATGCTTTTATTCAAGAACTTATTTGGATTCTAGGTGTAGAGATAACATTTCAATCAGTACCTTTGACAAAAAAATTTTATTAATTCTGTTATCTCCCAAAATAAATTTATTTTGATAGGATGAAGAATTTGAGTCATGTTATGAAAGATTTAAAGATGACTAACAATTTGAGGGTCTCTGGTTTCGTTATATTTGAGAAAATTGGAATTTTTAGCTTTCGGTGGCTTAGGCAGGGTTTTTAACAGCTCATTAGCCACTGAAAAGCTTTGTTTCGGCAACTAACAGTTTAACACAGGATCAAGGTTAACCACCGAAAGCTGGCCCGATCGATTATTTGGTAAAAGCACTTTTGGTCGCTTAGGAAAGACTTTCAAATAGCTCATTAGCCACTGAAAAGTGTTGGTTTCGACAGCTTAGCGAACAGTTGAAGGAGGGAGTTAACCACCGAAAGCAGGTAAAAGGCGTTGGGAAAAAATAGTTTTGGTGGCTTAGGAAAAATATCTAATGGTTCATTAGCCACTAAAAGGCCTGTCTTTCGGCGGTTAAAAGGAGATATCTAGAGAGACCACAATCCGTCGAAATCCAAGTTTTATAGTGCCATTTGGAAATCAGTTTTGGTGGCTTAGGAGAATAGGTCAGCATTTCATTAGCCACTGAAAGCCTTGTTTTCGGTGGCTAGCAGACAATTTCTTGGGGGCCCTTAACTGTTGAAAAGGTTAAAAGAAGAAATGGTTAAAAACCTATCAAATCAAGGCTCTTCAGCACCACAATGATCATCAGAGGGCATGATAAACCACTGAAAATATAGGAGACCACATCAAGGTGCAAATAAATGATTGAGGAGGTCCTTGTTCAACTGATAAGGACCGATGTGATTGGAAACCCTACCCTTCCCTCCATCTATCCAAAGAACTACAGAATATATCCACCGAGTATCTAGGTTGCTTTAGACATGATTGATGGGAAATGGGTCTCGAAAATATTCACCAAATCCATCGTCCTCTCACCTAAGCATCACTCATGCAGTTAAAAACCCTCATAATCAATTTCCAATCCTCCAGTACACTCCACCTTCGATTATAGAAATTATCACCACCAAAAACCATCTCTGAGAGTCAGCCTGCTAAAAACGCTCTTCCATAGAACTTGAATTGATTTTTGCAGGTATTTAGGAGTACATTCAGCAAATGAAGAAGGGAGGGCATGCTCTTAGGTAAGAGTTGGGGGACATCAGCTACCTGGAGGCACATCCATAAGTATGCAAGTTCTTCAAAGATGCTGGCTGCTATAAGTTTTGTGAGAAAATTCAAGGTTCACACCAGCAGGTGGCTAAGGCATTTGCTCTCTCTTTCGATGGCTCCAAGGCAATTATAGGTAAGGAAGAATTTATAATATATGAAACCATAATTGCTGAATTGAATGAACTCCCTAGAACTGGGGAGAAGTGGTTTAAAACCACCATTACAAAGGATATAGAGTTCAGATCTTATCTGAAGCCTGAACATAGAGGGGTGGTGTGGAAGAAAAGTGTCCCATCCTCCTGGCTAGAAGAGAGGTGGCAGCAATTACTGAAGGCTATTGTGGTCTACATAACTTGTGAAGGGAGATACAACAGGGCCATGATTTACCATTTCAAATTGGTGAACCACTTCATAGGAAAAATCCCACTGCATTTACCTTTCTACTTACATAGGAGCCTGGAAAAAATGGCACACCAAGTGAAGGATCATCCAACCAAGATTGCTGGAAGATTGTCTCATCATGGTCTTATCCAATTCTTGATCCAAGAATTGTTGAAGAGGAGAAATATGGCATGGGAATATTTCTTGTTTTGGAATGGCTTTGAAACATGCCTAAAACCAGAAGAAAAGGGTAAGTCTCCTTCAAAAAATCCTAGCACCCCAAGGAGTGGGAAAAGGAAGAGAAGGGCTATATCCCCAACAACAACAAAACAGCCTCCTTCCTTTTCTAAAGCCAACCAAGTCAAAATAAACTTGAATTTCAGTGAAAAGGGCCAGGAAGTCACAACACATAGTGGGAACATTTTGAACCTACCCTATTCAGATTCAAAAGAGGAAAGAGAGGAAGGTGTTGACCTACCAGTACAAGTTCTAGCAGAGATTGAAGAACTCTCAACACCTACACCAAAAGAGCAAGATGAACCAGCAGAGAAGGATTCCTTTAGCAAGCCCAAGACACAAAGGATAAATTAGTTGTTGAGGCAAGTGTATGAGATGGAAATTTTAGAAAGAGAGATAAAGAAAAACAATGCCACATTGACCAAGAGGAATAAGCTGCTGCACAACTCTTACCAAGAGATGAGAGAAAGGTATATCTTTCTAAAAAGATTGAACAAAATATACTTGAAGGAAACCACAGGGCTGTATAGAATGATTAGTCTTCAGAGGCTGCAGATAAAGGATGCCAATCCAAAGCCTAGCACTCAATTCACATTGGAAACCCTAGTCGAAGCTGCAGTAAGCCTTTAGCCTCCTGAATCAAGTCAGGTTGTTGCTAACCTTCCTAACATAGAGCTTATTGAATAAAAAGATAAGAAAACAAACTTGAAAGAATAATTTTGGAGGTGGATGAAGAATTTTTGAAAAACAGGGCTTTTGGTGGCTTAGGCAGATGCTGAGGCAGTTCATTAGCCACCGAAAGCAGCGCTTTTGGTAGCTAACAATTCCAATATTTTGGCCTCTTAACCACCGAAAGAAGAAAGAGGAATAGGATCAAATTTTGGAAGGAAGGACCTGTTTTGGGTAAACATGAATAGCTTAGGGACGAAGTATAAAGATGAAGGGCGCTGAAGAAAACATCAAGGGAGGTATGCTTCAGTTTTGTAGTGACATAAAGGAAGAAAGGGTCACCAACACTAAACTGTCTAAGTAAAACAATGACTTATCCACCAGAGGACCAGTGGTAGTTATTCCCAGTACTCACTTTAGTTATCAGAAGGTTCAAACAATGAACGAGTTCTACAGTTAGATAGACTAGTAGTTAAATTAGGGTTTTTGACCTAATTATGCAAAAACAATTATTTTGTTTATTTTTAGTAAATCAGATCCAATTTTTCAGGATCTAAATATTTTTGTAAAGGCTATAAAGCCTAAGAATTGTGTTATTGAAAGGGTTCAAATTCGGGGACCTGTAGACCATTACTATTATCAAGCTTCTCATATTGCTCATGACCTAATATAAGCTCTTTTGTTATGATATGTTCAGCTTCCATTTCTTGTCTATTCTGTGCTTATGCTTGAATGTGTTGTTCAGGTTTATTCATGTTATTTAATGTATGATAGCTGTCATCCTATCTGCATATTGATTATTTGAATTATAAGTACTTTCCTTGTTATGATTAGCCATTTATATATATCTGTTTTATGTATGAATCTACCAGCATGATAAGTTCTCCATCTCTGTACCATATTATCAAACCTCTGAACAGTGGTAGTTAAAAGCCTTATCCCTGATTGAGTTTCATGCATGTCTTGAGAGTGTGAGGTCATGTAGATCACCTAACTTGATCCACTTAGAAAACCATAAAAACATTTAAGTTACCGGGCATCCTCGAGCTGCAACCTAGAGGAGTTTCCTGGGGTGATAACAAATTGGTGCCATTGTCGGGGAGAGGAGACTGAAGCTCAACTTCCTTGGGAGATGACATAGATCCTACTTTGATGATAGACAAAGTTTGGACACTACTTTGGTTGTAATCATCTATCTGGTGACTCCATTGAAATAAGGTGGCTTCAAGAAGACCAAGTACTAGAACAAACCCTCAAGGGCTACCAGCAACACCTGTTTCAGATCCAGAAGAGATTCTATGAAGAGCTAGGGCTTCACTAAGGCAGACCAGCAGTGCTACAAAGGAACCTACATCAGTTATTTCAAGAAATATTCCTACTATTATTATTTTTACTGAAACATCTAATTCTCAGGAATTTTAAATACATCAGAAAATTTTAGGGTTTGGGCATCTTCAAGCACTATTGCTTGTGAAGATCCAATCCCTGGTGACTTCACCGGGATAATTTTACCACCATCACACTTTCAGATACCACCTACATTAGTAGTACCTTCCTCCATCCTTTCCATACCGATTTCCAATATGGTTTCCCCTCTGACCAAAATGGAAAGGATCCTGGTAGCTAGGTATGACCCCCTGAATTTTCCTAACCCTCTCTCGACCATGCCCACTAGAGACTATCTCAAATACATGCGTAAATTTATAGGAGAGGGATATTTCACAGCTGAAGAAAATTTGGAGGCATTCTACAGTTATGCTGAGAACATAAATATAGAACAAGAAGATGTGTGGACTAGGGATTTTGTGCAAATACTAGATGGTCAGGCTAGGAAGTGGTTCAAAGAACTACCTACTGGATCAGTAGCAGGCATTGAATCCCTAGATGACATCTTTCTAAAGCATTGGGGAGAGTGGAGAGACCACCTCTATTATATCACTGAGTTTAGCAACTTGAAAAGAGAGAATGGGGAGTTTGTCTCCAATTTCACCAAGAGGTTTAACAATATGTACAACAAGATCCCCACTGAGATCAAGCCCACTGATACCTCGACCAGAATAACTTATGCAAATTCCTTTGACTCTGATTTCTACATCCTTCTCAAAGAGAGGAGATCTTCCTCCCTGTCACTCATGCAGGATGTTTCCCTAGAGGTAGAATCTAACATTGTGGCATCTCAGAAGGTCAAAGGAAAGATAGATAGGAAGAAGCAGCCTATAGACCCTCTTGGGGCTTCTTCATTAGAGAACAAGATTAAAAAAATGTCCAAAATGTTAGATAATTTTTCTGTTGAAATGTCTAAGCTAAAGGACCGAGGGAAGATACTTGTGAGGGGTAAAGGGCCAAGTGATTTTGTTCCCCGAAACCCAAATTTTGTCCCTTACAGAAGAGGCAACCCCCTAGTTCAGATCCTCAGAAGGGAAAGGAATCAAGTGGAAGATCATAGAATCAAATATCCTTTTCAGAATGTTGTACTAGAAGAGGAACCAGAGTTCATTCAAAAAGAAGGAGAGGCTAAAGACAACATCCACTGCATGGAGGATGAAGTTGACTATTTTTTTTTGACACGAGAAGAATATGAGCTGGAAGCCCTAATTGATGAGCAGATCAGTGAAGAATCAGTATATCAGGAATATGGTCATGGAGGGTATAATTTGAGGTCGAGGCTGGTTGCTCCCCCTAAGAATAATGTTGTTCCTGCAAAGCAGTCTACTGCACCAACTAAAAAGGATACTATTTTACCAAATAAAATGGTTGTCATTCCCAAGCCATTGCAAAAACCAGTACATTAATCAAGCCTTGATCTTGTCCAACTCAAAGCTCTAGTACATGAGGTAAGGTTTCCTGATAGACTACATTATTATTCAAACCTTGAGTCAGAGATTCAAAAATTAAAGATCCCTTTCCCATTAATAGAGCTAATGAAAAATGATGCATTCAAATCTTCCATACTAAATTCTCTTCAGCCAAAGATACATATTGATGCTGACTTTGTCAATCTGCAAGATGATAAACCTATTGTAACCCTAGGCCCTATGATCAAATATCTAAAGGATTCTTGCCCACCTTTCTACATATCCTTGAATATCCATGATAAAGTCCTTCATAACTGTCTACTGGAGTCAGGAGCTTCCCATAACCTAATGCCAAAAGTTGTGATGAATGAGCTTGGTCTTAGCATTAAAAAACCATACCATGATTTATTCTCCTTTGACTCTAGCTAGGTCAAGTGCTTGGGCCTCATCAAATACCTTGTTGTAAACCTATCTCAATTACCCTAAAAAAGCATCGTGATGGACATTGTAGTGGCTGATATCCCTCCTAAATTTGGTCTCTTACTATCTCGATCATGGAGTAAAAGGCTAGGTGGCACCCTTTAGATGGACCTTACATATGCTACAATCCCAATGTTTGGAGGGGAGAGCAAGAGGCTTTACAGAGAGAATCAGCTTGCCTACATCATAAGCAATGAAAAGAATTCAGTGAACCACCCCATCTATGCAGTAGACACAGATTTTGGGTCATGCATTCTGGAAATAGATGATTCTCAGCAAACACTACTCTAGCTTACCAAGCCCACTTGCCAGCAGCCCGAAGAAGTGACCACATCAATCTAGAACATGTATTTTGATGGGGCTAGCACTCAAAACTCAGAAGGTGCAGGTGTAGTATTGATCTCTCCATCTAAAGAGAATATTCATCTATCTTATAAGCTCGATTTTAAAACCACTAACAATATAGCAGAATATGAAGCCTTGCTGTTAGGAGTGAAAGTTGACAAGGAAATGGGGATCATGTGCATGAAAATATTTGGATATGCAGACCTTATTATACAGCAGGTCAACAACACCTTTAAAGCAAAAAATGTTAGACTAAAGGCTTACTGAGGTATGGAAACTTAGAGACTCCTTTATGTTTTTTGAACTGTTATATATACCTAGGGCTTTGAATCACTTGGATGCTTCCCTAGCTGTCTCCGCAAGTTTGTTTGTTCCTCCTTTACCTCCTAGGCTCAGCTATGATATTCAGGTCAAGTACAAACCTTCCCTTCCAGATAATGTAAAATTTTGGAAGTTGTTTGAGAATGATGATGAGCTTAGTAAATTCCTTTATCTAGTAGATGAATTCTCTGATATGCATGTAGATTAGGAAAACCTAAACATGGAAGAATCCCAATAGCTCAAGTTGAAAGATAAAGTAGCTGATCATAATATTGTCCAATTACCCAGCAATTATATACCTCGGGGTCTGGTACCCTTAGAAGAGATTTTTGATCATAATGATATCCCTCTCAAGCCTGCCAAAAAGGAGCAAGACCCTATTTCCAAGAGCAAAACATAGGTATCCAAATCCATCCAAAACTTGTAAATCTATCCACTGAGTTGACTGTTGATCAGAGGTCCAAATTTTGTGGCCTAATAAAAGAATTTGTTGATATAGTTTCCTGGGAGTACAGTGACCTGAAAACCTATGACACCAATATCATCCAACATAGGATTCCTTTGGAGAAGGACACCATCCCTTTCAAACAAAAGATGAGATCCATCAGTCCTCTCCTACTACCTGTAATTGAAAAAGAAATCCATAAGCTCCTCAAAGCCAAAATCATAATTCCCCTCAGGTATTCCAAGTGGATTGCAAACTTAGTGGTGGTAAAGAAGAAGAACGGGGAGATTAGGTTATGTGTGGATTTTAGGAATCTGAACAAATGCTCCAAAAAATACAACTATCCACTACCCAAGATGGAACACCTGTTGCAAAAAGTCTCAGGGGCTAGTGTCATGTCATTTCTGGATGGTTTCTCTGGATACAACCAAATTTCTATGCACCCTGATGACTAAGAGAATACTGCTTTTACCACTCCGTGGGGAATTTTCATGTATGCCAAAATGCCATTTGGACTGATGAATGTTGGGTCCAATTTTTAGAGAGCCATGGACCTAGATTTTGTAGGATTGAAAGATAAATTTGTGCTTATATACCTAGATGACCTAACTGTTTACTCTCACATCCATCATGAACATTTGTAGCACTTGAGGAGGGTATTTCTGAAATGCAAGAGGTTTGGGATATCACTCAATCCTAAGAAGTCCCAAGTTGTACTCAGTGAGGGGAAACTCCTAGGTCACATAGTCTTAGCTGAAGGTGTGAAGATTGATCCGGTTAAGGTTGAAGCAATCCAGAAGCTGTCCATACCTAGGTCAAAAAGGGATATTCAGTCCTTTTGGGGTAAGATAAATTTTGTCAGGAGGTTCATCCCTAACTTTTCTAAGTTCGTAAAGCACATAACATCTATGTTGAAAAAGGATGCAGAAATCAAATGGACTGACTAGGCAAGAAGCTCTTTCAAAGACATCAAGAAGGCTATCATGGAATCCCCAACCCTGATTAGTCTGGACTACACCAAGAGTTTTTACATCTTCTCCTTTGCATCCTATGACACAGTGGTAGTTGTGCTATTACAAAAAGATGATGAAGGCCTCGATCATCCAATTGCATTCTTCAACAAGACATTGAGGGATGCTGAGTTGAAGTATGATCCCATTGAGAAACAGGATTATGCTCTCATCAAGTCATTGAAAACCTTTAGGATTTATATTCTGCATGCAAAATTCCTTGCCTATGTCCCTCAGTTGCTATGAAGAATGTTTTGACTCAACTTGACATTGATGGAAAGAGAGCTAAATGGATTCCCAAGATTGAGTTTGATATAGAGGTAAATCCCACCAAGCTAGTAAGAGGCCAAGGTCTGGCCAAACTCATGGCTAAAGAAAACTGTGAACTAATAGGGATAAACTTCACTTGTGTCAGTTCAACAAAATTACAAAGTGTAGTAGCAGCAAAAGTAGTTCAGGATCAAAATGACATTCAACAAGTGGGTGAAAACTTGTCTTCATGTGAGTGGTACTTAGGTATTATTCAATTTCTGCAAAAATTAGAAGTTCCTCTTGGTCTCACTCCAAATCAAGCACGAGCTCTTAAACTAAAGTCTGTTAAATTTTGTATAGTTGATAAACTGTTGTATTGGAAAGATCTATTTGGGGTTTTGTTTAGGTGTCTAGATAAAGAAGAATCAGCTCAGGTCATGCATCACTTTCATTCCAGCACATGTGGAGGCCATCATTATTGGAAGACCGTAGCCTACAAGATTCTAAGGGCAGGGTACTATTGGTCAGCCCTTTTTGCTGATGTGTGTACCTTTGTTGTTAAATTTTCATATGCTTAACTAAGACATCAGTATTTCATTTCATTTTCATAACAAAAGCATATAAACAGGATCACTGAAAGATAGACAAGCACAACCATACAAAAGGAACACAAATATTTATCCTGGGAAACCCCTAAAGGGAAAAACCCAGCGAAATCTTCCTCAATATAGATGTCCCCAAAAATATAAAAGATAAAACCAGCAAGGAGATCAAAGCTTGATCCTCCTTCTTCTCCAACTACTTCTCTTCTCCACTAATGCGCTACACAAGTGAGAGTGTGTGCTACAAATGAGGAGAGCTACACTTCTATTTATATTCATCCGTTCACTTCAATTAACTCATCCGACATGTAGGCTTGATTTAATCATGTAGGCTCAAGTAACCACACTAGGGTGCTAATGACCCACCTTTACAATTAGAGGGGACAACCTCATGAATCTTATTAGTTCTTCCGATTAGAAGCATCGGGGTACAAGATAATACAAGTGGTTCTCCCGATAGGACCATCGGGGACCAAAAAAGATACATATAGAATGTTCTTCGAAGTTACAATATTTCAACACTGCCCCTTAACGAGAAGGGTATTCTACAACAACATCAACAACAACAATAGTAGGAGAGAGATAGAGGACATCATCAGCATCATCAGGGTAACACATCTATAAATAATTGGAAGCTTTTCAACATTATGTAGTCTTCATCTTCAATATTCAGTCTTCATCATCATTAGTACTTTGACTGCTTTGATCAGAAACATCTTCAGCACTTTGACCTTTCGATCAGCAACATCATCTTCAGCACTTTGACCTTTTGATCAGCAACATCATCTTTAGCAATTTGACCTTTCGATCAGCATCATCTTCAGTACTTTGACCTTTCGATCAGTAACATCATCTTCAGCACTTTGTCCTTTCGATCAGCAACATCATATTCAGCACTTTGACCTCTCGATCAACAACAACATCATCATCATACTCTGATCTTTTGATCATCATCATCATACTCTGATCTTTCAATCAGGAACATCATCATCATCATACTCTGATCTTTCAATCAGAAACATCATCATGAAAACATCATCATCATGAAAACATCATTATTATCAAAACATCAACATCATCAAAACATCAAAATCATCATCATCAAAACATCAACATGATCCTTCCTTTCGGAATTACAGGATCAACATGTCTGTGGTACTCAGACGATCCTTCCTGTCGGAATTACGGGATTTAGGTCTTTATGGAGTTACTAACGATCCTTCCTTTTGGAATTACGGGATCAACACATCTATGGAACTCAGACAATCCTTCCTATTGGAATTACAGGATCAAGTCAATGATCCTTCCTTTTGGAATTACGGGATTTAGGTCTTTACGGAGTTACTAACGATCCTTCCTTTCAGAATTACGGGATCAACACAGTTGTGGAACTTAGACAATCCTTCCTGTTGGAATTACAGGATCAAGTCTTTACGGAACTACCAATGATCCTTCCTTTTGGAATTACGGGATTTAGGTCTTTACGGAGTTACTAATGATCCTTCCTTTCGGAATTACGTGATTTAGGTCTTTACGAAGTTACTGATGATCCTTCCTTTCAGAATTACGGGATCAACACAGATGTGGAACTCAGACAATCCTTCCTATTGGAATTATGAGATCAACACATCTGTGAACTCAAACAATCCTTCCTATTGGAATTACGAGATCAATTCAATGATCCTTCCTTTCAGAATTACGGGATTTAGGTCTTTACAGAGTTACTAATGATCCTTCCTTTTGGAATTACAGGATCAACACAGATGGGAATACTGAAACATCATCATCTCTATATTCAACATAGAAATATTTAATCACCATCATCTGCATATATAGTATGTAAATATAGAAACATCATTATCTGCATCTTATCTCGTATGTAGAAATACCAGATTTCTATGTGTTATGACGGAACATAGGGTTCTCTGTCATTACAACTCTGGTTATCACATAGAATCATTGTAGTATCCATCTTTAGGTCAAAGAGACCTGATATAAGATTCTGAAGCCATATGGCTTCACACCTTAGCAGAGCAATCTACTATGTATTCTACTTAAGCTGTGCAAGGAAAAACACTGGACTGTTTCCTGCTAAACCATGAATTCATAGCAGACCCCAAACAAAAGAATCTACCGAATGTGCTTTTCCTATCTAAGATACTTCCAGCCCAATCTGCATCTGTATATCCATACAATCTATAATCATGGTTTCCATCATAGTATAGACCAAAGTCTATAGTCCCTTTCAGATATCTCATCACATGTTTTGCGGCTATCAGGTGAACCCATCTAGGTTGAACTAGATATTGTCTCAAGGTGTTCACAACAAAACAAATGTCTGGTCTGGTATTTGTTAAGTACATCAATGACCCAATGATCTGTCTGTAATGAGTCACATCCACTAACTCTGATGAGTCATTAGCTAACAGCTTCAGGTTGGAGTCCATGGGTGTGGCCATGGCTTTGCATTCCAACATATTGAGTCTCTTCAATATCTCTACCGCATACTTTCCCTGGTTGAGAAAGATTCCTTCTGAACTTTTCCATACTTCTAGACCTAGGAAATAATGCATTAACCCAAGGTCTTTCATCTCAAATTCTTCTGCTAGTTTCTTCTTGCTTTCCATGATCTGTTTCTCATTTTGTGTCAAGAATAAGTCATCCACATATAATAATAGGATGACAGGTTCATCTTCTACATCCTTGTAGTAAAGGTTAGGATCAACTTTACTCTCGGCAAAGCCCATGCTCGTCAGGAGACTATCTATTCTTCCATACCAAGCTCTGGGAGCTTGCTTCAGGCCATAGAGGGCCTTCTTCAACTTGCATATGTGATTCCATCTATCTTCAACTTCAAATCCTTGTGACTATTGTTGGGCTCTGATCTACAAATGTGAATCAGAACTTAAATTTAAATCAATCCGGGTCAGTAAACTTTGAGACACATCCAGGTTTTAGGACTTAGGAGCTAGACTTATCTGGAATTTAGCTAACTGTAAATTAAATCCACTGACAGATGAACAACACTGCAACTTACAGATACAAAATCCTTTTTACAAAGGTGACTTCATTTGTTTCTTTTTAAGCACACAGTAATTGATTCATGAAAGAAAAAGGACCGAGATTAAAAAAAAACAATTTTAAATGGTAAATATAACCCTAGGCTACAGACTACAGGGTTCTACCAGCGCTGAATGAACAAATACCAATTAAAATCTCTTACAAGACAGTGTTCATAATTTGTAAATGTCCTTTACCACTTCACCATTGAATAAACATCAATACATAATACTCAGAATATCGTGGTCTGATCCATTAATGCTTCCAATATTTAATCAGTAAAAGAACAACGTTTACCCAATATTGCCAATGATATACAACACGATAGAAATTGTAGCTTGAACCATGAAATGAAAGAACAGAGCAGTAATAAAATCGATCAGAAACTTAATTGAATTTGTTCTGTAATGATAAACTAGAAACTACAGGATAACACATACCAATAGCACGATTTAATTAACTTGCATCAACAGGAAATCGCTGCAATCACCCAAATTGCTACACCGGCAATGTAAAAGTGTGTGAACTCAACAATGGGGGCCCTCCAAAGCCTTGCTCCACACACAGTAAAAGATTTACAGTACTAAAACTTGATATGCATTCACCATAAATTGTTTTATATAGCAATACCACGTAGTTCGGAAGCAAAAATGCGTTCCTCTTCAAAATCGTGATGGTTCTTCATTGTCTTGTGAAGGATTTATACAAATTCAAAATAAAACTAGAAATGCTAAAATTCTGCAACTAATTAATGAGAATAGCTAACGAGATCCTCATCAGAATCGTGAGACTCCACAAAATCAAAGATGTTCCTTCTTTTGTGCTGGATGTAGAACAGGTGGCCGCCCTTGACTGAAGTTGACTTGACATCTGTACAGGCCACATCACCTAACTGTTGAATTTTCATCCATCTGTGGACACTAAGGATCCATTCTCTATCTTTCATTTCCCTCCTAGCTGTCCTGTAAATGCTCAATCTTGGAGTTAATACGGGAAGTTAGTACATCCCGTAGTCTAAGTAAAAATCCTAGTTAAAATGCTTAAAAAGTCTCAAAACTCAATTTAATAGCAAGCAATGACATTATACCTCTTTAACCAAGGTTTATGGATGAACTTTAAAGCTTTCTACTCAATATGGATGTTTTATGAAGGAAATAAAAGATATCTAAGAGGCAAAAAGGGGTCAAAAACGGTGCCCAACATCTCCCCCAAGAGGAAACTGCTGCATGTCCTCATGCCAAAAACTTTGACCCTGTTCAAAAACCAAAATTTTACTTTTTTTTATTCTACTTCTAGTCTTCTATCTGTGATGATGCATCTGTTGATGCCCGAGATGCATAGAGGATCTTCAACCTTTCATACTTAGCCTTGTAAACCTTCCTTTGCTTGTACCATCTATAAGCTTGTTTAGTGATGCATGTTCTCTAAACCTTTAGCTTCCAATTAACTTCCCTTAACTTCTCATTCTTTTGTTCAAGTTCCTTTAGCTCAAGTTTCAATCTCTTGATCTCCTTACTATTTTTGGAAGCTTTCTTTTTCTTCATCTTTATTGGAAGCTGCTCAGAATTTGCATCCATACCCAATTCTCCATGCTCTTGTGCTGAATGCTCTTTTTCCTCTTCCATAGCCTGCTGTTCTGAGAAGAGAGAACTTGAACCTTTGGGTAATTCCTGTTTTAACTGCTTTCCTTTTTCTTTTTCCTGCTGGTCTAAGAAGAGGTTGATCTTCTTTGTTTGCCTGATCACCTCATCAGGATCTAGGATATCTTGTCCTTTTTCAACTACTGGATCTTCTCCTGGACTCTCCAAAGTCTGTATATGTTCCTCATCTTCTAATGCTGATTGACTTTGAGCTTGCTTGTATTTTCTTGACTTTCTCTGATAGGCGGTGAAGAGCTGATCTTGTTTTTGATACTGTTTTTCTTTCTTCTTCACACTTCTAGTTTGTATCCTTCTCTGAGGCTGTTTTGAACTTGCTACCTCAGAGCTGTCCTCATCACCAGTAATCAGTAATACTTCCTTCTTTTTCTTCTTCCCCTTTGGCGGTTTTGAGCTTGTTGCCTCAGGGTATGTCAGCATCAGCAATTCATCTTCCTTTGAGCCTTCTTCAAGTAACTCTTCCTGCTCTTCAAATTGATTATGAACTAGAAACCCTGACCATGTCAAATTCTGTCTTTGTAATTCGTGCTGGATAATGATTTTAATAAGACCACAGTGGAAAAGACTTGTTACCTTGTCTTTTGGATGCCTATGGACAGCCTTAGCCATCTTAGTTAGACTCTGAAGCAGGAAGTAAGGCATATTAATTTCACATTCACCCTTTAGATGTTGTAGTAGCTTGATGTGATAAAGGTAAACAATGCTAAATCTGCCTTCACAAGTAATAAATTTCTGAATGATGTAAACTATTTCATCCCATGGATGAACTAGCCAACTTCTTGGTATCCATTTTTTCCAATTGACTGATCCTGCCCTAGACCTGCATAAAAATGGCATCCATACTTTCTCTTTAAACTGTTTAGTTTTGAAGAACCTTTCCCCCTGCTGTGGCAGACCGATAACTTGAGCTAGGATGTCTTCTGACAGTCTAAATTGCAAATTCCCCACTCTAACTCTTTCTCCATCGAAGGTCTCAGCAAAAACTAGACTAGCCTGCTCATTGTGCCCATTAATTTTTTCAAAAAAATTGATCCACTGCTTATTTGCAAAAATATCAAGGCAACTTTCATGAATATCATTGGGATTAAATGTTGCTGGTTCCAATCCAGCTGGCATTTTGGATTTAAAAGGAAAATAGGAACCTTTCAACCTTTAACTCTGTTTCTATCTTCCTTTCCCATAACAATACTCTGAATTTGTGAAGTTTTTGTTGGTCTAAAACAGAGTATCCAGCAAAGAAAAGGGGTTTAAGCTTACCTCTTCTCTGGTGTAACCATTTTTACTTCTTCCTGTACGATTTTCACAGAGATTGGTGTATCCACAGTTTCTCTTTCACTGGCTGTCTTCTTTCCTGCGCGATTCTCTTCAGCAATTGGTGTCTCTGTAACCTATGGCCTCTTTCCACTGTCAATTGTCTTCAGCAAATGGTATATTTAAACTTCCTGTAGCTCACGGCCTCTTTGTTTCTGTCAATTATCTTCATACAACAATCGATTTTGCAGAGCAAAAATTGGACTCGACCTCTAAGAGAATGACCAAATCGTGATATATAATGCAGAAATCAATCTCTTTTATGTGCTGTCGTGGGCATCATTCCATGTTTTTCTTCCATCATTTCATGATATGGCATTTCCATCTGATTATTTACTTAGGACAGAAAATAAAAGTAAGGTTTCAATAAAATATATCAATCTCTTTATATGCCCAATGTTTAATACATAAATTGGCAA
The DNA here is from genome assembly GCA_001517045.1 of Pseudotsuga menziesii. Classification (NCBI taxonomy): domain Eukaryota; kingdom Viridiplantae; phylum Streptophyta; class Pinopsida; order Pinales; family Pinaceae; genus Pseudotsuga; species Pseudotsuga menziesii. The sequence goes on along the minus strand of LPNX010522206.1, from coordinate 5,370 downwards.
TATATACTTCAGTTCGTTATATACCCAATGTTTAATAAACAGGCTGTATAAAAGAATCTTTCTTTTCTCTTTAAAATAAACCTTTTTCTTTCATAAAAACTGTGCTGAAGATGTATATATGCCTTGTTTTCTTCCTCAAATTAACCAATGCATGATGCACTATATACATACACAAAGGAGACCTTTGAAATCTCTTTATGTCAATGTTTCACTTTTGCTGAGAAAGAGACCTTGTTTATCTTCAACCCAATTGAAACTCTGCCTGTAGTATGCAATATGCATCCTGTAGAATGCAATGTATGTCCTGTAAAATGTAGTATATATCCTGTAGAGTCCAATATAGATGTTGGCTTTTAAAAAATTTCCTTGGGTTTGATCCTGACAACCATCCTGACCCCTAAGGTGGAAAATGAAGTGTTGGCAGAGATGAGAAAAAATGAAGTGCTGACAGAGACTAATGAAAGGAAAATAAGGTATTGGCAGAGACTTATTAGAATAATGGCAATAATAGGTATTCAAGCTTGCAATAATTGGTAAAATGTCATCACTTAAGAACAAAAAGAATTCTGAAATTTTTTTAAACATAAAACTATAAATTCTTACAGACTTGCTTGATGTTCCTGAATGATGAGCTTGCTGCTTGTTTGAAGTTAGTTTGTATTCTGATTGTCCTTCTGATGTCTTCTGTCTGCTGCTATCTCAAATTCCTTCAGCTTCACTGAAAGTCAGGTCTCCTTGTAGATCTCTTCTGCCTTACTGAAAGTCAGGGCCCTCTGCCTTTAAAAATCTCTTGTATTGCTGATAATCAGGTCTGGTACTCAGTTCCCTTCTGCTGATGAAAAATCACAATCCTCTGCATATGAAAAAGACTTGGAGGGTTCTAAAGAAGCATGAACATGTTTATCCCCCTCACAGGCCTAACTTTTGACTTGTCCTCAAGTCAAACAAGATCTTCATTATTTGTAAAACAAAACATGAAATTGGAAAAAGATTTTTATGTGAATTTGCAATGGCTAGGCAAGCCTGGTTTTCCACAGAAAATTCAAGTTTATATTGTGCCAGCGAACTGGTTTTCACAACTAAACTTCCTTTTTTTTTCTTGTTTTCATTTTTTTTTATATATATATTTTTTTAATTTTTTGTTTTCTTTTGCTCTTTTTGTTTTATTTGTTTAGTTGTATCAGAGCAGCTAAGGAGTGGGTGAAGGAAAAAAACTGATGTGTTTATCCAGCACTTGCATTTCCTTTTGCTGTGAAAGCTGTTGTATAAAATCTGTCCTATTGATAGGTTTATTGTACAGCTTGAGCCGGTGGCCATTGACCACAAATTGACATGCTTCATCATCTATGGTTTGAAGTTTGACTGACCCATTGTCATAGACATCAACAATATCATATGGACCAAGCCAATGAGTAGTGAATTTGGCTTTGAAATCTTTAAATTTTGAGTCAAATAGTAATGCCCAGTCACCAATATGAAATTGCTTCTTTTTGATAAATTTGTCATGCCATTGAGCTCGCTGCTATTGGATCAGAATATTATGTTCTATGGCAGCCTGTCTGATCTCATCTAGCTGGTTTAACTAAAGTAGTCTTTCTTTCTGAGCCTCAGAAAGATCCATGCCCAAATCTGCTGCCAACTTGAATGTATGGATTTGAAACTCTATAGGGAGGAGGACTTGCTTACCGTAGACAAGCTGGTAAGGAGAAAAACCAGTACTGTTTTTCCAAGTGATCCTATATGCCCATAAAGCTTCAGTAAGCCTTGTTGACCAATCCTTCCTATGCATCTGAACAGTTTTGGTAATGATTCCTTCTAGGGTTTTGTTGGTAGATTCCACTTGGCCATTGGCTTGTGGATGGTAAGGGGTGGACTTTCTGTGCTTGATCTTGTATTTTTCTGCTATCTCTTGCACTAATTTGGAAGTAAATTGGGCATCTTGATCAGTTACAATTTCCCTAGGCACCCCAAATCTAACAAAGATTTCCTGAAAAAGAAAATTTACCACAGTCTACTCCATGGATCTTGGTAAAGGCTTGGCCTCTACCCACTTAGTAACATAGTCCGTACAGACCAGAATGTACTTCTTCCCTTGTGATGGTGGATTAATTGGACCAATGAAGTCAAGGGCCCACTTTTCAAATGGTTCAATGAGGATTTGGGGATGGAGTGGCATTTCATCAGAGCGGACTCGCCATCCCATCCATTGGCAAGTATCACAACTTATAACATACCTCTTAGCATCCTTGAAGATAGTAGGCCAATAATACCCCAGATTGAGTATCTTGTATGCTGTCCTTTTATCTACAAAATGACCACCACATGGTTCGTCATGACATGCTTTTAAAATATCTAAGATTCCATCTTGTCGTACACATCATCTTATAATTAGATCATATCCTGTATAAAAGAGATCACCATTAACCCATATATGCCTAGCACTTTGTTTAATAATCTTTCTCTTTTCTTTAGAGGTCATAGATGGTGGTAATTGGCCTGATGATAAGTAATTAGCAATGTCAGCATACCATGGAGTGATAACAAAAATTGCAAATAGGTGTTCATCAGGAGAACTATCAGAAACATGAACAATCTCACCAGTATTGTGTAAACGAGACAGGAAGTCTGCCACTTGATTTTCTCGTCCAGGTCGATCTAGAACAGTGATGTTGAATTCCTGCATTAATAATAACCATCTAGTAATTCGACCATTAGTGATAGACTTGTTCATTAAATACTGTAAGGCTGAATGATCTATATGGACAAAAATTTCATAACCAGTTATGTAATGACGGAACTTATTTACAGCATGAACCACGGCCAACATTTCCTTTTCAGTAAGTGTATAGTTTAACTCTGCAAGTGTCAAATTTTTACTTATAAAATAGATTGCATAAGTCAAAGTATGTTCTTTTTGGCCTAATGAAGCCCCTATGGTAGTAGCAGAGGCATCAGTAGAAATATGAAAAGGTAATGCCCAATTTGGTCCTCTTAAAATGGGTGCAGTTGAGAGTTTCTCCTTTAGTGTCTGAAATGCAGATTGACAATCAGTATCCCAATTAAAATTCACATCTTTAGAAAGCAATTTGAACAATGGCAGAGCTATCTTACTGAAATTTGCAATAAATCTATGATAATAGCCTGCATACCCTAAAAAGCTTCTTACATCTGTTTGAGTTGCTGGTTCAGATAAATTTTCAATTATTTGAATTTTAGCAGGATCAACTTTTATACCAAATGCAGAAATGTGATGTCCTAAGACTATACCTTCAGTCATCATCATAAAACATTTTTCATTACTGAGGGAAAGGTTTGAGTCAACACACCTTTTTAGAATTTTCTCCAGGTTTGCCAAAGAATCTTCAAAATTACTTCCATAAACAGAAAAATCATCCATGTAAATCTCAACACACTCATGAATCAAATCGGCAAAGATGGCCAGGGCCGCCCTCTGAAAGGTAGCTGGGGAATTACATAAGCCAAAAGGTAAAACCTTGTAGGCATAGGTGCCCCAGGGACATGTAAAGGTGGTTTTGTCCTGGTCTTCTGTTGCAATACTGATTTGATTATAACCACTGAAACCATCTAAAAATGAAAAGTACTCTTTGCCAGCTAGGGTATCCAACACCTGATCAATGAAGGGCAATGGGAAGTAGTCTTTTAATGTTGCTTTATTCAATTCCCTGTAATCCACACATATACGCCATTTACCATTCTTTTTAGGGACAACAACCAAGGGGGAAACCCATTGGCTATTAGAAATGGGATAGATAAACCCTACTTTTAACAACTTTTGCAGCTCTTCCTTGACTATTTCTTTTAATATAGGGTTCATTCTGCATTGTGGTTGTCTAAGAGGCTTGATCTTATCATCTGTGTAAATATGGTGAGTGCATGTCTCATGAGGAATACCGGGCATATCTGTGTACTCCCAAGCAAATGCATGTGAATGTGTATTCAGTAATTTAATCAATTGTTCTTCTTGTGATGGAGTAAGATGTGCACTTATATTTAAACTTTTTCCTGGACTGATTTCAATTGTCTTACTCTGAATATCTGTGATTGAATGAACATTGAGAATATCATGAAGTGCCAATGCTAGAGAATGTATTGTGCAATTTGCCTGAAAATTATAACCCAAAACCTGATTTGCTGCAGCATATTGTATGTCTCTTAATTCTTTAGAAATATCAGGTTCAGCAATAAAATAATCTAACAAACCTTCATTATTTGCTTCCTGAAATTCATAGAACTGGTTGATACTCAAGATAGGATGAATTACTTCTTCTTCTTGTTCTTTAGTTTCATTAATCCATGACAACTGATCTAATGTAGAAGGTATTTGGGCAGAAGGATAGAGTGTAATTTGTTTTCTCTCTGTCCCATGTGAGATAAGCATGCTACCTGACCTACACCCTATGAAGGCATCTGCTTTTGCCAGCCATGGTCTGCCAAGAATCAAAGGGTGACCTCCTAGGTTAGACTTTGGATGTAGGACTATGAAATCAACAGGGTACTCCCAGGAGTCTAAAGAAACAGTGATATCTTCTAAGACCCCTTCAGGTGTAATTTTAGACCTATCAGCTAATTCCAAGACTGTTGTTGTTGGTCTGAGGTTTGTCAAATGAAGGTATTCCATTGTCTCAAGCGTCATAACATTAATGGCAGCACCTAAATCAATCAATGCCTTTGGAATTGAAAAATTATTAATAGTAATTGTAACCATTGGAATCCCAGGATCCATATACTTCTCAATGAAAATAGTGTTAGACATTAGTCCTTCTAGATTGCCTACCACATGTATTTTGGATGGATCTTTCTTCCTTTTATTAAGACATAATTCTTTAACTGCTTTAGTGAAAATTGGAATATCCTTTATAGCCCGCAGTAAAGGAATTTTGACATATGCATCTTTTAACTCATTCAAAACATCAAAGTTAGGTAAGGAAATTGAAGGTTTTTCCTTAACCAACCTTTCTGGGAAAGGCGGTTCATATGATAATAAAGTTTTTCCTTTTTGACTCTGATTTTCTAACTGAGATTTTTCTGTATTTAATTTTTTTGAATTTTTCTCATTTTCTATTTGTTCTTCTAAAATAACAGGAGATTCTTTTTGCAAGGTTTTCCCAGATCTTAAAGTAATATTTTGCAGTGGAAGAACTGAGTAGGGAAGTGCCATTCCATCATCAACATTATACATAGGTCTTTCTGTTTTATTGTTTGGATTTGGAATTGGCTGAGCTAGTAGTTGTGTAGGCTGAAGTTGAGGCTGATTGGATGGCAATTGAAGTTGTTGAGGTGGTGGACCCAATTGAGGAGCCATTTTGGGTTGTTGGAAAGATGGAACTTGGTAAGATGGGGCTTGATAAG
>LPNX010522201.1:0-12007 GCA_001517045.1 Pseudotsuga menziesii | reverse complement strand
AATTGTCAATAACAGGTGGGCCCACTCCAGCTCTTTCAATCCTTGCTTTGATGCTTTGATACAGCAAATCAACACTTGTTCACTTGCCATTTTAACTGAATGTCTGACCTGCCCCAGTTTTTAATCTTCACATTTTCAATCTGCCCAGACTTTCAAGCTGTGTAATGTCAGCTCAGTTTTATTACTTACATGTGCCCAGCATCTTTTTGAGTTCTGTCTAGTCCTAGTTGCTTAAGTTAGAGCATTGCCGCATAGTTTTGTAGTTATGATGTGTTGATGAATGCTTTTGGCCTATATCAACCACACAAGCCTACCAGGAAAAAGCGCCGAACTAGGGTTTCCTTCCTTGAGACCAACCCTCCAGTTTATGCCACCAGCTATAAATTGGGTTTGAGTCTTAAATAAGATCCATCTAATATGGCAATGCAAGAATGCAGTATGCCAGTATGAAATGTACCCTATCCAAGCTAGAAGCAGTTTTAATCAGTGCTACCGAAATTATATGCAAGGCAAAGCAAGAATAGTCCACTACCTTACTCTGCACATAATCAAAAAATTTATTATTTTGTAGGATAGCTCAGCACCAAATCACACTCGTGGCAACAATGACATGTTGGAAATTGCATAATACATTAGATACATCAAACTCAACCAAAGAGAATAGTCCCACAATGAGCGGAGAACATGCACACAGAGAAAACTGCAGAAATCACACATGGAAAAGGTAGCACACAACCATACATAACATCGACAGCCTTTATTTCAACAATGCTAAAATAAGAGATAAAAAGGTAATTTCCCTTTACAAGAGTTCACTTTTAGTCATTAGCCAACAGTAAGTTAATAAAATTTTTTTTCCTAAGTTAGTCTTAGAAAAGAAACATAAAAGTCACTAACTCAATATATTGACCAAATACCTAGAGAAGTAATAGACAACTCTTGCATGCCTTACACCTAGCCTATGCAGATATACCTTTCTAACCTATAATCATCAACACTGAACAATTAGGTGTGTAGCACAAATAGATAGAAAATATATCTCTTATCTATATTTGCATGCATTAAAGAGGCAATAAGCATTCATAAGCATTCCAAACAAAAAATCACAGGACAAGAGATATGTAGCTCAATGCATGCAAACTTATTGCAAAGTGTGCTAAAAGATTGAACATTGCCACTATAAAGCTGTAAGGTAAATCTATATTGTCGTAGCCATATGGAAGAATATTGTTAGCTATTCAAGTGAATACATGATGAATTTGAGAAGATATTATAAAATGCTAATATACATTTCAACAACTCTTGATGTGTTGCTAAGCTGCTAAGACAACAAAATGAATTAAACCATCCATAACTTCCATTCTAAAAACTCTTGTTGTTGGCTAACTTACATCATCTAATATTTCATGATCCATATCATTATTTGCTGTGTACTCCATGTAGGATATATCTATAGTTAGAGTCTAGACTATTTCCCACTAGTGCCTTACTTATTGAACTGTATCAGCTGCCTTGTAAATCCATTTTTTCATTTGCTGGTGCTTTGCCATGGAGTCCTGAATTGGGCAGAGACAAGTTGCTTGAAATTGAATAATTCATAAGTTTTAGCAGAATTCTGTCCCATAATGTTCATTTTGGCCATACAGCGGAGCTATCACAGCTGGAAAATATCATTCTAGATATACTCTCTCAGCTTCAAACATTATACAAAGAGCATAGTGTGAAGGAAAGGGGTTGGTTATTCTTAAGGCATAGTGCATGGCTGTCTTGATTCAGGCTGTAGCGTAATTTAATTAACATGCTATGCTAATTTCTATCTGTAAACCAACATTATTTAATATATTCATATCTTCCCCCTCATAGCAGTATCTATATAATCGTTTCGTAATGCGAATCCTTGGGCAGTTAGAATCCTCGTATGGCCGCCTAAACTACAGAGAAAACACCAGGGATAGGTCTAAATTGGTCCATAGGAATATCAATCAAAATCTGAATCGGTTCTCCTCCACCTTGATGGTAAGGGCCTGAGACTTACTGGCAACAGAGGTAGCATTAAAAATAATAAATAGATTGGTTGAACCACTTGGTAATTTAATACATCCAGCAATCTACCTTTGCAATTAAAGTGAGTTGGATTATGGTTGGGATTAGACTACGAGATAACCTCCAGCAATCTACCTTTGCAATTAACATTGATCACTATTTGAGTGCCTATTAACTGTTCTAAAAACCAAGACCTCTGAATAAGATTCAAAAGAGAGGTTAGAAGTAAACTCCACATTATCCATGTAGAGTTATGTGTTAGTTGCAGTCAACTATCACAAGTCTTAACCTATGCTTTGACTAAGTCAACTTGACAAACACAGTGATTTGGTCTTTCTGGCTGATATCTAACCAACTGCTGAAGGCCTCAACCACCTAACATCTCACCCTACTCTTAAGTCATGATTTGTCCAAATAACTTTATATATATGCTAGACTTGTGTTACCAGAAATGGTACATTCTTGTCCAATTACTGGAAGCAAGCAGAGAATCATTACAGAACACAACTGTCATCCAGAACAGTCTGCATTGTATTTTGTGCAATCCTTAAACAGCCTGGAATTTTGTACATCTTGTAAATCCCACAGGACAACGGGAGGGAAACTAAGAGTCTCCTAGCATAATTTTGTCAATCTGATATGTTAAAACTACTCAACTCAACCTTGTAAAACTAAACTTATGCCTAAGGACTCGAATGCAAGTGTATGAAAGCTGGGCATGACGAGATAGACAGAGGAAACCTATCAAGCATAGGATTTGTCAAAAAAGTATGTAAATGTTGGATCATAATACACCATCTTCATAAAAAGCATTCTAGATAAATGACAATCCAGGGTGAGTTTGAATGAGCAGGATTGTTGTGGGTCAATTTTTATATCACATGAAAGGTTTAAACTATGCCCTTAACCATATGTTAAACATTGTGCCACATTAACCACCAACCACAACAACAAAAGTCGTTATGTCTAGAAATCATGCATTCCATAGTGTACCACTATATAGTGTATGATACTATATTTTTGTTGTTTACCGTAAATAAAATGGCCATACCATATCTCAAAGAAATGGATACTATGAAAATAGAATATTATAGAAATGCTTACTAAACTAGGCCCTTAGGGCCCTTTTTTTAATTTATTCCACCCAAGTAAACGCAACCAAACAACCATGGAATTTCTCATAGCAATGCATATATAAACCATTAAGGCGCCTTGTAAATCCATATTTTCATTTGCTAGTGCTTTGCCATGGAGTCCTGAATTGGGCAGGGAGAAGTTACTTGAAATTGAATACTTCATAAGTTTTAGTAGAATTATGCGCCATAATGTTCATTTTGGCCATAGAGGGGAGCTGTCACAACTGGCAAAAATCATTCTAGATATACTCTCTCAGCTTCAAACATTATACAAAGAGCATAGTGTGAAGGAAAGGGGTTGGTTATTCTTAAGGCATAGTGCATGGCTGTCTTGATTCAGGCTGTAGCATAATTTAATTAACATGCTACGCTAATTTCTATCTGTAAACCAACATGATTTAATATATTCATATCTTCCCCCTCATAGCGGTATCTTTACAATCTTTTCGTAGTGCGAATCCTTGGGCAGTTAGAATCCTCATATGCCCGCCTGAACTACAGAGAAAAAACCAGGGATAGGTCTGAATTGGTCCATAGGAATATCAATCAAAATCTGAATAGGTTCTCCTCCACCTTGATGGTAAGGGCCTGAGACTTACTGGCAACAGAGGTAGCATTAAAAATAATAAATAGATTGCTTGAACCACCTGGTAATTTAATACATCCAACAATCTACCTTTGCAATTAAAGTGAGTTGGATTGTGCTTGGGATTAGACTACGAGCTAACCTCCAACAATCTACCTTTGCAATTAACATTGATCACTATTTGGGTGCCTATTAACCGTTCTAAAAACTAAGACCTCTGAATAAGATTCAAAACAGAGGTTAGAAGTAAACTCCACATTATCCATGTAGAGTATATGTGTTAGTTGCAGTCAAGTATCACAAGTCTTAACCTATGCTTTGACTAAGTCAACTTGACAACCACAGTGATTTGGTCTTTCTGGCTGATATCTAACCAACTGCTGAAGGCCTCAACCACCTAACATCTCACCTTACTCTTAAGTCTTGATTTGTCCAAATAACTTTATATATATGCTAGACTTGTGTTACCAGAAATGGTACATTTTTGTCCAATTACTGGAAGCAAGCAGAGAATCATTACAGAACACAACTGGCATCCAGAACAGTCTGCATTGTATTTTGTACAATCCTTAAACAGCCTGGAATTTTGTACATCTTGCAAATCCCACAGGACAACGGGAGGGAAACTAAGAGTCTCCTAGCATAATTTTGTCAATCTGATATGTTAAAACTACTCAACTCGACCTTGTAAAACTAAACTTATGCCTGAGGACTCAAAGGCAAGTTTATGAAAGCTGGGCATGACGAGATAGATAGAGGAAACCTATCAAGCATAGGATTTGTCAAATAAGTATGCAAATCTTGGATCATAATACACCATCTTCATAAAAAGCATTCTAGATAAATGACAATCTAGGGTGAGTTTGAATGAGCAGAATTTTTGTGGGTCAATTTTTATATCACATGAAAGGCTTAAACTATGCTCTTAACCATATGTTAAACATTGTGTCACATTAACCACCAACCACAACAACAAAAGTCGTTATGTCTAGAAATCATGCATTCCATAGTGTACCACTATATAGTGTATGTTACTATATTTTTGTTGTTTACCGTAAATAAAATGGCCATACCATATCTCAAAGAAATGGATACTATGAAAATAGAATATTATAGAAATGCTTACTGAACTAGGCCCTTGGGGCCCTTTTTTTAATTTATTCCACCCAAGTAAACGCGACCAAACAACCATGGAATTTCTCATAGAAATGCATATATAAACCATTAAGGCGCCTTGTAAATCCATTTTTTCATTTGCTGGTGCTTTGCCATGGAGTCCTGGATTGGGCAGAGACAAGTTGCTTGAAATTGAATACTTCATAAGTTTTAGCAGAATTCTGCGCCATAATGTTCATTTTGGCCATACAGGGGAGCTATCACAACTGGCAAAAATCATTCTAGATATACTCTCTCAACTTCAAACATTATACAAAGAGCATAGTGTGAAGGAAAGGGGTTGGTTATTCTTAAGGCATAGTGCATGGCTATCTTGATTCAGGCTGTAGCATAATTTAATTAACATGCTACGCTAATTTCTATCTGTAAACCAACATGATTTAATATATTCATATCTTCCCCCTCATAGCGGTATCTATATAATCTTTTCGTAGTGCGAATCCTTGGGCAGTTACAATCCTCGTATGGCCTCCTAAACTACAGAGAAAAAACCAGGGATAGGTCTGAATTGGTCCATAGGAATATCAATCAAAATCTTAATGGGTTCTCCTCCACCTTGATGGTAAGGGCCTGAGACTTACTGGCAACAGAGGTATCATTAAAAATAATAAATAGATTGGTTGAAACACCTGGTAATTTAATACATCCAGCAATCTACCTTTGCAATTAAAGTGAGTTGGATTGTGGTTGGGATTATACTACGAGCTAACCTCCAACAATATACCTTTGCAATTAACATTGATCACTGTTTGAGTGCCTATTAACCATTCTAAAAACTAAGACCTCTGAATAAGATTCAAAACAGAGGTTAGAAGTAAACTCCACATTATCCATGTAGAGTATATGTGTTAGTTGTAGTCAACTGTCACAAGTCTTAACCTATGCTTTGACTAAGTCAACTTGACAACCACAGTGATTTGGTCTTTCTGGCTGATATCTAACCAACTGCTGAAGGCCTCAACCACCTAACATCTCACCCTACTCTTATGTCTTGATTTGTCCAAATAACTTTATATATATGCTAGACTTCTGTTACCAGAAATGGTACATTCTTGTCCAATTACTGGAAGCAAGCATAGAATCATTACAGAACACAACTGGCATCCAGAACAGTCTGCATTGTATTTTGTACAATCCTTAAACAGCCTGGAATTTTGTACATCTTGCAAATCCCACAAGACAACGGGAGGGAAACTAAGACTCTCCTAGCATAATTTTGTCACTCTGATATGTTAAAACTACTCAACTCAACCTTGTAAAACTAAACTTATACCTGAGGACTCGAAGGCAAGTGTATGAAAGCTGGGCATGACGAGATAGAGAGAGGAAACCTATCAAGCATAGGATTTGTCAAATAAGTATGCAAATGTTGGATCATAATACACCATCTTCATAAAAAGCATTCTAGATAAATGACAATCCAGGGTGAGTTTGAATGAGCACGATTGTTGTGGGTCAATTTTTATATCACATGAAAGGTTTCAACTATGCCCTTAACCATATGTTAAACATTGTGCCAAATTAACCACCAACCACAACAACAAAAGTCGTTATGTCTAGAAATCATGCATTCCATAGTGTACCACTATATAGTGTATGATACTATATTTTTGTTGTTTACCGTAAATAAAATGGCCATACCATATCTCAAAGAAATGGATACTATGAAAATAGAATATTATAGAAATGCTTACTGAACTAGGCCCTTGGGGCCCTTTTTTTAATTTATTCCACCCAAGTAAACGCAACCAAACAGCCATGGAATTTGTCATAGCAATGCATATATAAACCATTAAGGCGCCTTCTAAATCCATGTTTTCATTTGCTGGTGCTTTTCCATGGAGTCCTGAATTGGGCAGAGACAAGTTGCTTGAAATTGAATACTTCATAATTTTTAGCAGAATTCTGCGCCATAATGTTCATTTTGGCCATACAGGGGAGCTATCACAGCTGGCAAAAATCATTCTAGATATAATCTCTCAGCTTCAAACATTATACAAAGAGCATAGTGTGAAGGAAAGGGGTTGGTTATTCTTAAGGCATAGTGCATGGCTGCCTTGATTCAGGCTGTAGCATAATTTAATTAACATGCTACGCTAATTTCTATCTGTAAACCAACATGATTTAATATATTCATATCTTCCCCCTCATAGAGGTATCTTTATAATATTTTCGTAGTGCGAATCCTTGGGCAGTTAGAATCCTCGTATGGCCGCCTGAACTACAGAGAAAAAACCAGGGATAGGTCCGAATTGGTCCATAGGAATATCAATCAAAATCTGAATGGGTTCTCCTCCACCTTGATGGTAAGGGCCTGAGACTTACTGGAAACAGAGGTAGCATTAAAAATAATAAATAGATTGCTTGAACCACCTGGTAATTTAATACATCCAGCAATCTACCTTTGCAATTAAAGTGAGTTGGATTGTGGTTGGGATTAGACTACGAGCTAACCTCCAGCAATCTACCTTTGCAATTAACATTGATCACTGTTTGAGTGCCTATTAACCGTTCTAAAAACTAAGACCTCTGAATAAGATTCAAAAGAGAGGTTAGAAGTAAACTCCGCATTATCCATGTAGAGTATATGTGTTAGTTGCAGTCAACTATCACAAGTCTTAACCTATGCTTTGACTAAGTCAACTTGAAAACCACAGTGATTTGGTCTTTCTGGATGATATCTAACCAACTGCTGAAGGCCTCAACCACCTAACATATCACCCTACTCTTAAGTCTTGATTTGTCCAAATAAATTTATATATATGCTAGACTTGTGTTACCAGAAATGGTACATTTTTGTCCAATTACTGGAAGGAAGCAGAGAATCATTACAGAACACAACTGGCATCCAGAACAGTCTGCATTGTATTTTGTACAATCCTTAAATAGCCTGGAATTTTGTACATCTTGCAAGTCCCACAGGACAACGGGAGGGAAACTAAGAGTCTCCTAGCATAATTTTGTCAATCTGATATGTTAAAACTACTCAAATCAACTTTGTAAAACTAAAATTATGCCTGAGGACTCAAAGGCAAGTTTATGAAAGCTGGGCATGACGAGATAGACAGAGGAAACCTATCAACCATAGGATTTGTCAAATAAGTATGCAAATGTTGGATCATAATACACCATCTTCATAAAAAGCATTCTAGATAAATGACAATCCAGGGTGAGTTTGAATGAGCAGGATTGTTGTGGGTCAATTTTTATATCACATGAAAGATTTAAACTATGCTCTTAACCACATGTTAAACATTGTGCCACATTAACCACCAACCACAATAACAAAAGTCGTTATGTCTAGAAATCATGCATTCCATAGTGTACCACTATATAGTGTATGTTACTATATTTTTGTTGTTTACCGTAAATAAAATGGCCATACCATATCTCAAAGAAATGGATACTATGAAAATAGAATATTATACAAATTCTTACTGAACTAGGCCCTTGGGGCCCTTTTTTTAATTTATTCCACGCAAGTAAACGTGACCAAACAACCATGGAATTTCTCATAGCAATGCATATATAAACCATTAAGGCGCCTTGTAAAACCATTTTTTCATTTGCTGGTGCTTTGCCATGGAGTCCTGAATTAGGCAGAGACAAGTTGCTTGAAATTGAATACTTCATAAGTTTTAGCAGAATTCTGCGCCATAATGTTCATTTTGGCCATACAAGGGAGCTATCACAGCTGGCAAAAATCATTCTAGATATACTCTCTCAGCTTCAAGCATTATACAAAGAGCATAGTGTGAAGGAAAGGGGTTGGTTATTCTTAAGGCATAGTGCATGGCTGTCTTGATTCAGGCTGTAGCATAATTTAATTAACATGCTACACTACTTTCTATCTGTAAACCAACATGATTTAATATATTCATATCTTCCCCCTCATAGCGGTATCTATATAATCTTTTCGTAGAGCGAATCCTTGGGCAGTTAGAATCCTCGTATGGCCTCCTGAACTACAGAGAAAAAACTAGGGATAGGTCTGAATTGGTCCATAGGAATATCAATAAAAATCTGAATGGGTTCTCCTCCACCTTGATGGTAAGGGCCTGAGACTTACTCGCAACAGAGGTAGCATTAAAAATAATAAATAGATTGGTTGAACCACCTGGTAATTTAATACATCCTGCAATCTACCTTTGCAATTAAAGTGAGTTGGATTGTGGTTGGGATTATACTACGAGCTAACCTCCAGCAATCTACCTTTGCAATTAACATTGATCACTGTTTGAGTTCCTATTAACCGTTCTAAAAACTAAGACCTCTGAATAAGATTCAAAACAGAGGTTAGAAGTAAACTCCACATTATCCATGTAGAGTATATGTGTTAGTTGTAGTAAACTATCACAAGTCTTAACCTATGCTTTGACTAAGTCAACTTGACAACCATAGTGATTTGGTCTTTCTCGCTGATATCTAGCCAACTGCTGAAGGCCTCAACCACCTAACATCTCACCCTACTCTTAAGTCTTGATTTGTCTAAATAAATTTATATATATGCTAGACTTGTGTTACCAGAAATGGTACATTCTTGTCCAATTACTGGAAGCAAGGAGAGAATCATTACAGAACACAACTGGCATCTAGAACAGTCTGCATTGTATTTTGTACAATCCTTAAACAACCCGGAATTTTGTACATCTTGCAAATCCCACAGGACAACGGGAGGGAAACTAAGAGTCTCCTAGCATAATTTTGTCAATCTGATATGTTAAAACTACTCAACTCAACCTTGTAAGACTAAACTTATGCCTGAGGACTCGAAGGCAAGTGTATGAAAGCTGGGCATGACGAGATAGACAGAGGAAACCTATCAAGCATAGTATTTGTCAAATAAGTATGCAAATGTTGGATCATAATACACCATCTTCATAAAAAGCATTCTAGATAAATGACAATCCAGGGTGAGTTTGAATGAGAAGGATTGTTGTGGGTCAATTTTTATATCACATGAAAGGTTTAAACTATGCCCTTAACCATATGTTAAACATTGTGCCACGTTAACCACCAACCACAACAACAAAAGTCGTTATGTCTAGAAATCATGCATTCCATAGTGTACCACTATATAGTGTATGATACTATATTTTTGTTGTTTACCGTAAATAAAATGGCCATACCATATCTCAAAGAAATGGATACTATGAAAATAGAATATTATAGAAATGCTTACTGAACTAGGCCCTTGGGGCCCTTTTTTTAATTTATTCCACCCAAGTAAACGCGACCAAACAACCATGGAATTTCTCATAGCAATGCATATATAAACCATTAAGGCGCCTTGTAAATCCATGTTTTCATTTCCTGGTGCTTTGCCATGGAGTCCTGAATTGGGCAGAGACAAGTTGCTTGAAATTGAATACTTCATAAGTTTTAGCAGAATTCTGCACCATAATGTTCATTTTGGCCATACAGGGAAGCTATCACAGCTGGCAAAAATCATTCTAGATATACTCTCTCAGCTTCAAACATTATACAAAGAGCATAGTGTGAAGGAAAGGGGTTGTTTATTCTTAAGGCATAGTGCATGGCTGTCTTGATTCAGGCTGTAGCATAATTTAATTAACATGCTATGCTAATTTCTATCTGTAAACCAACATGATTTAATATATTCATATCTTCCCCCTCATAGCGGTATCTTTATAATATTTTCGTAGTGTGAATCCTTGGGCAGTTAGAATCCTCGTATGGCCGCCTGAACTACAGAGAAAAAACCAGGGATAGGTCTGAATTGGTCCATAGGAATATCAATCAAAATCTGAATGGGTTCTCCTCCACCTTGATGGTAAGGGCCTGAGACTTACTGGCAACAGAGGTAGCATTAAAAATAATAAATAGATTGCTTGAACCACCTGGTAATTTAATACATCCAGCAATCTACCTTTGCAATTAAAGTGAGTTGGATTGTGGTTGGGATTAGACTACGAGCTAACCTCCAGCAATCTACCTTTGCAATTAACATTGATCACTATTTGAGTTCCTATTAACCGTTCTAAAAACTAAGACCTCTGAATAAGATTCAAAACAGAGGTTAGAAGTAAACTCCACATTATCCATGTAGAGTATATGTGTTATTTGCAGTCAACTATCACAAGTCTTAACATATGCTTTGACTAAGTCAACTTGACAACCACAGTGATTTGGTCTTTCTGGATGATATCTAACCAACTGCTGAAGGCCTCAACCACCTAACATCTCACCCTACTCTTAAGTCTTGATTTGTCCAAATAAATTTATATATATGCTAGACTTGTGTTACCAGAAATGGTACATTTTTGTCCAATTACTGGAAGGAAGCAGAGAATCATTACAGAACACAACTGGCATCCAGAATAGTCTGCATTGTATTTTGTACAATCCTTAAATAGCCTGGAATTTTGTACATCTTGCAAATCCCACAGGACAACGGGAAGGAAACTAAGAGTCTCCTAGCATAATTTTGTCAATCTGATATGTTAAAACTACTCAAATCGACTTTGTAAAACTAAAATTATGCCTGAGGACTCAAAGGCAAGTTTATGAAAGCTGGGCATGACGAGATAGACAGAGGAAACCTATCAAGCATAGGATTTGTCAAATAAGTATGCAAATGTTGGATCATAATACACCATCTTCATAAAAAGCATTCTAGATAAATGACAATCCAGGGTGAGTTTGAATGAGCAGGATTGTTGTGGGTCAATTTTTATATCACATGAAAGGTTTAAACTATACTCTTAACCACATGTTAAACATTGTGCCACATTAACCACCAACCACAATAACAAAAGTCGTTATGTCTAGATATCATGCATTCCATAGTGTACCACTATATAGTGTATGTTACTATATTTTTGTTGTTTACCGTAAATAAAATGGCTATACCATATCTCAAAGAAATGGATACTATGAAAATAGAATATTATACAAATGCTTACTGAACTAGGCCCTTGGGGCCCTTTTTTTAATTTATTCCACCCAAGTAAACGTGACCAAACAACCATGGAATTTCTCATAGCAATGCATATATAAACCATTAAGGCGCCTTGTAAAACCATTTTTTCATTTGCTGGTGCTT
>LPNX010522146.1:485288-740075 GCA_001517045.1 Pseudotsuga menziesii | reverse complement strand
GCTTATCAAATTGTTCCTATCATCATTTTTGCAATGTTCTTTTAGTCCCCATCTGTGCTAGAAGCATGCCATAGTTTTTATCTTTTCATGTCTCTGTTTTCTGTCTGATCTTTGTGTTTAGATTTAAGTTATAGAATCAGGCCTTTGTTACATCTTAGTGTTGTTGCTTGTCTGAAAAAGGTTCTTGTTTGATCGTGATTCAGAGTCTGTATACATTTTATGGATAGTCTAATGGTGCAGGGTTCACGTAATCCCCAACCATTGATTTTGCATGTTGTATGGTTATGACTACAAGTACAAATAGGGATATGGATATTGTATCCATTGATTCTGTTTAGTACTTTTGTTTTGATATCATTGGGAACAAAATATACATACACACATTACATATTTATTAGATATGGGTTCTCATATTATGGAAGGGTTGAAGAAGGATCTTAGAAAATCATAGGTTGGATTAGAGTGTTCAATCAGTGTTTTTAGGGTTGGGTGGTGAAAGAGGGGTCTTCGCTGAATTTTTCTCCAACCATGCATGATAATTGAAAACTTTGAAATAAACAAGGATTTCTTGGTGTATTTCATCAACCCTTGCATCTTTGCAACCTCTCCCATGATCCTGTCTTGATTTTAGTGTAACCTATGATTTCCTAGGGCCAAATCTTAAGTGTCATGAATAATTTATCGGTTACTTGTTTTTCTTTCTTCTAGTTAAATGATTTGTCTGTTAGAAACTTCCCATTATCCACGCATTAGCTAAGAGTGCATCAGCTACCAGTTAGCTATCTCTGGAAAAGAACTTTTGTGCTTAAGCAGGACCATAAGCTCAGTGCTGTAGGTATTCTTAGGTTTAAATATAGGCTCCAATACATTCCTGGGGTTTGACAGTTAAAACCTATTTTTGTCCTTCCTAGAATGTGCTTTTAGATTCCAGGTATTGGCTACATTTGTTATTCTATTAAACAAGCATTTAACACCTATCCTTGTAAGTATTTTTCTATTGGTTTTTTTTCTTTAGAAGACTAATATCATGCCAAATTCTAAATTGGATATCAATCCTGCAATGGATATGTTACAAAGTGCATTGTGGTTGTAGGATTCCTTTGAACTAAAATTTTAGTGTGGCTGACTATGAAAAGTTTAAACTTGCACTGCTATTAAGCTAAAGTACATGGTCTGTTTGTTTGTCATAATTTTCTGACATGTAGAAATCTGAAGAACTGCTTTGTATTAATCATTGTCAAGCAATAACAACTTCTTAAAGGGTTCTAGCTCAATGGTAGAGCACCTGCCCAATTATGGGCAGGAGGTTGGTGGTTCGATTCCTCCGTGCCCTATCATAAATTTGTGACTGCAAAAACGACTAAATCCACATATATACGACCATTAGTAGCTAATTTCTTGTATCTTAGTCGTATTTAGCTTAGTCATTAATATGTTAATTTCTAGTAGTTTATTTAGTCGTATATTTGGTCATTAATGGTTGCAATCAGTGACTAAATCAGTGACTAAATCAATGATTAACTCAGTGACTAAATCAATGACTAAATCAGTGACTACTAAGTCAAGCTATTAATGACTAGTGAAATACGACTAGCTATAAGATAGTGGTAATTTGCTACTATTAGTCACCGACTCAAAAATAGTCGTTTATAGCCTGATTTTAGTCATTTTTTTAGTCATTAATTTCTCATTTTCTACTAGTGATAAGAATACCAAGGGATGGATATCATAGCTTCCCATATCTACAAGGGAGCAGGATACCAGATCCTTTGGTACCTAAGCTAGTAAGACAAGATAAAGGACCACGCAATACATTTTTGGTTGTATTGGGACGAATTACAAGTGGAAACTGTGACGATTTTGTGGCTCATAGAGGGGGTAGTGGAAACGTATCAATGAATCGTTAGATTCTATATTGGCTCGCATTCCATCCATGTGCATGTACGGTGAGACCCTCAGAGATAATGGTTGGTGACCCAATACAAGCAGACAGAGGAGGAATTGGACGCAGTAGTGGTTGAGTGGCTGGTGGACTGAAAAGCGTCGGTAAGTGCAGAAGAAATATCTAATGACGAGGTAAAACCTACAGTATATGTGCCTATAGATTCAATTCCGATGCATGGCAGTGATCGGGAGTCACATGATGAATCATCGAGGACCCCAATGGACTCAAAGGCGGAGCGAATATTCAAGGAAAGTAGAACAAAGAAAAGGAAGGAACAGGGTAAATCCAGGGGTACAGCGCCAATGGCAGGTTCACAGGTAGACCGTATTATTGTGGCTATCATGATGACAAATACTGGGACTTAAGAATAGTTGAAGGATTTTGAGAGGTAACCACTCATCTAAATTCTTTAATTGATGCAATTTTGCAAAGACTGCCTGAAGAAATTTTTTTCGAGAAGGAAGGAGAGACAAGGACAGGGAAGCAGATTTGGAATGTACAAATTCCATCACATGCAATCATGAAAAAAAATGAGGATTTTAATGCCTCACTCCAACAGTTTCAGGACCTCTCATTAGATATCAATGAACTGTCAACCCAGACATTGGTTCAGTTACAGAGGGTTGCAAGCCAGGAGTTAGTTGACCGGGAAAAAATCATTGGAAATCACCTTTTGATATTGTAGGGAAAATAAGCAGCATCAAGGAAGGAGATTTAAGAACTAAATAAGGATCAAGATAGGTTGACGGTGGAAAAAATGAAAATATGGGATGATAGGGTGCGTCTAGAACAGGCAGTTTCTGTTTCCTTCCAAGAAGTTCCAGAAATCACTGCAGACATGTATGTTGAGGCAAAAGTGAAGTGGCTCAGAGGCATGATTACACAACTCAAGCATGACACTGAATATCTGCGTGTGCTGGTGAATCCAAGAACACCACTAGAGGAGGATGCAGAATGAAAAATCCCTATTGAAGACTTGGAGATGAAGTTGGAAGAAATTGAGAAAGAGGAAAAGCAAGTTACAGATGTGACTACACAGTTTTGGGAAAGTGTAGTCCAAGATGAGCAATTGGAGCAACTAAACACGTAGTTGTAGGAGGGAAAGGGAAGAAAATATACATTGAGGAAATTTCTCAGAGTGATGCCTCCAGTTGTGCAGATAAAAAAGCAACCGAGCTAAAGGAATTGCAACAATGCGTCAAAAAGGAAAGGGAGCACCAGTAGCGAAGTACAATGCAGCTTGAAGAGTTCCAAGACATTGGTGCGCATCTCTCAATGAAATTAGTTTAAGTTCTATAAGTAGATTAGGATGGACAAAGGGATGTCATTGAAAATATTGTTGATCATCCACTAGAGTATGAAGTCACAAAATACATGGAAATCAGTGAGAAGGTAAAGGAGAAGGTCAAAGAGGTCACCCAACAGTATGAGGACTTCAAGGTTAAGATCAGTGGCTATACTATTTCTAACTGACATGAATCAAGGGTGAGCCATAATATTGTGTTGGGGCCTTCTTAGAAGGAATTTTTGGATATAATTAGTTATGCAACACCAAATTTGTTGCACAAAGTCAAAGTTGTTGTGCAAGGTGAAAGATGGCGCGCAAGGACATTTGGTCACATTTTGTAAATTGTGGTCATATTTTGTAGATTTTGGTTGTTATTTTGTAGATTATGGTCCAAGTAGTTAGTAAGTTGACTTAAGTGGACCACCGATGTAAAGGATCAAGCCTACAAATAGATCTAGGATTGTAAATGTCAATTCTTCTTCGAAGGAAGGGATCTTAAGCTTGATCTTGAATCTATGAGGGCATTTGTGATCTATATGTGATGCGAGATATGAATTGAGGAAATGTTTTGGGAACCTTTGTTTGGTGTGATGTTAATATGATATGGTGGAGAATCGAGAGAAACACTGTGTATTCTTACTTCTTCTTGTTTTCCTGCAATGCGGTGTGGATGAATACTGCATTATGATGTTTATTTTTGAATGATAAGATGCTTTCCTATTTTGAATGATACTATGTTGGTAGGTATGTTTATTTATTCATCCTTCTATTGCGATCTAAGAATGTTGATATGATCCAATGAATGATGATATGAATGCATTAATGTATGAACGAATACTTGGATATGATAAGCAATGCTACGATAGGTTGATAGTACATGAAAAATCATCATTTTTACTGAGGAAACATGTTTCCGATAGTTCTCCCTCAAACATCTTGGGTGAGACCTCATTTCTCCATAGGTGTTGTTGGACAAGGTAAAATCTATCTGGGCCTGTGCTCAGGGGAGATCATTGTGGTAAGGGTGTTGATAGAGAGTGAACCCTTGTCAATGGGTCTATACCAACATGATGCGCTTTGTTCTCCACCTTTCTTGTCTCAATTGATTTTCTATTTTAGACACTCTGGATTACAGTTTTGACACCTTCAAAGTAGCTTTAATTAAGACAGTATAAATGAATTCCCTAGTTTGTTTATGTAAATGGATCATATCATGAACACAGATTCGTTTCAAGTTCAGTTTCATCTCAACAAGTATATTTCTAGTAGTAACCTCTAGATTCAAATTATTTCTTGCATGATCTTTAATAGTAACTAATGAAACATCCTTGTTTTAAATGTTTATGACCTATGAGTACAGCTTCAATTATTATTTTGAATAAATTTTGTTATCTTTATAATATTTATCATACTGTCATTTCTAGATTTGAATCTTCCACTGGATCCTTCCTGTATTTCTGAAAATCCATATTCTTGGATTTCAAAGGTTGGGCCTTTGACCTTTTCCTTCTTTTTTTCCTTTCAACCTCAACTAATTCTCCATCTAATTCATTTTTTTTCCTTTTGGGTGCCTCTCAATCTTCATCCTCAACTCCCACAACTTCTAAATAAGTCCTCTTACAAGTTATTTCCACTTTACTGGGGATTGGAATCATCATTGATTTTGATTTCATTATGGAATATGGATTCACCTGTAGAGTGTCTGTATCCTCCATATCTGCATGATAATCCATTGAATTCTCCCTTTTAGTTAATCCCTCCACCATTTGATGTTCAAATTTTTTATTCTTATTCAACTACCTCCTCCAAGAGATAATGTGATGTGAATCAAAATTAACTGGAGAAGCCTTCTTAAAATTGATTTCCTATAGAATACCTTAAATCACGGGGATTGCAACCTTATTTTCATAATAAATGGTCCAAATTTCAAGGGAAATTTAATCTTAGAAGCTTTCCTGAAATTTATAAATTGTTCATTTTATACAATGAGCTTCTATCTAATGAACTCTAAACCAAAAATTATAGGTGTTAATAATGTTGGTAAGATATATGGTTCATGGAAAAAATGATAAACCCTTATTATAGTGTGTTCCTTCATAAAAAAACAATTGTCCCCATTCTTTTGTTAGGAGTGAATTGCAATATTTATTTTATCTTTGGAAAACCTCTAGGAGGCTTACTTTGAAACATCACTCAATTATTTGAACAAACAAATCATATTCCTTGGTAAATCAACTTTCAAAATGGCTTTCACCATGTCAAGATAAATTTGTATTCCATATTTTGAAAGGATATGGACCAAAAGTTTTCCTTCCTTCATAGTGAAATTAAATTTTATGGGATTTAAGGAAATACCAATTTTTTTGCATTTCAAAAATACATGTTCCAAGTGTATGATACAGTCCTTGTGATATTTTGAAAAGACTGTTATGTCACCCATGTAAACCACAACAAATTTTTCCTTCTCCTTAGCAAATACAATTCCCATTGCTCTTTGGAAATTTTCCCCTACATTCATTATCCCAAATGGCATCTTGGGATACATAAAGGTTCCCTAGGGTATAGTGAATGCTGTTTTTTCTTCATCTTTAGGATCAACATTTATTTGATTATACCCTGAGAACCCATCCATTGTAGAAATACTTTCTACACCAACAACTTTTTGCAATATATGGTCCATCTTGGGAAAATGGTAATGATCCTTTAAGGAGACTTTGTTGAGATTCCTTAAGTCCAAAAATAGGATTATTTACCTGTTATTTTTCCTAACATGTACTAAATTAGCTACCCATTTTGAAAATCCAAGCGTAACTATGATTTTGGCATTAAATAGTTTCTTGATTTCTTTCTCAATTAAAGGGGGAAACATAGGATTAATCCTTCTGAATTTATGCCTGAAAGTTTTTTCTCCCGGTCTTACTAGAATTGTATGTTATAATATAGGTTCCATACTCTTTTAAATCTTCATAAATCAAAGAAAATGTATGAATATATTTCTTCATCAACTCAATATATTTTTCCTTTTCATTTATAGGATTTTTTTTCTTCTGAAAGTCTTATTACTTTAGGATGATCCTCACTTCCAATGTTTTGATCTTGAATATCATCATCATTAGGTTGTAATTTAGGGATTTTAGCTACATCATCCTGATCAAATAAATTCTCTAAAGGTGTAAGGCCCTTGGGGATAAAATTACTCTTGAGTTGAATAATATCTGTACCTCCAATCATATTTTTCAAATTTTTCTGTCCTTGATCTGTTTCTGCAAAATCTTCATATTCGTGAGCAATCTCCGAGTTCTAATTTTCTCTATCAAGGAATATGTTGGAAAACTTGTATCACATCTCTAAGAATATATTTATCTATAAATAATCTTCAAAAACTTTCCAATACTTAGAATTGTAAGGAATGGAATGTCTATTTACAACTTCAATCTATACTTTTTATTTGAATAGATGGGAATATTGAAGTTTCCAGTCATAGTGGCCAATGAATCAACTATCCTATTGTGTATTCTTGGAATTACCATTACTGTGTGTCCATTAAAAAAATTCCTAGCATATCCCAAACTTCATTCCCGTGATCCCTCATTCTGGGTTTCTTGGTCTGATAACTTCCATTAACTTGATTTATAACCAATTCTGAGTCCCCATAAACATATATTTTGTATTTGTTTTTAATTCCTTCAAGGTATTTAATCCTACCAACAAATCTTCATATTATGCTACATTATTTTTACATTCAAATTTTAATTTGAAAGAATAAAATTTAAATTCTATGCCTGAATAAATAATCTAGACACCTACACCAACTCCCTCCTTACTTATTGATCCATCAAAGTACATAGTCCATACATATTCATCTCTATGTTTATATTCCAAGGCCTCCTATATTGTATCAAATTCCTTGTCTTCCTTCTATTCAATTACTATTGGTAGGTATTATTCAATATGGAAGTCATTGTAAATGATGGAATACCCCAAATCAGTATCAACAACATATATGGGATGATTTTTAAATTTCTCTTGAGTACTCACCACATAAGGTAATATTTTTTCTCTATATAATATCCTATTCTAACCAAACAGTGGAGTTTTTTCATAAGTATCCATTTGTAATGTCCTGTTCATCTTTGAGGCCTAAGACTTGGATAACGACATACCAAAATTAGGAGGAATATCATCCACCACCACATCCACGATAATATTATTACAAGGAATATGTGCAAGACTAACTACTAAGTCCTTGATCAATCCCAAACACTTAACTTTCTTGGAATCAAAAGTGAATCAATATTTGTAGGGTCTTCTGATTTCTAATCCCAGACTTTCAACCACCACTCTTTCCATGAGTTTATGTGAGGCACCAGAATCCAACATGGCATTGTGTAGAATCATATCATGAACATTTACAGAAACATAGAAAACTAGAACATCTTACTCATGAGTATATTCTATTATGGGAACAAGAACTATAGTTGGGGCATCATTTGTTAACTCTAATATATCAAGCTAGAATTCTCCATCAGTTCTGACCATTCTAGTGTTCTTTTCTCTATATTAATTGTTTTTCAATAACTCATTGAAAGGGATGGAAATTTTTATTTTGGATATTTCATTTTGAAAACAAAAGGAGGAGACTATTCTATCACTTTCTATTGGTATTTCTTTTATATCTTCTTTTGATATATCTTTTTTATTTCTGGAATTTTTTGTACAATGTTCTCTTTTTATTTTCATTTATTTTTTTTACTACTAGAAGGTTGGTTTTAAGGAATCCTTTCTCTATTTACAATTACATCTCAACTTCTCATATTCAAATTCCTGTGGAGATTATTCACAACATTTTTATATCCTCTTTGGTATTTCTGTGTCTTTAACTCAAAGGTATTACACTCCTCTTCCTGAGAAAACATATTATGCTCTTCTTCCATGAGATATATCTAAGCAGCCATATCATAAAAATGATGTATATTATTTCCCATAGGATAATTCTCTTCTTCTTCTCATCTATAAACTTATTTGCAAGAGATGGTATTATATGTTGGTCCTCATCATTTCTAGGATTTATTTTATCTGTTTGTCTAATGTTGGGGGGATGAGGTCTCCTAAAGTTAGGATTCCTGATTTTGTTAGGATTATAATCCTCCCTTTTCCAATTTGGTCAATTATGTCTAAATATGGATTCATTTCAGTGTATTTTTAGTCACTAGCACCATTGGGTCCACTTGGCCTAATTGGGGCACATGTACCAGTTACTAAAGTGAGGGGAAAACTAATTGAGGCCAATTTACACTAATTTCACTTGCATGCATCAATTTATGATCCTTCTAGATAAATCCCTACAAATTGGAGCCACTAGGAGTGTGGATACCAACCTCCATTAGTTGAGCTCAGCTGGTGATTAGTCAAGCTCGGTTAGGAGTCAGTTACATTTAATTTTGGTCCCTTACATTTAGTTATACTCAGTTAGTGCTAAAATTGCATGGTTGCATGCAGGTGAGGTGCATTTAATCACCTAACTCAGTTAGTTAGACTAGTCAACACTGAATTAGACACTTGAGTTTGGGTTTTAAACTCCGATGAACTCTGATAATGATTTAGACAAGGTTAGTTAACCATTCAATCAAGTAGAGTCCAATTAATTTGAATTTCCTCACATGGATTCGAATTGCATGAGTCTATTTAGCCATTGTACTTCATTGTAATTAATTATCTAATTAATTTTGATTAATGAAAGCATTCATAGTTGCAAGCCATTTTTGCACTGTTTTATTCTTCAATTGCTGAGTAAATTGTATTATCTATCTTGTGAGTTGTGTGTTGGTCCACAGATCTTGGAACACTAGATGCTTGAATTTGGTGAAGAATTCATTTAGTGTTTCAAAATTGAATGCATGAAGAGAAATCAACTCATTTTCTAGCTGATAGATCCTCATATAATCCTGGTTGTCAAATAACGAAGCAAGCTTATTCGAAACCTGATTGGGAGTATTCAATCCATTGATGTGGAAGAAAAGATATCGAGAGATTGAGAGGCTTAAGCATCCATATGCTTCATCATGCCTATTCTAGTACTTTTTTTTTCAACATACCAAATTTTCTCTCTCTCTGTCTCCATTGTGAGTCTGAAGAGTCTTTTGGAGCGTAGATGCATCCCCATGTCCTCCTTCCACTAGTTTTAGTTGAAAGGAGTGAGAAGCTCCATTGGAGGGGCCATTCAAAATGCAATGGAAGAGACTGAGATTCTGTAGCGAATGCAATAAATGAGACTAAGATGCTTGTAGCGAATGCAGTGAAGAAGACTGATAAACTTGTAAATCACACAATCAAACAGAAAAAATAAGGTCGACAGTCTACACTTTTGAAATTTTCATCACACCTAGCATAGTTAATCAAGCAAGATTGATCAGCAATTCCTTTATTTGGGATTTAAGTGGTAAATTCTTTTCTTTTGGTGCAGTACTGGAAGGAGCAAATTTGCTCAATTTTTTCTTTTGATTAAGTATGGATCTATAGTAGGAGAATTTCCCTATCTTGCCGAGGCTCTGATACCATATTAACTTGAAGTTGTGAAAGTTTGAGAAGGAACATGATCAACTCATCCTTGCCATTCTATCCAAAATTGGTGCAAACTATTCAATATTTGTATCAACATTTCATTCTGTGAATCTGACTACTCCAAAATAGAAGATGCCTACTCTTAACTCCTTCATTAAATCTCTCACTCAGGATCATGATAAGTTGATACAAATGGGGATCATTTGATATTCCAAAGATTAAGCACTGGTTGTAGGAGGACCTAAGGTAGTGAATGATAAAGGGAAGCAAAAGGATGAGTCTCCTATAGAGAAAGAGTAGTCAAATGATCCTTCAGGTTTGAAGAGAAGCAAGAATAATGGCAAAGGAAAGACATTATGTTCTTACTATGGAAGGGGATTTAATCCAGAAAGCTCATGTATGAGAAGAAAAATGGATGAGATGGATATTCTTCTGAAGAAACATAACATTAATGTACCTACTAGAATAAGGAATGCTGACCATAAAGAAGAAACTAAAGAACATGAAGTGACATGTCATGCGCTGAAGGCTAGCTGCTCAATTGCACATTCCTACCTCATTGATTATATAGCTTCTAATCATATGGTTGCATATAGAGAATGATTCTCTTCCTTACAGTCTTTTGATGGTCCTAGTATTGAGTTGGGAAATAATATTAAAATTCATGAAGTGACATGCCTTGCGCTGAAGGCTAGCTTCTCAACAGCACGTTCCTTCCTCATTGATTCTATAGCTTCTAATCATATGGTTACATATAGAGAATCATTCTCTTCCTTATAGTCTTTTGATGGCCCTAGTATTCAGATGGGCAATAACAGTAAAATTAAAGCCAAAGGGAAGGGTTCTATCAAGCTTGAACATGGAAAGTTCAAATATGTGATTTGTGTGCCCTCCTTAGCTGCCAATTTGTTATCTGTATACCAGATGACTCATACTGGCTCTCCAAAGTGAGTGATATTTGGTCTTGACACAGTGGAGATCACATATATCTCTACTGGGAACATCATAGCAAAGGGTGCTACAAATCATGCCTCCAAGGCATATGCGTTCTCACACTTCATGCCATTTCCAGAACCAGTGCACTCTCAGCAACTACTTGCAAGGGAAGGTATAAACATTCCATCTACTTCTTTTGTAGTTTCCACTTCTATTGTAGAACTAGTTGTATCTATTTATTATATTGAGATTCAGGGTGATTCAAATCCAGATCTAGTCCCTAATCCCAAGTGGGAAGGTAGGAAGATGACTGGAAATCCATCTGACACTGAGAAGGGAAAGACCCTTGTGCTATGTCATGCAATCTCACCTCCTTCAGAGAGATGCAAAAAACTCCCTGTGAGATGATACATGGAAAGGGCTGATCAGTCACACTGCATTCAAAAGAATAGACTCTAGAGTATATCATACACCTCTTCATCAAGAAAGAGGCAAAGATTACATTCCTCCTTCCTTCCATCATCATTTTGGAAGAAGATGGAGAAGTCTACATGCCAGGCCCCAGGATACCTGTGCACATAACATCATGCATGTTGCTTCACTACATCACATAGATTACGGTAACACTTTTTCAAGTTTTTCAAACTTGAATCCTAATTCTATCTGCTTAGTTAGAAGGGGGGATTTTTTCCCATGTGGTTTTTCCCCCAGCTCCTTATGTTAAGAAATTACTCTACTTGTTGTAATGGGTGACCTATGGTTTTAGTCAATAGGGCCCACAAGTTGTCCAAGTTAGCATTCAGGGGGGTTGTTAGGATTATAATCCTACCTTTTCCAATTTGGTCAATTATGTCTAAATCAAGAGTATGTCTAAATTTGGAGTCCTTCCAGTCTATTTTTACTCACTAGCACCATTGGGTCCACTTGGTTTGATTGGGGCACATGTACAAGTTACTAAAGTGTGGGGAACACTAATTGAGGCCAACTTCCATTGATTGCACTTGCATGCATCAATTAAGGATCCTCCTAGATCAATCCCTACAAATTAGGAGCCACTGGGAGTGCCAATACAAACCTCCATAAGTTGAGTTCAATTGGTGACTAATCAAGCTGAGTTAGGAGCTAGTTACATTCAGTTCTACTTAGTTAGGACTAGGATTGCATGGATGCATGTAGGTGAGGTGCATTTTCTCACCTACCTCAGACATTTATACTAGTCAACACTAAATTAGACACTTTGAACTCCAATGAACTCCCACAATGATTTAGACAAGGTCATTAAACCATTCAGTCAAGTAGAGTCCAATAAATTCAAATTTCCTCACATGGATTCAAATTGCATGAGGATATTTATATATTTTACTTCACTGTAATTAATTATCTAATTACTTTTGATTTATGAAAGCATTCACAGTTGCAAGCGATTTTTTCATTGTTTCACTATTCAATTGCTAAGTAAATTGTATGATCTGTATTGTGAGTTGTGTGTTGGTCCATAGATCTATGTGCTCAATTTAATAGATTTGTGGTTCATGATGATCTATGTTTGGATTCCTATTATCCATAGCTAATCTATCCAACAAAATCTGCATGCTTTTCATCATTATGTCAAATTTTGCATATGTGGAAGAAGAGGTGGAGTGCTGATTTTATTCTCTAGTCTTTCGCCTGTATACCTCCACTCTTTGTTTAATTTTTACATAAGCCATTAAGTTATATTGTACTTTCATAGAATCCTTAAACATATTAGGAAATTTTGCATATTCTCTCTCCCTGAACAGTAAATAAAATTCATTGTCAAATGCATCATCATAATGCAACTTTGCAGATCCTACAACAGGTTTTATGTTAGCAGGAATTGAATTATAAACCCTCATAAGCCTACTTGAAAAATTATAAAAAGGATCAAAATTCCCTTTCTTCAGATTATTGTATTGGGATAATATTTGGAGAGGATTCTTCTTATCTTCCCACCTATCTAGTAAAATGGTTTGGAAAGCTTCAAAATTAGCAATAGATCTTGCATGAATATCTTTAAACCACTTATTTTCTTGTCCTAACAAAATTTGTGCAAACAACCTCATATTTTCATCATCATAATCCTCCTCTTATAGGTCAATAAAATCATCAAATATATCTACATACATGATGTTTGGTTGTAAAGTTTCCCTCCCCTCCCCATAAAACAATGTAATCCTTTGAGAATAGTTCTATGTGAGATTGTGCAAGACAACTAATAAAGCTAATGGAGAAAACTTGACAGTGATAGATCTGGGAGAGTTTTGAAGAGTACTAAATATTTTTGGTTGAGGGGTTTGGATTATCGGTTATATTTCTTTTGTTTTTACATTATTTTGGATATTTTTCCAAAGAAAGTCTTAATATATAAGACTAAAACCTATTTTGATCAACTACAACCTTCTTTAAATCAGATTCAAAATTAGATCTTAAAAGAGTATGTTCAAATTTTAATTCCAAATCAAGATCTTGAAAGATGATTAATTCTTCTTAAGTTTTAGAAAATGATATGTTTAACATAGAAGTACTTCCTTGTTCTTTTCCCTTTCTTGTCCTAATCAAAATTTCTGCATCCTCCACACTATAAAAAGGTTTAGAATTAGGGTTACCTCTTATATGCACTCTCCTGAAATACACGATGTCATATTTAAAACCACCTTCTTGAATCTAAATGTGAAGTCACTAGGGAAAAATAAAACCAAATTCAAATGAAAGAACTCTTGTTTACCCACATTAATTCAAATTTCTTAAAAATATTGTCATTCTTCCCAGGGTAAATTTGCACTCTCATCCTTGGAAACAACACCAATATGTTATCACTCTTAATTTACCTTTGGTTGTAGGAAGATAATTCAAAGGTAACCAAAAAACCAATATTTATAAGGAAAATTGGGTTTTTTTCCTTACAGAGAGGGATCTCTCAATAAATAAACACAAAGGCTAGAAGTATCTTTAAAGAAACAATTTTAAGGATCATAATGGTTGAAGCATGTGGCTAACATTGGGCATGGAGTCGAGATCACATGTTAAAGACATATATTTTGCCAGAAAATATCTTTACATAGTCATGGTAATTACTCTTTTATAGTCAGTTCGTTAATTGTCTTGTCTAGTGGTAAGGAGAAAAAATGAACAATCCATTAACATGGGCATCAAAAGATGAATCCAATATTAACTTTAGAGGAATTTTTTATGAATTCTTGAAATCAAAGAACTAGAGCATTAACATATGAATTTTGATTCAGCATATACTTATCCAACCATAAAAGATAATATAGTGGAAAAAGACAACATGAAGCACATTCACAATAAGGAAAGAATGTGTATAATGTAATAAGAACAACACAATAATCTCTGATAAAAAACTTTCTTGGATCTGCAATTTTATTAACTTGGAAAATTTGTTACAAAAGGGTCTCTCTTTCTCATGGGTTTCAACCCTCATTACATTAAAAAATGGTGCTTAAATACATCAAGATTTCTCCTTGAGTTGCTAACTACATACATTCTAAAAATAGGCATTTGTAACTATCTTATTAAATATGTGAATTAAATTTTAACAAACTAATATTCTTAACCATTTGGAAAATATATTAATTTTATTCTAAATATGCTTGTGTTCAATATAAATTGGGCCTTAAGATGAACTTATTCACTGATCTAATCTTTATTTCATCTTGCCAAATTTCTTATGTTTTTACATTGATCTCTAGTTGGAAGCTCCATAATTTCCATATCCTTTGGTAGCACTCTTAACTCCACATGGTCCACATAAGAGATATGTGGTAGTTGAGAACCAATTGTTATTAATGTATTTAGTAGCTCAAATTCCAGTAGAAATTTGTCAATTATAACTTTCCCAGAAAAGGATTGAGTCATGTCCTCAAACATTTTTTTATCTAATCTGGATTAAACCAACAATGCTTGATATTTAGATTGGGAAATAAGTCTTCCATCCTATCCACAAAAATAAGGAAATCCTTTTTGGAATAGTGATATAAATGAGCCTTTAAATTTTTTCACCTAATGCAACATTATATCAATCTTTTCTTGAATTGTTTCAATATGCTGGTGCTTTCCCAAACCTTCCTGGCCCAAATGATTACTGCAATCCTATCATTAATGTCCATTGTTCTTCATTCCTCTTCAAAAAAAGTGTTGAATAAATTTATTGTATTTTTTGGTGTGTCTACTAGTTTTTTTGTTCAATTATTCCTTCATAGTTGTACAACTTTGTTTAGCTACATTAGTCACCATTTCCTTATCCTGAATGGAATTTAAACATGGCATGATCTTTGTATCTTTTGAAATTATCATATCCCAAAGGAGATGTTTGGATCCCTATACTAGTGAATTCCCTCATATCTACTTCACCAATTTTTCATTCTTGTCAAACAACTCTTTGTTTTTACTATCTAATAGTTTCCTCTCTTCCTCTTTATTTTTAAGTGCATCGGCCAAGTTCTGATTTTGACTCTTTAATCCCATGATCTCCTTGTCTCTTAGGATAAGTTATGTCATATCTTGTACAATGGCCTCAATGTTTTTTATGTACTTGTTGGTAGGGGTTTTGAGACAAGTCAGTTGCATAGCATATCGGATGCTGCGTAAGATCAAGAGACAATGCGCAAGTGAAAGATGGCGTGCAAGGTGGAAGATAGAATATTTTCAATATTTTATGTCTTTTTTTGTACTTTGGACCATATTTTGTGGATATTGGTCATTATTTTGTAGAATTAGTTAGAATTTAGTTAGGAAATCGTCCAAGTGGACCATGAATGTAAAGGTGTAATCTTATAAATAGAAGAAGAATTGCAAATATTGAGAGAGACACACAGGAGAGATACGAAACTCAGAGGTTGATTCCATAGATACTTAAGTAATAATAAATATTATTATATTATTTTAACTATTATTTTATTAGTTCATTTTATGAGGCCCATTTTGAGTTGAAATTTCCTCTAATGGTTTACTCAAACAAATGGTTTCGTTGTCAAGACCTTGTCACAACTAAGAGGAGGATATGTGGCATCCAAAAAGACCATAAATTCAAGATTGGTTTGACTAGAAGCTACGAGAATTTGTTGAGGCAAAAAATCAAAACCTTGGATTGACGACGGATAAAGGGTTGGAGAGATACATACATGATGGTCCTCACGAATACTTTTTCTCTGAATTTTCCATCATACTATACGAGTGGTTGGTGCGATTCACCTACAATAAGACAAATTTACAAGGAGGAGAGCCAATGTCCTGGACCCCTAAACTGATCCAGGAGTTGGAGGAAACTAACAACAAGGCATCGTAGGCTGTTAAGGTCTGGTTATAGTTTCTTGTTGTCTCTACAATTGTTAGTTAATATGCTTGTCTGTGAAAAAGGAATACTAAATATGCACCTTGAGTAGTAGAACTCTCGTGTGTGGAGGTCGTGGATGCTACGATGAAATGGATGAGACGAATGAAAAGGGAAGGGGTATATGGGTGCAAGTTTCGACGAGACTGTGAGGGAAGCCAAGGAAGAAAGTGGTCTTACAAGGGGAGGAGCAAGGTTTCAACAAGAGAAGAGGTAGAGGATAGGGGAAGGTCTTTCTGCGATCAAAAAACAAGACTACAAAAATAGACCACATAGTATGAAGAAACCCTACAACGATGAAAAGGATGAATAGACCCAGGCTATTCCTAGGATAGATGCAAGATAAAAACCCAATAGCAATGTGGCCACACCTCCACGCACTACTCTGTACTCAGGAAGACACATGATTTCCACATCAAATTGTCTCACGTGCCAACAACAATCTAGTAGTATAGTAGCATATGTAGGAAGAAAGCCCAAGATGGCGGGAGACGAAGTGAAGTTACCTTTGTTCCATGGAAACAGGACCGATGATCTCGAGGAGTATTTTTTTCTATGCGAAGCAGTATGGACTATTAGACAAACCACGGATGATGATATCAAGAACGAACAATTGGTGACCACTCTTCGTGGTCATTCACTAGATTGGTTCATGAAATTTACACAAGTTCCTATGAGGACTCCTATGAATACACTAGATGAAGTCAGGAAGGGTCTAATTGAATAATTCTAAAAGCTGAATTCGAAAGCACAGTACATCATAGAGTTAAAAGAGATTAAGCAATTTCCTAATGAAACTATTTAGGACTTCAACCAAAGGTTTAAGACACCAATGGAAAGAGTTAATTTTGAAATGCAGGATATTCAACATAAAGAATGGTTCATCGCAGCATTGGTATCCCATATCTAGAAACCGTTGATGAAGCATAAGATCACGACATAGAGAGAGGCTCTCGAGATCACAATGAAGTTAGAGGCTTCACCCATTGGAGAAAGTGTAGCTGGTATGAACTAGATTAGAGTGCAGCTGGTGAAATTGACATTTCAGTTACAAGACATTAAGAAGGGGAAAGAGAATCACGAACATATTTAGTGCACTCGATGTCATGCAGATGGACATACCAAAGAGACTTTCCCTTACTTCTGAAATTATTTGTTATCTGGGGCACTAAACCCACTAAGTTGTGGAAGCGTACAATGGTGTCACATATTCAAAGTCTATAAGAATCAACATGAGGAATGTGGATACATGTAGAATATGGTGATGAAGTTGGAAAACCTATATTTCTCATTTTGTCGATCTGTGGGACATGAAGATAAAGACTATCGCACATATGAACTGCTTCCGGAAAGGACGTATGACTCATACTATCTGAAGGGTGAATATCATCGCATAGTACAACAATAATAGAAGTAGTCTCAGGTGGTATAATATCTGCCTAAACCATATTATACATCACCACCATAGATGTTGTTCATACCATCGCAGCTGCAACCACAGTTTGCACCGCAACCACAGTTTGCACCATAGCCACAGTATAATCAGATGTCGGTGGTTGCGTTGCAACCACAATATAATCATATGTGGATGGCTCCACTATAGCCAAAGTATTCTCAGGAAGTGCAGTACATTCAGTAGCAGCTGAATCCCCCACCGCAGCAATTGGCTCGACCATAGTACCAGCAACAAGGAGGATTTTGTGGAGGATTCCAAGGAAGATGAGGAGGAGGATGAGGTCACATAGCTATCCAGTGTTACAATTGTGGGGTATTCAGACATTACCATAGATATTTCCCATAATTATAGTGTTCATATACATACTATACCACAATTTATCATAGCATCAAGAACTGTGCCCAATTAATCACAAGATGGAAGGAAGGAAATGTTCCTCAGTTGCAGAATCAGAACTAGTTGCAGAATCAAAATCAGCTACAAAACCAGAATCGGTTACAAAACCAGGTTCAAAATAAAATTCCACTTCAAAATAATACTGTCAATCAACCCATGAACCCACCATTGAATGAGAATCCACTAATGATCTAGAATCCGTTGGCAAACCAAAATCAAGGATCGAAAGTTGCGACAATATTAGTAGAGCCAAGAATAGAGGATGTTGATGTTGCTATCATCATTCGTGAAGGTGTGACAATGGGGGAGGATGGACCTCATCCATAGGTTATATTGGATGGGAAAAATAAGGAACCATTTGAAATCACTGCTGAAAGAGATACATTCTTTGAAGCATGGGATGCAATCGAAAGGAATCCTGGTAAGTCACCTATTTATGAAATTCCCTCTGCTTTTGATTCTTGATTGGAGGCAAGACCATTGCGATAGCATGGTACCTTGTAGCATTTATTTGAGAGTTTCTTGTTGTCTGAATAAGATCCTAATGTTATTTCCTAGATTGAGAACATGTTGCATCACCCAGGTAAGGAGCAGAACGACTCTGCGGTGAACCCTTTGCATAATAAAAATATGGGCAAAGAGATGCGCATGAACATTCAAAATGGGGACTATGAAGTATATTCAGTCATTCCTTATCCCAAACCAGAAGTGAATATCCTAACAAAGCAGACATGGAAGAAAATGGGGAGATTGACGTTGGGTTGTTCCCTTGTGCAATTGCGATTGGCTAATCATGCTGAAGTACAACCAATCGAACGTGTGTCGAACCTAGTTGTGGATTTTGAAGGAATGAAGACCTATGCTGACTTTGATTTGATTTAAGTTGTTGACGGTGGAGGATCCTATCCCGCATTTCTAGGGATTGGATGGTCCAATGATAATATGGCAGTAATTAAATTTAAGAAGTGAATGATAACATTTGAGAATCAAGACATCAGAGTCATCACTCCTATGGATCCAAACGAAGGGTGGACTTATATTGGACCAGTGAAAGATGAAGTTGTCAAGGGATGGGATCATGCTTACAACATTTTAGAGGATTACATCCACCCAACTACTAATGGAGAACTTGGTTAGCATAGCACTAGTTCTACCTCTTCGGATTTTGATGATGCATTAGAAAACTGGAAAAATCGCATGCATGAGGTGTCATTTAAAAAGTGTGGTCTGATCACATAGTTGATGTTCCATGTCATGACTAAGACTGTCGAATTTCCAATCTATCAGGGGATTCTTGAGCTATATGCATTCTTAATGGAGTTTGAAGAGAAGGTATCAGAACCACAATGATTGTTGGGACTGGACGAAGC
This sequence comes from Pseudotsuga menziesii, assembly GCA_001517045.1. Taxonomy (NCBI): domain Eukaryota; kingdom Viridiplantae; phylum Streptophyta; class Pinopsida; order Pinales; family Pinaceae; genus Pseudotsuga; species Pseudotsuga menziesii. The sequence goes on along the minus strand of LPNX010522146.1, from coordinate 720,752 downwards.
ACTAAAGGATACTCCAGCACATTGGTGGGTGACTCATAAGAAGACAATTAATGGATGGGTGCAATGTCGATGATTGATTACAGTGCACTTAAGTGATATAGAAATATATCACACTGGGAGGTACGACAGGCAGAATGACCCTAGCGCTGACCTGATGGAATGTCAGAATCTGTGGGCATCGCGACCAAAGGATGAATGGGTCCATGCCTTCGTTCACACCTTGGATGAAATTTTGAGGTCATGGTATGTATCGGTGGAGTTGTGGAGAGAAATAACCACTTGGGAAGAGATGATAGTTTTCTTTGCTCATACTTGCCATTTCGCGGATACCAATCTGGATTTCCATAATGCGCTTCAAACCATCCGTGATGCAGTGTTAAATATAGTGCCGGTTGCATATCGAGTGGACCCACATGCGCATTGCCACATGTAGTCGATGATGGAATGTTATAATGTGTCGGGTGGACCCAAGGACAATGATGAGCTACAGAATATCAACATTCCATAAATAGAAGGGAGTAGGGATGTCGCAGCACCAGATATATTGAATGATCCCATGAATCAGTCACTAAATATTAGAAAAGTCAATATTGGGACAGAGGAGAACCCAAAATTTTCAAGTGTTGGGGATTACTGGGATGAAGAAACCATGGAAAAGATCATACAGCTCTTGCATGAATTTCAATATCTATTTCTGATGAAGTTCTTGGAAATGAAGGGGATAATAGGGGATTTAAGAGAGATGAAGATTCCATTAAATCCAAATGTGAAACTAGTGAGGCAGAGACCATATCACCTAAATCTATGATACAAAGAAAGAGTCAAGGCTGAGCTTGATAGGATGCTAGATGCTGGAATAATTGAGCCAGTCGAAGAATCAGAACGGAGCAGTCATATGGTGGTCCAAGATAAGCAAAAATGTGAAGTTCGAATCTGTGTTGATCTGAGAAAATTGAATGATTCCTATATGCATGATCAATTTTAGACACCATTCATAGATGAAGTACTCGAAGGAGTAGGCAGTCGGGAGATGTACTTGTTTACAGATGGATTTTCTAGTTATCACCAGAAAAGGATCACAAAAGAAGATTTACATAAAACAACATTTGTTATTGAATGGGGCTGCTTCCAGTACACAGTAATGCCTTTTGGGTTGAAGAATGCACCTACGATCTTTTCTCAGGTTTTTGTCGCTGGATGATTGGATAGTGTATGGTCTGACTAGGGATCATCTGGAAAACTAGCAACTAATGCTAGAAAGATGTCGACAACATAAGATTGTGCTGAAATCTAGGAAGTGTATCTTTTCCACACCTTTCGAGATACTGTTAGGTCACATTGTTTGCAAGAAACGATTGTTGGTCGACCCTATGAAGATAGTGCTCATTTTGAGTTTGCCACCATCGACGAATGTGAATATGCTCAGAGCGATGCTGGGGCACACCGGATACTATCGTAGTTTCATTAGAATTTATGCTATGATTACAACCCCTATGGAGAAATTATTAAATAAAGTTGAAGAAGGTCATGGAAGCTTCAAAACACTGAAGACGAAGATGGGTTTTACGCCAATACTATTTTTCCCAAATTGGAACAAGGAGTTCCATGTCCATGTGGATGCATCATCTATTGCGCTGGGCGTGGTGCTCACACAACTAGGTGAAAGATATATTGATCTCCTGATCACTTTCACTAGTAGAAAGTTATCATTTACTGATAAAAACTATACGACCATAGAGAGAGAACGTTTGGTGATGGTATATGTGTTGCAAAAATTCAAAAATTACCTCTTAGGTGGTCATTTCAATATGTTTACAGACCATTCTTCTTTGAAATACCTAGTCAATAAGCCTATGTTGAGGGGGAATATCTACCGATGACTATTCTCTTTTAGGAGTTTTATTTTGAGATAATTGTGTATGTGGGTCACTTGAATGTTGGACCTGATCATTTATCACAAGTTGAGACAAGCGAGGAGCCCACAATTATTGAACAAGGATTTCCCGATGCACAGTAGTTCAAATTCAACATGGAAAATGACTATTATGCTCAAATAATCGATTTTTTTGCGACAAGAACAACAAGAGAGGAATTTTCAACAAGTGAAAAGAAGCAATTGGTGGTTAAGGCTTCATATTTCCAGCTGATTGCTGGAAACCTATACAAACTTGGACCATATGATATTCTGTGATGATGTGTTCTATCACATGAACAAGGGCATATTTTGGCCAAAGCACATACCAGAGTCACTGGGGGACATTACGACGGTCGTGCTATGGCAAGGACGGTAGTTCATGTAGGGCTCTAGTGTCCCACTTTGCATAATGATGGGACATATTATGCATGAACCTGTGATGTATGTCAATGCACTGGAAAACCATCACAACAGGATGAGATGTTGCTAGTACCACAAGTAATCTTATAGCTGTTTGACAAGTGGGATGTGGATTTTGTGGGTCCAATCAACCCCCTTTGGAAGAGAACTGGTGCAAGGTACATAATCACAATGATAGATTATTTGACGAGGTGGGAAGAGGCCGCACTACTCATGGATTGCATCATTGTGACAACAACAAGGTTCCTATTTGACAATATTGTGATGCGTTTTGGATGTTCATGGATATTTATGAGCAACCAGGGCAGTCACTTCATCAACCACACAGTAAGCATGCTAACATAGGAGTTTCAAATGCAGCACAAGTAAAGTACCCCATATCATCCATAAGCAAATGCAACAATAGAAGCTTTCAATAAGATATTGGAGCATGCACTTACCAAGGTATGTAATGCTAACCGTTATGACTGGTACTTGAATATTCTAGCAGTGTTGTGGGCATATCACACCACTTGTAAGAGATTGACACAGCAGACACCATTCAAATTGGTATACAGACAAGACGCAGTCATGCCTATGGAGTACATTGTCCCCATTTTGCACATTGCAGCAACGACAGACATGAATGATGAAGCAGCACTAGAGGAGCATGTGGCACAGTTGATATAGCTTGAAGAGGACCACTTTATAGCAAGTTTTCATCAACACATTGAGAAGAATCAAAAGAAGACTTGGCATGATCGCCACATAAAAAACAAATAGTTTCAGTAAGGAAATTTGGTATTGTTCTACAACAACAAGTTCATGAAGCATCCATACAAGTTACAGATGCATTGGTTAGGTCCATATATTGTTAATTCCATTTCCTCGGGAGGAATAGTTTAGCTGCAGTAGTTAGATAGTGCGACACTACCAAAGCTAATGAATGGTAGCAGATTGAAGCCCTATAGGACGAGCCTAGAACTGTGTGGTGCTTGAGACATTGCGTAATGAAAAAAAAAGGAGATATGATGATGGATGAATGGAAGGCACACCAAGAGAAGGTGGTTTCTCAAGGACAAGGGTTAGTAGTGTAATTAGGAGGTCATGGTGCGACAACCATAGGGCTACAAGTAGATGTCAAATTAGTAATCAATGAAGACAGTTAAAAGTAGTTTATCGACGATGCTTGTAGAAGTGGCGTGTAATGATGGTTGATCTGACCATTGGGTTAGTAGAATTAGTGGCAGATTCGGGTAGTTAATGAATGATTTGTTCATGATGATCGAGATGATTTCATAATTATGAAGTATGAGTTGATTTGGTGCTATAAGAGGAAGCTTGTTATGGTCAGAAGAAACCATTGTGTAGAGTTGAACTACGTTGAGTTGTAGAGTTACCAAGTTGTCGAGTGAGATGTTGAGAAAAAATAAGAAAATTAAGGTAGTAAGTTCAGAGAGTGTATGAGCTTAGTAAGTATAGAAGGGAATTGGTGCGGGATGCAGAGAAACTAAGGCACTACAGAGATTTCAAGTTAAAAATATTCACCACTCAAACTAGTTGCAATTGAGGAAGAAGTCACCAATATGTAAGTTGGCTCATTAATAAAGAGGAAGGCGCATACTCTTAGCTCTCTAGTGCCATAGAAGAGACGAACCAGAAAAACCATGAGGGTGCAAGGAACACTGCAAATACAAGGCCGTTGATCCCTGGAGTTATGGAATCTACTGTTAAAACAAGGGTGTTTGTTAAGGAAATCCCTAGATACATCCCCCCCTAGTCGTCCCGGTGTGCAAACCAAGAAGCCCACAAAGAATCAGAGATACCAGATCTGGGTGCCAGCGATACCACACGGGATGGTATGTACTTCCGATATTGTTCTTGCACTAATGCAGATGAAGTATGAATACCATGACCTGCTTGCACTTGAGGATGTCACAAAGGATCCATATCTACCAGTGGAATTAGTAGAAGGTGCTCCAATAGAGCGCATTCCACAGGACTGGGAAAGAGGATTGGAAAAAGCTGGATTATTCGGGTTGATCAATATGCTGCACTTTGGGCAGCAACTGGGGCGAATGCATGTTTGAAACAAATTTCAGCATGTTTCCATGGTGTGTATTTATGGTTAGATGAGCCAATTGAAGTCACGGTGGAGTTGATTTCAGCAATAACGAGGCTACCCAAGGATGGACCAGACCCATCACAGTATATCCCTAGAAAATATAATGACAGGAAGCTAGAAATGACTCTAAAGAATCTCTATGCTCTAGAGCGTGATGGGAGGGCCTACCACATTGATAGCATCAATGACCTCATGATAAGTATTGGCTCCAAGGTTATGGCTAGTAAAGTAGTAAGGAAGAACCGCCCAGTTTAATGTAATTTCGGGGTGTTCGCAAGTGCTTATTTATGTGCACAAGGAACATAAATGAATTGGACCCTTTTTCTGATGAACCAGTTAGTGGAGGATGCAGTGGCTAGGTAGATAGTTGAAAAACCATTCACATATAGTTGGCTCCTCATTTTGATTGTGCTAGTAGCTTGGATGGAACCAGATGAGTATGAATGCATCGACATCAAAGAAATTGAGGTATGCAAAGGTGCAAGATACCACAACTTATGGTGGGTTAAAGAAGAAAAGATAATGGTATATTGTTTGATCCAATTTTGGATCTAAAGGGAAGCACTATAGGTAGTAGAAGTGAACATTCCAATATTGACAGAGGAATCCATGGAAAAATGTCAGAGGATTGCATGTTTTACAATTGGACCCCATATTGTTTACGTTCAAGCGTGGTGGGACCCTGACAAGCAATGGAAACCAATGAGGTATAAGGTGACTGATACGTAACTGGAGGCAGTGATTAAAAGTTGAGTTATAGGGTGGTGAGAATTGGTCAATATAGTAGAAGTATCGAAAGAAACCATGACGAATGCACATAAGGATCCCATGCACAAAGATGACCAATACTCTGATGATGAATCATCCACAGAGACACCTTTTGACCTAGAAGCACAGGGAATACTACAGGAAATAAGAGTAAAGAGGCACATGGATCAGGCTATGAGAAGTAGCACTGCATAAGCAATGGAAGCACAACTGCACAGGCTTGTTAAGGTTGTTAATGACGCAACTGATGTGTCCACAAAAGAAATGAAGAAATAAACATAGGAAGGGTTTGACGAGGTAAGAGATAAGTTGGATTTTGTTTATAATGTCATTTTGAAATAGGCACAAGAGAGCGCATCTACGCAAGAGTACGAATCAATCAACACCGATCCGTAGGCCAGGAATGTTAAAATTCCCCTAAATGCGATTAATTCCAGATGGGAAGACTTGAATACCTCCCTGCAGCAGCTGCAAAATGTTGCATTGGATATAAACAGGTTGTCTACCCAGAATTCAGTGCACATATAGTGGGTTTCCAACTAGGAGTTGGATGATAGGAAGACGAATACCAGCGACTAGTAATTGTGGTCACAGGAGAATGAATAAGTGAGGGAAAAAGGGGTATATTAGTTGCGCTGACCGAGCCCAAGAGAAGTTGAGGTAATACAAAGCATAGGAGATAGAACTACTGAAGAAAGCATACGAGGATTTGAAGATGAAAACTACAGAGGAGATCACGGAATTGAGGAAGGAAACCAATCACCTTGTTGTTGAGAAGGTGTATCTTTTTGATAGCTGATTTGAATTAGAAGGGGAGGTAGCAGAAGCCTTCCAACATATCTTATATAGAACCACAGAGCTGTATGTGGTCGCCAGAGTGAAGAAACTTGGATATATTATTGAGAAGCTATAGAGTGGAACCAACATCTTGGACACTTTGATACACCCCTACACCCCACAAGAACAGATGGCCACGAGGAAGGGAGAGATAGAAGGGCTAGAAACATAGCTCGATGAGTTAGAGAAGGACACCAAGAAAGTCACAGATTCCACTACACAATATTGGGGAAGCATAGTATAGGATGAACAACTAGAGAAACTGACTGCATAGTTGCAAGAAGTAGATGTGAAATTGGCGACCCTAAATACGTTGCTTAAAGAAATTCCATTTATGATGTAGATCACCAAGGCGCTAAAAATAAAGGAGATGAAGCCGTGAGTCATAACTACAAGAGAAAGGTAGTAGTGGCGCAGCGCACACTTCAATGAGTTCTAGGAGATTGGAGCAAAACTATTGGCGAAAGCGGTCTCTTCGCTCCAAGACACACAAGAAGGAAAGACACACATTTATGCAAATATTTTTTAGCACCCTGTAACCCATGATCTAAAGGTGAGCCACAAGATTAGTGAATGGGTCAAGGAGCAGGTCAAAGCGATCACTTAGCAGCTTGTAGATTCCAAAGCCAATATCACTGAGTTTACCATGTCCAATTAAGCCTGGCTCGAGGGCGAGCAATAGGATTATGTTGGGGGGCTGTTGGTAGGGGTTTTTAGAGAATTCAACTGTGCAACATCTCAGATGTTGCACAAGATCAAGAGACACCATTCAAGTGAAATATGGCACACAAGGAAGAAGATAGAAAATTTTGAATATTTTATTTCACTTTTTGTACTTTGGACCATATTTTGTGGGTATTGGTCATTATTTTGTAGAATCAGTTAGAAGTTAGTTAGGAAATAGTCCAAGTAGACCATGAATGTAAAGGCACAAGCCTATAAATAGAAGAAGAATTGCAAATATTGAGAGAGACACACGGGAGAGATACAAAACTGAGAGGTTGATGCCATAGATACTTAGAGACTCTAGGAAGCAATTACTGGTCCTTGTTGAATTGTTCTTTGTTTTGAATTTGTGGACTGTTTCATAGAAGTAACATGATAAGATGAGAGTTGATCTGAATTGTTGTTTCTTTTATCTTTTTCTATCTTACTATTTCTGTGATCTAATGGTGAATGTGAATTGAATGTGCGAAATGGATCTATGATGCGATGTTTCCTGCTTTTAAATGATGTTATCTGTATAGATCTATTTGCACAATAGTATGATTGTTTTTGTTAGGAATGAAAAATGATATATGTTAAGAGAAATGATGAATGGTCGTGTTAAAGTAACTTGTCAGATCTATTAGTTGCTGAATTTTCGATGCCCTTAGTCCTCTTCTATTCTATGGTAACTTGGTTCTGATAGCTCTCCCTTGAACATATTAGGTGAGAATTCATCCACTTTGCAATTGTTGCTGGGAAGAGTAAAACTTGTCTGGGCTGATGCTTAGGGATATCGCGCTGAGTTGATCATCGACAGAGTGGAACCCCTATTCCTCTAGTTTTTGTTGGCTAGTTTTGCACCAATAGTACTTGGTTGTGTTATTTGTACTGATTCTCTTTTATTTTTTTCTTCTCTTTCCTTCTCCAAAATGAACTGGTTCTCATTCAAAACATATATTTTTGCAGTAAGGAAACCTATTTTATTTTCCCATTGATTTTTCTCTCTAATAAGCTTCAATAATTTAGATTTAAAATCATTCAATTCCTGATATAACAATTAGTTTTATTTTTCTAACTCTGTTAATTCAGAGGAGTGAATTAACCGGGTTGCTGGAATTTTCAATTTATTCTTTAGAAACCAGATAGTGTTCTCCTTTTCATCCAAAGTTTTATGTGTCACTTTCCCTTTATCAACCTCACTATCCATAGTCAATAGATCTCCCTGGATTTTTTTTTTCTGTTACTTATGCACTTTTTTCTCCACCATTTCTTGTCTCAATTGATTTTGTAATTTAGAAAATGTGGATTGTAGTTTTGACACCTTCCGAGTAGCTTTCATTAAGTCAACAGAAATGACTTCCCCAGTTTGTTTCTAATGAAACCTCCTCATTTGAAATATTTGTGACCTTTGAGTACAACCTCAAGGATTCTTTTGAAGAAATATCCTTAGATTTCTTATATTTATCATACAAGTTATTTCTAGATTTGAAATTTCCACTCGATCCTTCTTGTATTTCTAAAAATTCATCATTAGAGGAAATTTAGGGTCTAAAATGGGCCTTATAAGAAAACACACCAATAATAAATTTTGTGAGTTGGAATTCAAGAACCAATAGAATTTCAATAAAATGAGTCAACCATAATGGTTGAATTGACATATTTGTCATAAAAGAAAACTACCTTTTTTGTTCATATTTTTGACATATCTCCCTGTGTTTTTACTCAAATTTCAGGTTGGAGAGCTCATTGGATGCGGAATTTAAATTCCACATCCAACGAGTACCCACATAGCATACTTTTGACAGACCCCACTACCATAAAAATAAGAAATACCTAAAAACATGTGATGATGATGTCACAATCACATTTTTTAGGTATTTCTTATTTTTGGGGTAGTAAGGTCTGTTAAAAGTATGTAGTGTGTGTACTCATTAGATGTGGAATTAAATTCGACATCCAATGAGCTCTCCCACTCAGAATTTGAGTAAAAAAACAGAGAGATATGTCAAAAATACGAACAAAAAACTATTTTTTTCATTCTTCCTCCAAAATTAATAACTATTATTTTATTATTTTAACTATTATCTTATCATTTTCCTTAGGAGGCCCATTTTAGACGTCAAATTTCCTCTAATGATCCTTGGATTTCAAATTCTGGGACTTTGACCTTTTCCTTATTTTTATTATTTTCATCCTCAACTAATTCTCCCTCTAATTCAATTTTTCCTTTTGGGTGCCTCTGAGTCCTCATCCTCAACCTCCACAACTTTTGAATGATTCCTTTTACCAGTTATTTCCACTTTATTTAGGGTTGGAATTATCATTGTTGTTGATTTTACTGTGGTAGATGGATTCACCTGTAGAATATCTAAATATCCTCCATATATGAAAGATAATTCCTTAAATTTTCCCTTTTATCTAATCCCTAGACCATTTGATGTTCAAATGCTTTATTCTTATTCAAATTCATCCTTTGAGAGATAATGTGACATGGGTCATAATTAACTCGAGTAACCTTCTTAAAACTTATTTCTTTCAAAAGGGGTTCACCCACAGGGATTGTAGCCTTATTTTTTATAATAAATGGGCCAACTTTCAAGGGAAATTTTATCTCAGAATCTTTTCTAAAATTTATAAAGCGTTCATTTTATACAATGAGCTTATGTCTAGTGAACTCCAAAGAAGAAATTCTAGGTGTTCAGAATGCTGGTAAGATATATTGTCCATGGAAAAAACTATAAACCCTTATTATAGTGTGTTCCTTCAGCAAAAACCAGTCTCCCATTCTTTCGTTAGGAGCAAACTACAATATTTCGTGCATCTCTAAAAAAAATATAGGAAGCTTACTCTGAAACATCACTCTCTATATCTCTGCCATTATGAGGTTCATGTAATTGAATATGTTATTGTTTATTTCTACATTAAGTAGCATATCTCGAAATTTCCTATTTTCCTCATTGAAAAACAAAAACATCCGGGCCAAATAAGACTGGAAATTAAAATACATGGTTGTGTGGAAATTCACCAAATGAGAATGGATATTCTCAACCAAGAATTCATCATATTTAAGACAAGGTGACTGATGGGAATATGAAGTTGGTTGACTCATACTCATTTTAAAAATCAAACTCGGTAACAAACCTGGGACAAATCTATTTGCATCCAAACCTAAAAACTGACTTAACATGCAAATAACTAGTTGGGATTCTTCATTAAACAAGCTACTATCAAGGCAAAATTGTTGATTTGCAAGGGACACATGAATTTTAAAACACTTAGAGGAAAAAATTTGTTTTTCCTCAATGGAGCCATGTCTAAATTGTTGAATTATTTATTCCTCAACAAATTGTTCCTGGTTCAAGGTAAATGACGATGAGACATCAAGGGAATGTTTAATAACAAGGGAATTTACAAGAAAAAGTATTTTAGTCTTAGAAGCATCCATTATCACTCTCTCAAAAGAATAATAATTTGGCATGCACCAAGAAACAATTTCAAGAAAATTCAAGGTTTGGTCAGGGAAAAAATGGTGAAATCAGGACTAATAGACACTGTGCAATTCGGTTCCTTGGTCTTTGAAGCCCTGTAGTTTACCTTTCATCTCCTAGATTGGACCAAAGGAAAAAATAGGTTAAAAAAAATCACCATCCCTATCTTCGAATATTTCCTCTATGTTTTGAAATTCAAGTGCATGTGCTTCAATTTCCCCTCCACTCTCCATTTTCAAATAACAATTAGCGGGTTGATATGCGGTCTATCTAGCTGATTAGCAGCTAGAAAGGTATTTGTTAAACTTGGATTCGTCCACGTAGAGACACATTCTTCTTCAATGTACAAAATACAAATGACCCTAAACATGTGCCCTTTTTCTTTATAATATTCCTGCATTGGTGATTTTGGGATTGGGAGGAGTGGTTTTCTCCTACCACTTTTCTCCCAGTAGAATGATCCTCTACCCTCCACATGGAAGGTAGTAAAAATTTCATTGGGTCAAGCCTCCTCCATTTCTCGTGCATGTTGCGGTAGCAGAAATCATCTCAATCGTAAACCTAATCCACTAGTCATCTTAGGTTGTCGATCATAGACCGCCTTTAACCTATACCTTTTATATTTTGTTTCCCACTAACCTTTTCTCCTAACGTGTAGCTTCCTCTAGTAGAGTCTCTATATGTTGTCGAATTTCTTGTCCCTTCATCATGAGTTGTTGATTATATATGCCCATTAACCCTTCCCTCTATTTTTTTTCTATTGGTTGTCTATCGTTTTGGTGCGCAACATTCCCTAGTGGATTGTATAGTCACTTTTGATCTTCCATCCCCTTTACTTCCATCGTAGATCTAGTCTTACCATTAATCTTTCCTTCGATCATCAATTTTATTTTTCATCTTGCAACTTTTGTTAGCGAATTTCTTGCTCACTATTGATCTCTCCATTCCAAATATCTTGACCGTCAAATTTTTTTAACATATACCACAAGCACTTTTTCATTCCTTTAGCCAACTTTTAAATTTTGTCCCGTGGTTTCATGAAAGAAATGAAAACCATGGTGTTTAATTTTCCTCCATTCTACCACCCACTATCACATTAGCAAAAATTCAATTTTTTAAGCTTCCCATTTGGACTGAAGCCCCTCTTCCCATCTGTAAACAAAAATAGTGCTAACACACGAAATGAATGTGAAAGAGATTATGGAGAGACATTTGCAGGCTGTGTTCATAGACCAAAGCGTTCAATATATGACTCTTGCTAATTAATGAATGTTTTTTTGGTTTTTCCTGTATCAGTTTCCATGTTAAACTTTTTGTGTCGAATGGTGCATGATTATTGTGTGAATGTTTTATTTTGTATTATTGTGACTCATGAAAAAATCCTAGCTTCTGAACAAGTAAGGGATTTGATAAGGTTTAATGGATCTTATGAATGTATTTTGAATCTAGGCATGTGTTTCACCACTATGTGATATTTAGGTGTGATGACCTATTTGTTGATGCTTAACATGAAAATCACCCCTTTACCACTGCAAATGCATGTTTCCTACAGCTCCTATCAGTGTCTCACATGATACCTCACTTGCATCACAAGTGTTGCTGACGGTGTTAAACCCTATTGGGTCGGTAACATTGGGTTTGGCTAGTTATATCGGATGTTGAACCTAGGATAGTCAAAGATAATTTGAAATTATCCAATATCACTCATATGATTACATCACTTCATTGGAAGAATGTAAAGTTTGTATGGTCTGAAAATTGAAGAAAGTTTACAAAAGTTGAAGAAGTTACTTACTAGCACTCTTGTTTTAAGGATTCCAAATCCAAAGAAGGATTTTTTAGTATGAAAGGATGCTTTCATTAAAGGACTAGTTGGAGTGCTTATGTAGGAAATATTTGTGATTTTATATGACTCAATAAAATTAAAAGAGCATGAAAAGAATTATGCAATTCATCATTTATAAGTAGAATCCATAGTACATGCTCTCAAAATGTGGAGACATTATTTGTTGGGAAGAATATTCAAGCTTAGTTCATCCCACATGAGCTTGAAATATTTGTTTGATCATCCAAGATTAAATGTTAGGAAATATAGATGGATATAATTTCTGTGTGAGTTTGATTTTGAAATCAAACATATAAAAGGAAAAGAGAATAAGATTTTAGACGTCCTTAGAAAAAAAAAATCATCTGGAAGCCTTAATAGTTTACAAATTATATTTGACAGAAAGATTTCTTGAAGTCCAAAATAACGATGAAATATACCTTCAACCATGGAAAATTTTAGGGGTTAATATTATCCCATGGGCTAAATTTAGGGGTTTAAAGTTTTTAATGGGGTCATTTTTTATTAAGCACCATTTAGGTATGATTAGCCCACATTTTATTTATTTATTTTTAATAAATAGAAGGTTATCCACTTTGAATTTAAAAATGGGACGAAAGATAAAAAATATTTTTTCCCCTCTAAGAATTGATTCAAACCTATGTTTTCCCAGGAAAATTGCTAGGCATCTCTTATTAGCCCCTGATTTTTATAAATGGTAGTTGCTAGGGGATATTTCAACTTCTATCAATCATTGAAGTCAAAGTCAAATTTATATTCAACCAGGTGTTATGATTTGAATCTTATTTTGCAAGTTTCTTAATGTCCACATGAGAAGGGAAATAGATATTTACTATTAGGTCTTATAGTGACCCATTTGCATCTAGGAGAGTTATCAAGGCCATTGCCTCAAATCCAAAGTTTCCCCAAGAAACATGGGGATTGTGAAGGTTGTGATTGCTGATCCAGAAATAACATTTCAATGGGTTTTGGGGGCATCATCCATGAGGGTTGGGACTTCATTCATAGTCATGTATTTGGGTGGCATGCATAGGTCCATGATGTTTCCTATAACCACTTCCATTTTGTTTCTACTTGTGTTTGTGTTTTCTAAGATAGTCCATGTGTGGAGTAACATGGAATACAAATATCTTTGTTACTGCTTCTACTTTGGGCGTTGCTAGGTATTTTAACACTTTTCTTGCTTTGTTTATTGAATTTTATGGTTCTCAAAGGTTTTTGTAGGGTTGACATTTTATTTTGTGGTTGGTTAGCTTACTTTTGTGACATGATGTTTCTCTTTTAGTAATGGGGAATACATTAAATTTGGACTTACAGAGCTAGAAAAATGGATATGTGAAACATGAGAGAAGGTAGGAAATGATTAACTATGCTTTTTTTAAATACCACATAGAAAGGTGTATATGATGCTATGTTAGAATTGATGGTACTATGCATTATTTGGCTAGCTCTTCCTAAATTCACTATGTATGGAAATCTTGGGATGAATTAAGATATGGAAGAAAAGTTGTTAATTTATTGGTGATATTATCCATCATGTGTGATTCATTAAAAACATACCTATATGCATTGGTATTGCTCTCTTAAAATAATCTTTGGTAAGGTGTGTGCATAAATGAGGTGTTGATTGGCCTTCATATTAACATTGATTCTATTTGTCATGGTGATGAAAAATTGCATTGTTGGTTTCCAAGAATATTCCTAGAGTATGGTGATTTGTGTATTACGATAGTTAGAGTGATGTGCCAAACTACCAGGAAAAGAGGGAGTGTATATGTTTTCCTATTAATATATATATGTATTTATACTTTATCAAATAATTGTTTACCGAGACTTTACAAGGTTTTACAATTTAGTTAAATATTTGTCAAGATTTTACAAGGATTTCTAATTTAGTAAAAAAAATCCCAATATATTACAAGATTATATAATTCAATGAGAGATTCTCCAAAAAAATACATACACAATATAACATTGATAAAATAGCCTTCATATTTTCCTATATATCATGGAGATTCACCCACTTATTATACATTGAAATCAAGGGGGTTCTTAAAATTTTCCCTTACTTCAAGTAAAAGAAAAATTGTAGAGGGGAAAATTAGATGACAAGTGTGAAGGATATCAGCTCAAAGAATATGGTAATATTGTTTATAAAGGAATACTGTATATTCTGAATTGTATAGATTTGAAGGAAGTAATAATGGATGAAATTCACCGAATTCCAAGCTCTAGACATCCAGGATACCAAAAGACAATAACAACAACAAGAAATAACAAATTTTGGTATGGAATGAATAAGGATATAGTAGAATGCATTTCTCATTGTCAAAAGTTCCAACAAGTCAAGGTAGAGCATCAACATCCAACAAGATTGTTGCAGCCTTTTCCCATTCTAGAATGGAAGTGGGAAGTAATTTCTATAAATTTTATAACAAGTTTGTCAATGACAATGAGCAAGAACAATCCAGTCATGGTTGTGGTTGAAAATATTTCAAAGGAAGTTCATTTTATTCCAATCCTGTCCACCCATAAAATAGGTGAAATAGAAAACATATTCATGGAGTAAATATTAAGATTGCATGGATTACCCAAAGCAATAGTTTAATATCGAGATGTAAAGTTTAGATCCAAATTTTCAAAAGCGTTATTTTAGGAAGTAAGAACACAGCTGGATTTTTGTACAAGGTATGATCCTCAAACATATGGTCAAACTAAGAGGGTGAATCAGGTTCTTGAGTATATATTGAGAATGTATGTGATGGATAAGAAATCCAAGTGTGAGGGTTACCTAAAATTGGTAGAATTTGCATACAATAATGGACATCAAGCATCATTATCAAAAGATTCTGTTAGAACCAGGATTTTGAGCCCCCAAGGTCGAGCAAGGGGAGGCTACTCCTGGGAAATAGTAGAATAGCTTTAGACCATGCCTCCGGCCCTACGCAGTAAGAGAGGGATCTCTTGTTTGTCACCAAAGTATCTCCACATAAGGTTGTCAATATTGTGTGTCACCAAATTCTACTCCGCATAGGATTTTTAATCAGCATAATCAAGGGGCTAGGATCTTGAATGGGGCAAAGTGTATTGAGGAAGGTGCATGGTGGGAATATCAGGGGCAAGGGACCATGGGAAAATGGATTTGAAACCTACGAAATAAATGATTACAAATGGAAAGAATGATGAAAGATTACAAACGGAGGCAAGATAGTTGCTAATTTCCCAATCAGGAGATTTTAGCATGAGATTTAGAGGACAAGGAGGGAAAGTCCATCGCATGGAGCACCAGTGAGATGAATTCCATGCAACTTTAGAAGAACCATTGGTAAATGCCTGGAACAGCAGCTGAAGCATATCGAGTATGAATTCTGAACCACTATACCCTAAGTTGCAGGCATGGAAATCAATTTACAAAATGGAGTGGAAATAGGAAACACATTTACACGTAAAAGAGAGCACGTATTGGGAAAAACAACAACACATGAATCTCTGCTATGAGTAATATTATCTCACTGTAATTTATTCATACACAAGTATCAAGCTTTACAAATGGGAGCCTCAGCCCAGGATTTTTTCCCAATCCAATTCACTAACTCCTTTCTCCCTCTATCGGGAGCATTTTTATACAATCCTATTGCTAAGACTACCAAATCAAAAACTGTTACAAGTGACCATCCGACGTTAACAGTGAAAAGAGTGGATTAGCACCACATTTTACAAATATGAACAAACATCATCGAGATGTGGTGTGTGATAATGTAGGCTACCAGTGCAAAGCCCCATGCCATCCTGCTTCATGAAAATCACTCCCACACGGCGTGCTAAAGGTCAATCATCCGCACAGGTTGCCCTGGACCTATTTTGGGTATCCTTGTCCAGATGGAACATGTTTCTTGAAGGCTGATAGGAAGACCTAAATCCTTTCCTCTACCATTCTCCTGGCCTCATCCTTCGTCAAGTAAGACTTTTATAGGAGGAGTCCAAAGAAAAGGTGGACAAATGTTTACTTATGATAAGCGACTTAACAAGATTATGATCCTTGTACTGTCTTCTTCCTCTCATGAAGAGGATTCTTCTGCGGGTCATGCATCCAGGCATGTGTCTAACCTTCTCCTCACCCATGACTGAGAAGCCAAGTGGAGCCTCTAGGAATGGCATCGAAGGCTTTGGACCCACCTGGTCTAGTACAAGCATTTACTCCAATAGTTCTACCACCACCGTGAGCTGGGACTTTGGAGGTTGGTACTGTAACTGAGAGTGCTGGAGGGACATCATTGGGATGTAAAAACCCATGCACCACACATCTCGAGACTGGGTTGCACAGAAGCGGGTGAATCCCCCTTGGTATTTCACATCTTTGCCTCGGTGGTTGGTGGTTTTTTGGTGTGGATAACCAGAACACAGATTTTGTGCCTGCCTACCAAGAGTACCCCTTGTCAAACTAATTTGTCGAGCCACACATTCATGGTTGTCTATGAAAGACTTTGATAGTTCTCAAAATTCAGCCCTATATCTCTTATCATCTACATAGTTCTATGTCTCAAATATCTTCGAAGGATGATATAGTGGGAGCAAGAATGGCTTTGGGAAGGTCTATACCCTTAAAGTGTCTATGATGGTGGCATGTGTGGTTCCAGAGCGAGGATTTTCCCTCTTAATGTTTCAATCATATTATTCGGCATGGCTTAGATTTTGAACCATTTCTGTGTGGCCACTAGGCTGGTTCCAAGGGTTGCGGATTTGACCATCTCCTGCCCTTTTAATTACCTTGATGGTGGTATCAAGATGTTTTAGTTAGTTGCATCCCTTGGCCTCATGTAAATGCCATATTTTTCACCTCAGTGAATCAAACCTCTATCTTTCTTAGAGCTTCCTTTGAAACAAACGATGTACCACACTTACGAATCTGGAAAATAGTGCGAAGCGACAAGACCTCCACCTTAGGCATATCATAAATGGCATCGAAGTAATTGGCCAATCCAGGAGAGCACAGATTACATGTGCGAACATCTCCTCTGCTGTCATCTCCACACTGGATGGGTGATCTACACCTCGGGAGTCCTCTCAGTCGTATGATCAAAGGAATATATTATATCCGCCATCCACGTTCCATTCCTCCTTCCGCCAACCTTTCTCTTCTGAACACCGTAGGCAGTTCTGGTTTGTGACATGTTTTTCACCGTTGATCAAGATTGACCCTTCATGCAGTCGTCAATCAGAGTGAGCCCCACTGTATTTCTCAATGGGAAACTTAGATGTTCATCCATGCTAGTTCACCTTGTAAAATGAACTGTAGACATAGAATTATCTCTTTCTTTATCATGACCATTGATCTTTGTGACCCCTACACATTTTCACGATTTGAGATTGCAATTTTATCCACACAAGTATTGATCATGAAATCTCTTCAAGCTATAGATCTTCCTCGTACCTCATCTCAACCGTCGAAATCCTCCAGTATATAACACATTTCACAATCCTGGATGGAAGCTTTGACCGTGCATGTTTGCTCGCATGAAGCGGTTTGGAACCGTGGATCTTCCCCTGATCAATCATAGCCCTTGATTATGAATCCTACCCAATGTTACAACACACCTGCCGATTTCTTCGTTGAAGGGTGGTCACATGAAATTCAAGGGGTTGGGACCCTTACCGAACTCCTGTCAAGCCCATAAAATCAACTGTTAAAAGAGAGTGTTAACAAATGGCTTCATGAGGGATGTTATCCTCCCAGCGAGGTAGCAAAAAACCCCCATAGACCAAGTGTCGAAACCATTGGGCTTCCTTCAGTTTTTCTTTGACATCTCCATCTACTTCATGCTACTGCTTCAGTGAATTTGTGCCACTCTTGCAAATCATGCTGGTGATTGTAAACCTGTGCTGGTAACTGAAAATTAAAATAAACTGAAAACAGTAATGAAAGAAATGCTCAATAGCAGTTGAGCTTATTTTCTCCTACCTAATCTACCTAACTTTGTACACAATCCCAACTAAGTGAAATCAGACTTCCAGTGAAGCCAATCAAGCAACTTGCCTAATACTTTTTTTCTTGTATACCGCTTGATGGACAAAAATGAAACAAATAATGGGAGAAGGGAATGATAAACAAACTAATTTTTAAGGAAGAGATGCGACCAATCATTGCCTTCACCCAAACCCTCCATGTATTTGGCCACAGGGTCATAGAAATCATGGAAACCTCCAGTACCTACTGTCGCCTCCTCATGGGAAAGCTACCCAGAGCTTCCTGCTTCTAGAGAGTCATCAAGTCGACACTTGGAAGATTACAGATGAGGACCCACAAAATATTTCTCTAATGGAATATCCCTCTCTCTGCCTGAAATTTTTGTAACAAGGGCATGATGTGCTTCAAGAGAGAGGTCCTCAGCTTCTCCAGTGGAACCAATTAGGCACACTCCTTCTAGGTGAGGCATCAATCCTAAAAGTAGAGTACCAAAAAAGGTGGTTATCTGTAAGCCGTTGCATCCCTCTTCATGTTTGTACAAGTCTCTGTCCTGCACCACCTTCGTTTCTTTATATTTTCCATTGGAGGCCTTAATCATATGGTGTATCAACTCAAAAGAGGCATAACATAAGGGTAAGGTATCACCTCCAATGACCTCATCATATTTCCCAGCTCCGACCTCCTAACTTTTCATTGCACTTTGATTTCTTTCATCAGAAGGTGTCGCTTCAACAGCTGGTTCATCAGGTATATTCTGCAGGTACTCTTCTTCATATTTGTCATACAAAAGCACACCAAACTCCTTCTTAAAATCATCCTTAGTTGACCAGGAGTGGGGAAAGCCGCCCTCTTCAGAGAATGACCCTACAGGACCGTCTATTTCAGCCTCAATCCGGTCATCTTTCTGCATATCATGAGAGATCTTAGATTGGTCATGGGCTTCCTTCTTCTACTTGTAGGGCCCAACCAATTTGTATGTATCCTTTATTTCACCACCATCGTCCTGATCTAAAAATCTCCTAGACATCTCAAGGTTTTCCTGAACCTCCGAACAATCAGCGAACATCTAATGTAGGGTGGTTGATTTTCTCTCCAAAAGAAGCAAGGACAGGTCAAAAGGAAAGGTGGCTACATAATAGATTTTAGCAGCGTTCTCAAGAGGTTGGACTTCCTTAGGCATGTTATAATAAAATCTTGTGAATATTTTGTTAAAACTGGATATGGCCTCACCTTCATGTCTCCTCAAAGAATAAAACTCTGAAAGTATTTGCTCCAGTGGTCGGTTCCTACCCAAAAACCTTAAGAATATGCAAGAAAGCTCTTCCCAAGTGCTGATGGACTTAGGCTGCAAGTGTTTAAACCAGACTTTGGCATCTCCTTGCAAGGACAGAATGAACACCCACATGCAGATGTCATCATGTTCTATCTCAAAAAGGTTAGAGAAATGCTCAAAGGCTTGTACATGTTTCTCAGCAGTCAAGTTTTCAGACTCTCCGTCGAACTTGGAGAGGTACTTGTAATATTTCATGGGAAAATCATGGAGGATAGGAGGTAAGAGAAGAGAAGAGAAGAATTACAAGATAGGATAAGGCATCCTAGAAGAAACACAGACTCGAGTGCTTGGCCCTTCCGCCGTGCATTGTTGAGCTTTATGAGGGGTCCATTTTCAAGGCGAGATAGGCTAACCTTCCTCAGTCATTAGATTTTCTAGATCACATCACAACGGAGTCACTAAAGTTTGAATCCTTCAAGAGTGGAGTCGCTAGGTGAAAAGTGCTCAACCTTCTTGGTGTCTGACCGATTGTTCACCATGAACAGCCAGATTCAAATATTTGTCATTCTTCCCAGGGAGGATCTCCAAGTTCATTAGCTGACAACAGTGCTATTTTGTTAGCACCGGGATTTTGAGCCCCTAAGGTTGAGCGAGGGGAGGCCGCTCCCGAGAAAGAACAAAACCACTTTACACTGTGCCTCTGGCCCTGCACAGTCAGAGAGGTATCTCTCATTTGTCACCGAAGTATCTCCACATAAGGTTTCCAATCTTATGTGATACTAGAGTCTACTCCGCATAGGATTTTCAATCAACATAATCAGGGGGCTAGGATCCTCAATGGGGAAAAGTGTGTTGAGGAAGGTGCATGGTGGGATTATCAGGGGCAAGGGACCATGGTCAAATGGAGTTGAAACATACGGAAGAAATGATTACAAATGGAAATAATGATGAAAGATTGCAAATGAAGGCAAGATAGGGGTTTATTTCCAAATTAGGAGATTTTAGAGGGCGATTTAGAGGACAAGGAGGGACAGTCCATTGCATGGAGCACCAGCGAAATGAATTCCATGAAACTTTAGAAGAACCATTGGTAAATTCCTAGAACAGTAGCTGGAGCATATCCAATATGAATTCCGAACCACTATACCCTAAGTTGCAGGCATGGAAAGCAATTTACAAAATGGAGTGGAAACAGGAAACACATTTACATGTAAAAGAGAGCACGTATTGGGAAAAACAACAACACAAGAATCTCTATTGTGAGTAACAGTCTTTCACTGTAATTTATTCATACATAGGTATCAAGCTTTACAAATGGGAGCCTCAGCCCAGGATTATTTCCCAATCCAATTCACTAACTCCTTTCTCCCTCTATAGGGAGCATTTTTATACAATCCTATTGCTAAGACTACCGAATAAAAAATTGTTACAAGTCACCATTCGGCGTTAATAGTGCAAAGAGTGGAATAGCGCCATGTTTTACAAATATGAAGAAACATCATGGAGACGTGGTGTGTGATAGTGCAGGTTGCTAGAGTAGAGCCCCATGCCATCCTGCTTCATGAAAATGACTCCCATGCAGCATGCTGACGGTCAATCATCCGCATAGGATTCCTTGGACCTATTTTAGGTCTCCTTGTCTAGATGGCACATGTTGCTCAAAGGCTAGTAAGAATACCTGAATCCTTTCCTCTACCATTCTCTCAGCCTCATCCTTCGTCAGGTAAGACTGCTATAGGAGGAGGCCAGAGAAAAGATGGCTAAATGTTTGGTGGTGATAAGCGACTTAAGAAGCTTATCATCCTTGTACTATCTTTTTCCTCTCACGAGGAGGATTCTTTTGTGGGTCATGCAGCTAGGCATGCATCTAACCTTCTCCTCACCCATGACCGAGCAGCCAAGTGGATCCCTGAGGAACGGTGTCGAATAATTTGGACCCATCTAGTCCCAGCATGAGCATTTTCTCCAACAGTTCTGCCACCACTGTGAGCTGGGACTTCGAAGGTCGGGACTGCAACTAGGAGTGCTGAAGGGACGTTGCTGGGATGTCAGAACCCATGCACCACACATATTGATATTGGGTTGCATAGAAGCGGGTGAATCCCCCTTGGTATTTCACATCTGTGCCCCGGTGGTTGGTGGTTTTCTGGTGTGGATAACCAAAACATAGATTTTGTGCCTTCCTACCAAGAGTACCCCTTGTCAAACTAATTTCTCGAACCATAAAGTCATGGTTGTCTATGAAAGACTTCGACACTTCTCGAAATTTATCCCTATATCTCTTATCATCTACACATCTCTATGTCTCAAATATCTTCGGAGGATGATATAGTGCGAGCAAGAATGGCTTCGGAAAGGGCTATACCCTTAAAGTGGTTGCAATAGTGGCATGTGTGGTTCCTGTTGCCACCTAAGTTGTACTTAGTCATTTTTTATCAAGTGAGCCTGGTGAACCGGATAGAGATAACTTATTTGGACTTCAGAAGACCTTTGGAAGTACTTCTGGTAAGTGCTTGTTGTATTATATCACATGTTCATGCCCCATGGGTGAATTGCAATAAATGTTCTAGCATGATAGTGTATGTAAAAGACTCATTCTCTTAGACTTTATTTGTCAATTTGATCAGCCTAGGGTATTTTTTCCCTTGGTTATTATTGGTTGTTGAATAAATGACTGATAATTTCTGATTTTTTCACTCCATACCTCCAAAGTTGGGGTGGTCGGCTTGGCATTTAGGCCTACTGAGGTTATTAGAGTCTCTGTGTCAATGTATAAACATGTTAGACATCATGGTCGAGTCATATGAACATGTCTAAGTCCCCCTAGGTTTTTTCATTTTTTTTAATTTTTTTAATTTTTTCAGTGTTTTTTATTAAATTTTAATTTTTCCAAAACTTAGGCTATTTTTTAATAGTTTAATTGGAAAAATTGATTTTGTAATAAAAGTGGGTCAAATAATCAGTTTCAGTCATGTAGGTGCTCATTTCCAAGCTAAGAGCCCGATGTAAACCCATGGACCCACTTTTTCCTATTTTTGAGTGATTTTTCATCATTCAAGTCAGAAAGCCCCAAAACATCATTTATTGATTATTTTAATTAATAAATTGGTGAATAATGGAGCAAATCCAAAATCATAGATCAATGGATTCTTAGCCGAATTGATTGAAATCAGTCAGATATGAACCAGATTGACTGGATCTGACAAATCCTTGACTGAAGGAGGTGATCAAATCAGATCCAGAGTTGATCTTCATCAGCCTTCATGGGGAATTGTGCCCTCTCTCTCTCCTCCACATGTGTGGACTCTCCTGGAAGCTCTGTGGACAGATGTGTCAGTTTATGGGTTGATGTGTTAGCTCAATCAGCCCCCCAATCGACAAGTGGGCTTAGTTCAGCTTCAGATCTGCATTGATTGACTCTCCATCAGCTGATTTGGTGTGTCTCCTTGGGATTTGTGCCCGTCCTGGGCTAGATCTCTTGGTTTTTGTATAAATCAAAGCACAAGATGCCTCTTCCAAGATAGTTAGAACTGATATTGAGGTGTTGTTGCTCTTTTATTGTATTTTTAATTATTCTGGAATAAAGAAGCTTTGGAGGAAAGATATATGGTGTAATGCTCTTCATGTGTGGATGGTGATTGGCAAATGCTTATGAGGTATAATCTGTGTTATTTATCACTGCTTTTGTTGGTTAATTTTTGGCCTTGAAGGAGATATATCCTTTTGTTAGGGTAAGAGTTTATTTTAGTTTGATTTATGCTCTTACTACTTCTTTTTTTAGATCTATTGGAGTTGTATGTATTTTAAGTTTAATTGCATGCTTTCCAATTATCTCTTCTAGCAGCACCTATGTTTTAACCATCTGTTTGTGCAAGGGTTTTTAAGTTGCAGGTGATATCGCTTGTAGAAGAGGTTGAGCTCGTTTTCATATTCCTCATCTTCAATATCTTCTGAATGACATAGTCCCTCGGTGTTCCACCAAATCAGACTCCAAAACCCAACATTCCTAGGCTTCCAACACTCTTTCTCTCTCTTCCTCCTTCAAAATCTTAATTTCTCTTCAAATTGGTTACTTTTAAAGAATCTTGTTGCTTATATATGTCTCACAAATAAAATTACATATAGATCTAGTTATTAATATCCTTTCTTAATTTTAGATCTTAGTTTCATTTTGCATATAAAGTCATATTTTAAGAGATCTAGCTGAAATTATCCTCTTTTTTGCAAGCATTTTAAAGAAATTTTGTAGCTTGATTTTAAGGTAGTTTCCTTTGCTGTACTTTAAAGTTTCATATTCTACAATAAAAGTGAACATCTCATTGGCTTCCCAAATAGAAATCCAATATCCCAAGGAAAGCTTTCTTTCCGTGGTTCCTTTTTTTTGCAAAACTAGATTACCCGAACTTAACAATTTTTTACTTAGTTTTTTTTTGGTAATTAGTGTGGTGACCCAAAACACTTTGAAAGTGTGTTTGGGCACATTTGATTTTAATTTCTTGCTTTTTTTTAGTAGGTCTAACAAAAAATAAAAGGATACTCTACCCAATTTCCGACTCTTGGACGAACTAGAGCTTCCTGGAAGCTTCCCCCACTGCTGTGTTTTAATTCTAGCTTGTTACAAGCTTGTTATAAGCCTTTGGATCCCAGATAACATGGAACAAAGCACATCAATTTCAATTTTCTGATATTGTAAATCACTGCTAATAAAAATAAAAGGTTATTTTGAATAGGCTCTTTCGATCCTATTCACCAACCCCCCTGTGGGGATTTGCGTCCATGTCTTTTTTTGCTTTTCGTTCCTTTTTTTTTGTAATCTAGTGTATTTATAATATACAGGGTAGTATACTTTTATTTATTATCAATTCCATATTCCATATCTAAGTTTTCAAAGTAATTTAATACTTACCCCACGACTTCCCGATTGACCCGAAAGGGGAAAAAGATGCGTGGTAGGAATAATTAGAGAACTGACATTGCGTATCTTGGTTTTATTTTTCATCAAATATTTCTTTAATTTTAATAAAATTAACCCCTCCTTGATTCCCCAATTGATATACACTTGGATCGAAAGAGGTTCCTGGAGGGTTTTCTTTTTAACAAGAACACCCATCTCAAAATTTCCTAAAATTGACAAGACTCCGGTGTGTATGCTCTGCACTTGGATGTGGTTCATCCGATCAGTCAAGATGTATCAAAATAATTTGAGTGACTAGAATAATTAGGATTCACTCTCCCAAATTGATAAACCATCAGGTGAAAATCCAACACCTAGATCAAACCATTACGATGGCAAAATACCCAAAGGAAGTGGGAACTCCTGAAAAGTGACCTCGGAGTGCCGATCTCTATTACACCTGCAGGTGCATTATGAAAAATAGCTTCAGAGACTCCATTCATCCCACATATTCCTTGTGGGTAGCCGTGACAATTTAGTTTTGGACATACTCCAAGTACTCTTGGGTATATCTGGAGTCCCCCCCCCCCTTTCGCCTAATTTTAATCAACTCATATTTCACATTAACTTAAAACATACCAAGAGGAAATCACAAAACATTCACTCCAAGCACATGCAAGTGAATTGATTATCATTTGAATCCATTTTAAGGCACTGGTTATTTTCTTTCCATATATATATATTGTGTCTCAGCATTGTGCTTTCGTGCGCTCTTTTTGTATCTTGTCATCTATGGTTGTTTATGGTTAAATTTCAAACTCCTAAGTAACTCATTCAGTTTAACATCACCATACTAAATAATTTTTCCTTAGTAACTTAATAGGGTCTACCCCCCTTGGCTTCGTTAGGAGTTGAGCCTAAACAGAGGAGTCAAGAACAAGGTGACATCTTTGACTCGAGACTTGCCCCCAAGGACACACCAAGTGGATTGAAGATTTTTTCCACGTGACCTAAATGTGTGAAAGGTGGAAACACTTTTTGGCACCATTTCCGGGGATAAATCTTTTTATTCCCGAGTACAACTTAGCTTAATTTTTTTCTAACTAAAAAGATAAAAACTTTTGATTGATCTAGTCTTTAAAAAACATAAAAATTAAAACTCGATCCATCTGGAGACTCCACTGTCTAACATCCCTTCAAGAATTTCTACCCAAAGAAACTACTGACAATTATTCAATCCTCTCCCTGATCCCAGAAGGTTTATTAGGGAAATATTGAATAGGAAGACTTCTTGTACAAACCTTGAAAATTTAGGAGACCAATCCCTCTCAGATATCCATCACATATTTGTAGAGAGTCATACCTTCCAATCTCAAGAAATGACAGAATTTTACAAACCCCTTGACTTTTCTCAGATAGCAGGTAATCCTCATGACATTCCAAATGATGCTATCAAGAAGCTCCCCATATTCCAGGGAAATAATTCCATCACTGCCAAGTCTCACATTCGAAAGTTTGAAAAGCACCTGGTCAGTTATTGCAATGATGATGCCCATAACCATGAAGATGTCAAAATGAAGCTCTTTACTTTATCCTTAGAGGATGATTCTACAAAATGGTACTCTAACCTTGGTGATGATTCATATAAAACTCTTAATGAATTCCTAGAGGGTTTTAAGAATAAATGGGGGGAAAAGAAAGAACGAAGACATCTACTTGCTGCCCTTCATAAAATAAAGAAGATGGAGAATGAAACCATTGATGAATTTAATACTAAGTTTGGGCATGTGGTTGTGGAACTCCCTAGAGAAATCAAGCCAAGGGATGCATGCATCGTCATATCTTACATCAAAGCTTTCACTGGTAATTTGAGGTACCAGTTAAGGGACAAAGAGCCAACCGATCTAAAAACTGCTCAGGAATTGGCCGAGAAATTAGAAAAGAATATGCAGTCTTCAGGAAAATCCAACATTCCAGGTTAGACTAGGGGAAACACTTCATACAACAAAGAGAAGGGAAAATCCATTGAATTAGAGGAAAAGGAAACCTCTAAAGATCCCATGGAAAACGTAACTAACATGATAAAAGAATTGGTTACTAGTCAAAACCAAATCATGGCAAATAATTCTACACAACTGAATCATATTCAGAACAAAATAGTCACAATGGAAAGAAATAATGGACCTATAAACTTTCATCCTAAACATAATCATGTGTATTAGAAGAAAGCTCCTCAGCAAGAACCTAGGATTCCAAACCAATTAGACTCAACTAACCTAGTATAAGAAGTCATTCCATGGTGTAGACCTTGTGATCAATTCCACCAAGAAAGAACTTGTTATATCACAAACCAAGTTATAGAACATGGAATGGTCGAGGTCAATAATCAGGAAACAACATCAAGAGAGTCTGATCATGTGTACATGGTAGGCCGAACCTATCCTTTATCAAACCAGCATTGGTAGTAGGCCACAGATTACAGTTACGAGAAGGATCTCCTTTCCAACTTTTATGGTGTAATGCCTTCTCTAGAAACAATCAAGGAAAAGAAGGAGGCTAGATTCAAGGGAGCAGTGTATCAAAGAAAGGAAAAGCCATCATCGTCTAAACAGTACAAGCCAAAAGTAACCGCTCCTCCTCTTTCCCTGAATCAAATGCTGATATGGGAGATTGGATACGTAGTGCTAAGATTCATGTTTATGCAACTAATGTCCTTAAAATTCCTGGTCAAAAGGAAAAGTTTTTGAAATACTTAAAGGATAGTCAAAGTAAAGCTCTTAATATTGTCAAAGAGGATCCTCTTCCTAATAATAATGCTATATTTGAAGCTGAACATATTGAAACTATAGATATGCCTATAGTCCTCAATAGTGTTGATCCGAGAAGAGAAGACCACCCACCTTTTTATGTCTCCCTCTTAGTTGACAATCTTCTATTTCATAACTGCATGTTAGATTCAAGTGCTTCATCAAGTGTCATGACAAGAAAAGTAATGGAACAGCTAAATCTAAGGGTCACTTGACCCTACCATAATGTTTGTGCTATGGATGCAAGAGAAGTTGAAGTGGTAGGGATAATCTTAAATTTACAAGTTAAGTTGGAAAAGTATCTCGATATCGACATGTCGATGGATGTGGTAGTGATAGATGTTCCAGCTAACTGGGGTATGTTGCTATCCAGAAAATGGGCTGCAACTCTTGGTGGGTACATTCAAATGGATTGGACATATGCTACTATACCTGCATCAGAAAACACTAGTGTGATTCTCCACAGAGAGAAGCTAAGGAAACGACATGTAGAAAACCCTAAGAGTCCCGAAAATGAATTTGTTCATTTCATTGATGACTTTGGAAACTATGCTATTTTGTCAAATTTCATGGCCCCTATTAAGGAAAACATTAAAAATGAAAAGGTAGATGAAGTTTGGAAAATGTACTTTGACGAGGCTTATTACAAAGATGGAAAATTTGCAGGCATCACGATCATTTTTCCTTCAAATAAAGTCTACAACTTTGCTTTCAAGTTAGAGTTTGAAGCATCAAACAATGTAGCTGAGTATGAGGCATTGCTCCTAAGGCTAGAAACTGCTAAAGATATGGGGATAAATATGTTGAACATAAAGGGTGATTCAGATTTAGTTTTCCTCCAGATTAAGAATCAGTATCAATGCAAAAATGACAAACTAAGAAAGTATATAAATTCCACATGGGACACTATGTGGTGGTTTGATGCACTCTGTTTGTGCCATAAATTGTTTCCAAGGCCAGAGAAACAAGCCAACACAATCTCAAATAAAACTTGATAAAACAAAGTAGGTTTTAGGTTTTCTGGAAAGTTTTAGTGGTTGTAAACTTTTGGGGAAAGACAGGGAATACACTCATGTGCAAAGTAATAACTAAATCATAAACAGAAGAAGACAAAGATGCATAATACATTCAACAAGATCCAACAGAAACAGTACTGAAGTTCATTCATAAAACACAAGCATCACTAGCATGTAAACATAAACCAGAAATGAATATATCCTTTAAGCAACTAAACAAGATGAAAACTGAATCCAACACAGAAACTGAAGGGTAAAAGTGTCATATATCTCATAATTTCATCATCAAATGCATACAAGAGATTTATACTTAACTCATGAACAAGTCTGAACTCATGAACAAGTCTGCAGACCTCCTGAAGCTATCCCAAAAATTGAACCCTCTCAATGACCTTCTAATCTGTCTAAATAGTCTTTTTTACAAAATCAGTTAGGGATCAAAAACCCTAACTGCCTCAACCTATTCGATGGGATAAAGTGAATTTTACAACATTACAAAATATGCTATTTTCTAAAAATAGTAACAAAAACTAACTAACATATTCCTCAAAAAGAGATAACAAAAAACTAAATCAAAAGCTAACTCATAGCTCTTTTGCTGCCTCAGCCAATAGAGCAATGCCATCTAATGCTTGATATTTCCTCTTAGCATTCTTCTTCTCCTGCTCTAGGTCAGTTATCTTCTTGGTGAGTTTCTCATTTCTCTGCTGCAAATCCTTGACTGTCTTCTCCAACTCTGAACAGTACAAATCACTGGTTCTTTTTCTTTTAAGAACCTCATTAGATACTACTGTCAGCTCATGACAATGGTCATTTACATCCTGAAGATCTTCCTTAAGCTTTCTGTTGGCCATTATCAGCCTCTCATTGACCTCTTGCATATATTTCATCTGCTGCTTGTACTGCCTAATAATTTTCTGCAAGTTTTCTTTATTTATGTCAACTGACCTTCCTGTCATGATCTCTTGTTCAAAATTGGGGATCTCAGGTAGGTTTGTATCCTTATTTAACAGGTCTGGAATATTAGGGTATTTTAGAATACCTACTTACCTGAGTATAAATTCATCTTCATCTTCCCATTCTTGATCTTCAACAGGAGGTATTTCAGCTTTTTCTTTTTGCTGCTGCTTTATCAGTTCATTTCTTATTTCAAGAAATATGGCAAACAATTCAGACTCAGGCTGCCTTAACTCTTTTATAGACTGTGATAATACTTTTACTTTTGCAGGCTGAGAAGAGGAAGCTTTAGCAACTGTTTTTCCCTTGCTTTTAATGTTCATTTTACCACTTTCTGGCTCTTCATTTGAGGAAGTATCATTCAAGACAGTCACTTGCTTGGAATTCAATTTTGGATTGAGTAACCTCTTCATATTCCATCTTAATTTATTTGTTGGCTTGGTTTTTGGCCTCCAATATGGGGTTACAGTCCTTTTCTTCTTCTTATTAGGTTTGCCTGCTTTGATCTCTGAAGTGAAGAATTCTCTACAGGTTTCAGCATTGACTTCTACTTTAGCAATTGGTTGCTCTTATTCTAATAAATATCCCTCATCATCAGACAAAATGGTGATGGGACTTATCTGTTTGGTTTGAACCTCATATTTAGCAACTTTAATTTCTTTGGAAACTGCCGCTGGTGTCAACTGCTGCCTAGGCTGCAATTCCTCTTCTGAAAATAATGAATACCTGTCTGTAGTGCCAACTAAAAACACTTTGAGTTTACTGTCAACCTCCACATTCTCTCCTGCCTTCTCAACCTTGACATCCTCCTTGTCTTCAGGTTTAGTTTTCAAACCTAATTTTCTCATCATTACCTTCCTTTTGTTTGTTTTCCTCTTAGGCTGCTGATCTTCTTGTTTGTCCTGAAAACCTGACCAGAAAAGAAAAAAGTCTCAAGTTTTACCTTCATGTTGCAAAGCAGTGCTAATAATTAACTTAATTAGCCCATGATGAAAGATGGACTGAGAAGAATGGTCCATATGCTTTTTGACCCTGCTAGCCATTTTCTGCAAGCTTTTCAATAAGAAAAATGGAAGGTTCGTCTTGGACACCCCCACCATATGTTGTAGAAATTTGAAGTGATACTTAAATACATAAGCATACCTGCCCTCGCAAGTAATATAACTCTGCAGAATTCTGATTGGTTCAACCCATTCCTTTATGAAATTTTGAATAAGGATGCCCTTACTCCAGTCTGGGGTGACATTTGGCAATAGGTATCTCTGAGGATCAAAGGTAAAGGGTAATTTCTTAAACCATAGTTCACCTTCATTCTTAATCCCTGTAGCTTCTGCAATCAATTCTACTGTCAGCTTCAACTTAAGAGTATCAAAGGTCACCATGTCATCTTTAAGGCATTGAGCAAACTTACAAGAAACTTGAGCATTATACCCATCTATCTTTTTGAAAAAGTCCATCCAACCAACCTGTTGGAATATTTCAACACACCCAAGGAGTTTTTCAATCCAACCTACATCAGTAGGTTCTGCTCTATTTATCTTACCACTCTTACCACTCTTACCCATTTTTTCTTCAAAAACTGGAAACTGTATGACTTTAGGGTTCAGTAGATGATCTAAGAACTGATTTTCTGCTTCTCGAAACTCCTAAGTTTCAATGAGCAATTCCCTACAACCTTCTTGACTGATCCATTTGTTTGCTTGATATAGGCTAGGTTTTGTTTACAGTCACAAGAGACTCAGATCGTTTGAAGTATTCCAGATTCTTCACTACCACTGATAACTGTCATTCCATTTAATTATTCTAATAACTGTCCATCTCCAGCCTATAGAATGAACCTGTGTATTAGTACCAATATCCTGCCAGAACCATGTATAAACAATTTCTGCACTAAAAGAGTTTTATATGAAGAATCTCGACTGTCAACCTTTTAGACTAAATACAGACTGTTTATAGGCATAGATGAGAAAATTAATAGAGTAGAAACAATCTTAAACTTAGTCCAATTTAGCTCTCAGTAATTCTAGTATCAAAATGACAGTAGGTCTTCCTCTACTCTCAAGGCTTTAGCTCTTCGCTGCTTCTTTTGGCTTTCAAAAAAAAAAAAAGCTTCAAAACCTAGAAAAAATAGGTCTCCCTGCAACTTCAGATATTCAGCTCCTGTTTTGAATTACTTGTAAACAAAGAATCAATTTAAGACATTGAGAACACTTTCAGATGTATAATTCATCACATCACTACACTTTGAGCTTTGACAAGGTAATTCTTTATCAACAATTGCTATTTTTCAACCTTCACCCACGCTGGCATCTCAGAGCATCTCAGACAGCTATTTCATTGGCCAAAATTGCATTTAAGAGCATAATTTATCATTTCCCTCAATCAATTTTTTGCGAGAACAGATCCCAGTGAAAAACCCCAAATTATCAGCTATATTGGTCTATCGTAGCATACCTTTAAATTGATCAACTGCAGTGGTTTAAAATCATGACCTGAATTGTCAAGTTGTTCACCTCGAATGTAGAGGTGTCCTTCAACTATCAATTTTACTGCAAGCAGCGAAATTAAGGAGCCCTAATTTCCCGTGAAGCTATAAAAACCTCACCTTTTTTTTGTAGTGGCAATGTCCGATTTTTCAGTGATTATGGTTACTCCACTAAGTCTTTCGTCTTTGAATGTGCATGCAAATGACAACTCATCTCACATTGAACTCAAAACACACTGCTACCTGTCAAGATGAATTGCATTTGGGATCATGATGACGATGATTCCCTCACGACGTGGAACCACCTGTTCTTATGATAATTCCTGAATCCACGCGTGGTAAACACTCCACAATACGTGATTAGTCACTCGTCATTCAAGAAAATGCCAAATTTTTGCTAGAAAATCGAAGAAATTGAGGGTCGCGATATTCTTGTAGCGCGCCTTTGTAAATTTCAGGCTCCAGCGCTACAAGAATAGTTTTAACGCTATTTTATCGCTGTCTTACAACTTTTAGGCATTTTGTATGGAGTTTAAAAGTTGCTTGAGTAATGATTATCCATGACTATGCTCAAAATATGATTTATGAATCCATCATTTGATATAATGACCTTTTTAAACACTTTCAAAATGTAAACCTAAAGTTTAAAACTTGAGAAGTTCAAAAGAAAGTTCAAAATTTCATATAAAAACTAAAAATTTCCTAAAAGAGGAAAAAATCAAATTAAAGCAAATGAATAACCTGAAATAAAATTTCAAACCAAACGAAATTTGAAGAAACAAATCATTGACTTAACATCTGGCTCCAGCTTCGGGATGAAGACCTCCCTGTGAGGCTTCAAGAACTAGTAGACCAGGGCCTTCTGTCTGCTATCTTATCTATCTGTCTGCAAAACTTCCATTGGGCTATGGAGTCTTATTATGATTCACCCACACCAGTATGTACAATGATAAGTGAAAATTCTCTTATAAACTATAGAAATGTTTGAGGAATCACCCGTTAACAGGGCTGGACAACTCCTCACCTTCCAATGACTGCAAGATAAAAGTATTATTTTCCAAAAAATTTGACACCAAGAAAGGGCCAAAACAAAGATTGTCAAACTTACCATGTTTACCCTTTTGCTCCTTTCTTACATCCCACCTTAGAACCATATCAGCAACTGAAAAAGTATTCTCTTTGTTGTTTCTGTCAAATCTGCTTTTTATCTTGGCTCTGTACAACTGTGCCTTTTCATCCACCTTTTCCCTATTTTGCTGTAACTCAATCATCTCAAAAATTCTCCTCTGCATATCATTTGGTTCCTCTTGAGCATTCTGGAGAAATTTCATCACTGGAATCCCCAAATGAACAGGGAAAATTGCCTCTGTACCATATACTAACTGATAGGGAGAAGTTCGTATAGCTTGTTTCACTGTGATCCTATCATCCCACAATGCATATTTCAGCATTGAATCCCATGATCTTTTGTTATGCTTTAGCAGTTTCTTAATGCTATGAATGATATTCTTATTAGAGGATTCAACCAAGCCATTACCCTGGGGGTAATAAGGAGTGGAATGCTTCAGCAAAATACCATTCTTTTCACAAAATGCTATCAGTGCTTTAGACTTAAAAGCCTTAGCATTATCTGTCACTACCTTTCGAGGACAGCCAAATCTGCTCAAGATATTTTCTTCAATGAAATCCATGATTACCTTATCTGTAGCATTCCTTGTAGGAATGGCTTCCACCCATTTAGTAAAAAAATCTATTGTGGTCAGAATCCAGTGGTGCTGTCCTGAAGATGCTGGATTAATTTCTCCAATAAAATCCAGACCCCATTGCTGGAAAGGAGCATTTACTGCAATGGGTTTCAAAGGTAAAGACAACAATTTCTGTTTTCCAACAAACTTCTGACAAGGGACACAGGCCCTTACCTGCTGATAAACATTTGCAAACAATGTGGGCCAATAGTATCCAGCTCTCAAAATTCTATATGTTGTTGTTTTCCATTATTTGTGCCCCCCACAAGCACCCTCATGAGATTCAGAAATCACTCCTCCTATCTCAGATTGATCCAGACACATGAGCAAGATACCCCCAGGGTCCTTCCAAAACAACTACTGTTCTACTAGACAATACTTGGTAGCTTTAAGCTTTAATTATCTAGCAGCCTTCCTATCAAAATCTTCAGGGCATTGCAAAAACAACAGAAAATATACTATGTCTGCATACCAGGTAGATGTGGAGTAAAAATCCATGATCTTCTCTTTTTTCAGAGCTGCTTGATCTTCTTCTTGAGCTATTTCTTCAGCCATAACATACAGTCCCAGAGCCTGACAATTTGATTCAGCCAGTAGCTTGGATAAACCCTATCCCTTAACAAGCTTAGTAGGTTTGATCTCCACATCATACTCCATAATCTTTGCAATCCATTTGCCTCTCTTCCCTTCACTATCAGGTTGTGTTAAGACATCTTTCACAGCAGCATTTGGAACAAATGAAATGAATTTTGAATGCAGGACATAAATTCTGAAAAATTTCAAAGCCTTTACTAGAGCATAAGCCTATTTCTCCAATATACTATACTTCAGCTCAGAATCTCTGAGAGTCTTGCTGAAGAAAGAAATAGGCTATTCTAAACCTTCTTTATTATTCTGAAGTAAGACAGCTGCAATTGTGTCTTCTGATGCAAATGAGAAAGTAAGGAATTCTTTAGTAAAATCAGGACTTACCAATACAGGTGCTTCAGTAAGAGCTACCTTGATTTTCTCAAATGCAGCCTTCGCCTTAGTAGTCCACCTGACTTCCTGATCTTTCTTGAGCATGGCTGTGATCTGTTTAATGGTTTCAGCAAAGTTGGGAATAAACCACCGCAGAAAATTGATTTTGCCAATGAATGATTGAACATCCTTTTTACTCCTAGGTAAACTAATCTTCAGTATAGCTTTCACTCTTTCCGGATCTATTCTGATACCATCAGCAGATACCAAGTGGCCAAGTAGTTTACCTTCTTGCACAGCAAAATGTGACTTCTTGGGATTTAGAGAAAGGCCAAATTTTATGCACTTTAGGAAGGTCTGCCTTAAATGATTCAAGTGCTCATCATCTCACTGAGAGAAAATAGTAATATCATCCAAATAAATAACCACAAACTTATCTTTTTCTCCCACAAAGGCAATATCCATTGCTCTTTGAAAGGTTGCTCCGGCATTCATCAAGCCAAAGGGCATCTTGTCATACATGAATGTCGCCTAGGGAGTTGTAAAGGTTGTCTTCTCCTTATCATCAGGGTGCATTGCAATCTGATTGTACCCTGAGAAACCATCCACCATAGAGATCCTTTGTGCTCCAACCACTTGCTGCAATACCTGCTCAATCTTCGGAAGAGGATAGTTGTCTTTCAATGAAGATCTGTTCAGGTTTCTGAAATCAACACATAATATGATCTCTCCATTATTTTTTCTGACAGGGACCAAATTAGCCACCCAGGAAGAATACCTGAGAGGCACTATTATCTTTGCATCCAACAGCTTCTTCACTTCTTTTTCAATTACAGGAAACAAAGCTGGGTTGATCCTTCTCAGTTTTGGACGAAATGGTTTAACATTTGGCTTTAGAGGCACCTTATGCTGTATGATTCCTATATCATAATATCTTAGTTCTTCATAAGACCATGCAAATACATCTACATGTTCTTTTAACAGTTTGATATATCTATTTCTTTGTTCAGCTGTCAATGATTTAGAAATTTTGACCATTCTTGGATGTTCAGCTGAACCAATATCGCAGTCTATCACATTTTCTTTTGAAGACTGAACAATAGGCTTTGAGGGTGTATCATCCTTTGTAAATATTCTTTCCAGAGGTACCAAACCTTTAGGAATGAAATTACTCTTCAATTCGATGATCTTATGACCTGCTATCTCTTCTGTAGCAATTTCATCCACCTGTTCTTCTTCATCATCCTCATCCTGATCAATTATGGAATTTGAATACTCATCTGTAAGTTCAATGAACCTTTTAATCTCAGTATCATCTTCAAACACTCTCCACTGTTTTACATTATCAGGTACAGAAGGTCTATACCTTATTTCAATTGGATATTTCAGCTGAGTGGTTTTAGGGATTCTGAAGTGTGTGGCAGCTAAAGCCAATGAATCTGCTATCTGTTTATAATCCCTTGGAATGTAAGTAATATTAAAAGCTACAAAGTAATTTTCAAGCATGTCCCATACCTCATTCCGATAAAGCTTCAACAGACCCTGCTTCACTTGATAGTTGTTCTTCACCTATTGAACAACCAGTTCAGCGTCGCCAAATGTAGCAATCTGCTGAATGCCCAAATCTTTAGTAGATTTTAATCCCAGTAGCAAAGCCTCATACTCAGCATTATTTTTTGTAGTAACAAATTCCAACTTGTACATGAGCCTCACTGTTTCACCTCCAGGATATTTGAGAAGAACTCCAGCTCCAGCACCCTCTTTGCATGAGGATCCATCAAAATACAATTTCCACAGTGCATTTTCTTCCTGTCTGTTGTGTTTTATTGGCTGTTCCTTTTCCACTTGTAACAGACCAGCAGAATTATCTTCCTCACTGAAATGTAGCATGCATGTACCAATATCTTTATCAACAAAGTACAATGGGTGATTAGTGGGATTCTTGTCATCTGTCACTATGTAAGCAAACTGCAGCTCTCTATATAGTCTTCTAGTTTCTCCACCAAACACAGGAATGGTGGCATATGAAAGGTCCATTTGTAAGGTTCCTCCAACCTTTTTAGCCCATGACCTAGATAGAAGTAAACCAAATTTCGGTGTTATATCAGCTACCACAACATCCATTATCACACTTTTCATGGGCAACTGAGCTAGGCTGACAACCATGTCCTTTATTACTCCAAGACACTTCACTGCTCGGGAATCAAAGGCATATAGGTCATGGTAAGGTTTAGTGATACTCAAACCCAGAGCTTCCATAACAGCCTTTGGCATCAAATTGTGGGATTCTCCAGAATCTAAAAGGCAATTGTGAATCATTTGATCATGGACTACCAGGGTGACATAGAAGGGAGGTGAAGCACCAGCCTCATTTTCATTTTTTTCAGCTAAGGCTGATCCAATGAATATTTTAGGGTTTTCTTCCTGCAGATTAACTGTGTCTGAAATAGGCTGATTGCTTGCTGAATTCATCACTTTCAAGACTGTTTGTTTATATGAAGGGTTCTTTATCAACTCAGTTAAAGGAACGAGTATCTTTAACTTCCCTAATTCATTCTCCAAACTGAAATTCTGAACAGATTTGTTTACCTCTTCCACCTCTGGAGTCTTCTTTGATTTTTCTGCAACTTGTCTTTTTTCTGGCATAGGATCAGCTGTTTGTTTAGCAGGGACAATTTCAGCAGGGATAACTGCTTTCTTCTTTGGGGCTTGCACCATCTGCTTTGGGCCAGATCTGAGATTTATAATCTTCTTGGGTCCATTTTGATGAACAGCAGCATTTATAGCGGTCTTTTCTAAATCCAGGTCATCCTCAGCTTCAAACATGTTAGCATCATTATATTCTGCATTTAAAAATTCTTCTTCAGTAACAAAACCTCCAGAGAATCCATCTTCAAAATGGTTCATATCCTGATCAGTCTCAGTATCTTCAAAAAGCAGTTGTTCATCAACTTCTTCTTCGTCAGCTACATTATTCTAAAGAGGTGGGGGCACTCTTTGATCTTCATTTTCTCTCCTTTCTCGCTGGATATCATTGTTCCTGCACTCTCTTGGTATGAATCTAGGAGCAAATTGCCTTCTGAACTGATTCTGGTTATTTGGATTTTGTTCAGCTTCTGGAGCAGGTTTGCCAGAATTCTTTTCAAGCTCTAATTTATTCAATTTTGCAGTGAGAATCTTCACTAGTTTAGCCATTTCATCAATCTTGGCTTCAGCAGTATGAGGAGTAGAACTTCCTGGAGTTGCTTCCTTCTTTCCTTTTTTATCATAAAGCTGCTGAGATGTTTCTTTCTTAAGTCTGTGAAGCCAATAAATTGGACTCAACCTCCAATGCTACATCTTGCATGTTCAGGAAGGTGACAGGTCTCCTTTCTCTCAATAATAGAGAAAACTCATGGTCAAAGGCATTGTCATAGGTGAGTTTAGCTAATGTTTCAGTAGGCTTGATTTCTGCTGGAATCCTACTATACATTTTGTTAAACCTTTTGGAAAAATCTGCAATAGTCTCCTCCTTTTTTCTTCTGAGAGCTCCAAACTCAGTTATATAGTAGGTGTAATCTTTTGTGTCTCCCCATTGCCTCATGAAGAGATCTCGGAGCTCTTCAATTATAGTGATGGAGTTAGCAGGAAACTCTCTGAACCATTTCCTTACATCTCCATCAAGGCTCTGAACAAATACCCTCATCCATACATCTTTGATCTCAATGTTTTGATTGTCAGCATAACTCAGGAAAGCCTCCCAATGTTCTTCAGCAGTAATTTCTCCCTGTCCATTGAACCTAGGAATATACTTCTGGTAATCACCTCCGGGAAATGCATTTAAAGGCTGAGGTAAGACTAATGGTGCATACCTGGCTGCAACCATCCGGTCCATCATGTCTATGGGAGGGTTTTGGGCCGCCATCTTAGGACTGACTGGTTTTGAAGAAGAAGCTTGACTAGAAACTGATTGCCAAGAACTTTTACCTAATTTCAGTTGAAAAGAGGTATTTTACCAGGAGAGGCAGCTTTGGATTTTCTAAAGGATTGAGTATTTGTAAAGATTTGAAAAGAGCTATCAGGTATAATAGGCTTAATCCAAGGTGAGGTTTCAACTGAATGTATTGAAGCACCCAACTGGTCAGGGTCACAGAGGGATGATAAAGATTGAGACCTTTGGATTTTTCTTACTGTTTTCAATATTTGTTTAGGGTCTGAAACCCCTGAATGTAACGGTGAAGTAGGTCTGCTCCTGGTTCCCACTCCTCTAGAAGCCACTGTGACAA
This sequence comes from Pseudotsuga menziesii, assembly GCA_001517045.1. Taxonomy (NCBI): domain Eukaryota; kingdom Viridiplantae; phylum Streptophyta; class Pinopsida; order Pinales; family Pinaceae; genus Pseudotsuga; species Pseudotsuga menziesii. The sequence continues at coordinate 682,299 of LPNX010522146.1, read as the reverse complement.
CTTTGGTGAAAAATTAGCCTTCAAAAGTACTGATTTAAGTCCACCTCTTAAACCAGTAAAATAGATAAGTATCCCAGGGAAGATATGCTTCAGCTTCGTCCCCGGCAACGGCGCCAAAGATTGTTTGTGCCAGAAATTGTTTCCAAGGATAGAGAAACAAGCCAACAGAATCTCAAATAAAACTTGATAAAACAAAGTAGGTTTTAGGTTTTCTGGAAATTTTTAGTGGTTGTAAACTTTTGGGGAAATATAGGGAATACAGTCATGAGAAAAGTAATAACTAAATCATAAACAGAAGAAGACAAAGATGAATAATACATTCAACAAGATCCAACAGAAATAGTACCGAAGTTCATTCATAAAAGACAAGCATCACTAGCATGTAAACATAAACTAGAAACGAATATATCCTTTAAGAAACTAAAAAAGCTGAACAATGAAGCCAACAGAGAAACTGAAGCGTAAAAGTGTCATATATCTCATAATTTCATCATCAAATGCATACAAGAGCTTTATACTTAACTCATGAACAAGTCTGAACTCATGAACAAGTCTGCAGACCTCCTGAAGCTATCCCAAAAATCGAACCCTCTCAATGACCTTCTAATCTGTCTAAATAGTCTTTTTTACAAAATCAATTAGGGATCAAAAACCCTAACTGCCTCAACCTATTCGATGGGATAAAGTGAATTTTACAACATTACAAAAGATGCTACTTCCTAAAAATAGTAAAACAACTAACTAACATATTCCTCAAAAAGAGATAACAAAAAACTAAATCAAAAGCTAACTCATAGCTCTTTTGTTGCCTCAGCTAGCAGAGCAATGCCATCTAATGCTTGAGCTTTCCTCTTAGCTTTCTTCTGCTCTTGCTCCAGGTCAGTTATCTTCTTGGTGAGTTCCTCATTTCTCTGCTGCAAATCCTTGATTGTCTTCTCCAGCTCTGAACAGTGCAAATCACTGGTTCTTTTTATTTTGAGAACCTCATTAGATACTGCTGTCAGCTCATGACAATGGTTATTTACATCCTGAAGATATTCCTTAATATTTATGTTGGCCATTATCAGCCTCTCATTGACCTCTTGCATATATTTCATTTACTGCTTGTACTGCCTAATAATTTTCTGCAAGTTTTCTTTATTTATGTCAACTGACCTTCCTGTCATGATCTCTTCTTCAAAATTGGGGATCTCAGGTAGGTTTGTATCCTTATTTAACAGGTCTGGAATATTAGGGTCTTTTAGAATACCTGCTTTCCTGAGTATAAATTCATCTTCATCTTCCCATTCTTGATCTTCAACAGCAGGTATTTCATCTTTTTCTTTTTGCTGCTGCTTTATCAGTTCATTTCTTATTTCAAGAAATATGGCAAACAATTCAAACTCAAGATGCCTTAACTCTTTTACAGACTGTGATAATCCTTTTACTTTTGTGGGCTGAGAAGAGGAAGCTTTAGCAACTATTTTTCCCTTGCTTTTAATGTTCATTTTACCACTTTCTGGCTCTTCATTTGAGGAAGTATCATTCAAGATAGTCACTTGCTTAGAATTCAATTTTGGATTGAGTAACCTCTTCATATTCCATCTTAGTTTATTTGTTGGCTTGGTTTTTTGCCTCCAATATGGGGTTACAGTCCTTTTCTTCTTCTTATTAGGTTTGCTTGCTTTGATCTCTGAAGTGAAGAATTCTCTACAGGTTTCAGCATTGACTTCTGTTTTAGCAATTGGTTTCTCTTCTTCCAATAAATATCCCTCATCATCAGACAAAATGGTGATGGGACTTCTCTGTCTGGTTTGAACCTCATCTTTAGCAACTTTAATTTCCTTGGAAACTGCTGCTGGTGTCAACTGCTTCCTAGGCTGCAATTCCTCTTCTGAAAACAATGAATACCTGTCTGTAGTGCCAATTGAAAACACTTTGAGTTTACTGTCAACCTCCACATGCTCTGCTGCCTTCTCAACCTTGACATCCTCCTTGTCTTTAGGTTTAGTTTTCTGACCTAATTTTCTCATCATTACCTTCCCTTTGTATGTTTTCCTCTTAGGCTATTGATCTTCTTGTTTGTCCTGAAAACCTGACCAGAAAAGAAAAAAGTCCCAAGTTTTACCTTCATGCTGGAAAGTAGTGCTAATAATTAACTTAATTAGCCCATGATGAAATATGGACTGAGAAGAATGGTCCATATGCCCTTTGACCCTGCTACCCATTTTATGCAAGCTTTTCAATAAGAAAAATGGAAGGTTCATCTTGGACACCCCCACCATATGTTGCAGAAATCTGAAGTGATACTTAAATACATAAGCATACCTGCCCTCGCAAGTAATATATCTCTGCAGAATTCTGATTGGTTCAACCCATTCCTTTCTGAAATTTTGAATAAGGATTCCCTTACTCCAGTCTGGGGTGACATTTGGAAATAGGTATCTCTGAGGATCAAAGGTAAAGGGTAATTTCTTAAACCATAGTTCACCTTCATTCTTAATCCCTGTAGCTTCTGCAATCAATTCTACTGTCAGCCTAAACTTAAGAGTATCAAAGGTCACCATGTCATCTTTAAGGCATTGAGCAAACTTACAAGAAATTTGAGCATTATACCCACCTATCTTTTTGAAAACGTCCATCCAACCAGCCTCTTGGAATAGTTCAACACACCCAGGGAGTTTTTCAATCCAACCTACATCAGTCGGTTCTGTTCTATTTATCTTACCACTCTTACCACTCTTACCCATTTTTTCTTCAAAAACTGGAAACTGCATGACTTTAGGGTTCAGTAGATGATCTAAGAACTGTTTTTCTGCTTCTCGAAACTCCTAAGTTTCAATGAGAAATTCCCTACAACCTTCTTGACTGATCCATTTGTTTGCTTGATACAAGCTAGGATTTGTTTACAGACACAAGAGACTCAGATCCTTTGAAGTATTCCAGATTCTTCACTACCACTAATAAATGTAATTCCATTTAATTATTCTAATAACTGTCCATCTCCAGCCTATAGAATGAACCTATGTATTAGTACCAATATCCTACCAGAACCATGTATAAACAATTTCTGCACAAAAAGAGTTTTATATGAAGAATCTCGAATGTCAACCTTTTAGACTAAATACATACTGCTTATAGGCATAGATGAGAAAATTAATAGAGTAGAAACAATCTTAAACTTAGTCCAATTTAGCTCTCGGTAATTCTAGTATCAAAATGACAGTAGGTCTTCCTCTACTCTCAAGCCTTTAGCTCTTCGTTGCTTCTTTTGGCTTTCAAAAAAACAATAAGCTTCAAAACCTAGAAAAATTAGGTCTCCCTGCAACTTCAGATATTCAGCTCTTATTTTGTATTACTTGTAAACACAGAATCAATTTAAGACGTTGAGAACACTGCCAGATGTATAATTCATCACATCACTACACTTTGAGCTTTGACAAGGTCATTATTTATCAATAATTGCTATTTTTCAACCTTCACCCACCCTGGCATCTCAGAGCGTCTCAGACAGCTATTTCATTGGCCAAAATTGCATTTAAGATCATAATTTATCATTTCCCTCTATCAATTTTTTGCTAGAACAGACCCTAGCGAAAAACCCCAAATTATCAGCTATATTGGTCTATCGTAGAATACCTTTAAATTGATCAACTGCAGTGGTTTAAAATCATGACCTGAATTGTCAAGTTGTTCACCTCGAATGTACAGGTGTCCTTCAACGATCAATTTTACTGCAAGCAGCAAAATTAAGGAGCCCTAATTTCCCATGAAGCTATAAAAACCTCACCTTTGTTCTGTAGTGGCAATATCCAGTTTTTCAGTGATTATGGTTACTCCACTAAGTCTTTCATCTTTGAATGTGCATGCAAATGACAACTCATCTCACATTGAACTCAAAACACGCTGCTACCTGTCAAGATGAATTGCATTTGGGCTCATGATGACCATGATTCCCTCACGACGTGGAACCACCTGTTCTTATGATAATTCTTGAATCCACATGTGGTAAACACTCCACAATATGTGATTAGTAACTCGTCATTCAAGAAAATGCCAAATTTCTGCTAGAAAATTGAAGAAATTGAGGGTCGCGATATTCTTGTAGCGCGCCTTTGTAAATTTCGGGCTCCAACGCTACAAGAATAGTTTTAACGCTATTTTATCGCTATCTTACAACTTTTAGGCATTTTGTATGGAGTTTAAAAGTTGCTTGAGTAATTATTATGCATGACTATGCTCAAAATATGATTTATGAATCCATCATTTGATATAATGACCTTTTTAAACCCTTTCAAAATGTAAACCTAAAGTTTAAAACTTGAGAAATTCAAAAGAAAGTTCAAAATTTCATATAAAAACTAAAAATTTCCTAAAAGAGGCAAAAATCAAATTAAAGCAAATGAATAACCTGAAATAAAATTTCAAACCAAACAAAATTTGAAGAAACAAATCATTGACTTAACACAATCAACATTCAAATATCCACAGGGAAATGAATGGGTTAGCAGATAAATTGGCAGTAGCAGCATCAACCCTCCAACCATTAGATGAAATGATTAGTGGGAATGGAAAGATGGAAATTAATTTCAGACCTTCAATTCAAGATAATATAGATCACTAGCAGGTGTTTAAGGATGATGAGAAACTTTTGAGATTCCTCCAAAATCTACAAGAGTTTGAAGGTTGGAAGATCAGTTATCAGCAAGAGGGTAAAGAGTATCAAGAGTGCGAGGACAATGTAGGGAATCATATCTCGAGTAACCTTATAGCTTTTGAGAATCTCTTTGATCGACAGGATCATCATGAAAAACAAAAAGAAGAAATAAAAATTGTGAATTATATCGAAATAAACATAGGAACTGACAAAGACCCCAAGTTAATAAAAATTGGAAAAGATACTTCAGAAAAGGAAAGGAACAATTTGATCAACTTAATCAAAGAGTATAGATATGTGTTGGCCTTTAGTTGTGATGAGCTTAAAGCCTATCAGGAGGATGTGTTTCAACACACTATTCCCCTCACAGAAGAAGCTAAGGAGGTCAAACCTTTCCGACAAAAACTTAGGCGAATAAATCCTAAGTTGGCCCCCATTGTGTAGAAGGAACTTCAAAAGATGTTAGCAGCAGGGATCATAGCACCTACAAGAAATTCATCTTGGTGCTCCAACTTAGTTGTGGTCAGAAAGAAGAATGGGTCAATCAGAATATGTATAGATTTTAGAAATTTGAATACATAATGCCTCAAAGATAATTACCCATTACTCGACATGGAAACATTGCTTCAAAGAGTAACAGGATCAGGAATGATGTCCATGTTGGATGGCTTTTCTGGTTATAACTAGGTGTTGGTAAATAAGGAATATCAACACAAGACTACTTTCAACACACCTTGGGGTACCTATAATTTTTTACGAATGCCTTTTGGCTTACTGAATGCAGCTACCACCTTCCATAGAGCCATGGATTTTTCCTTCAAAGAACTTATAAGAAAAATAATTGAAATATATCAAGATGACTTAACTGTTTTTTCAAAGGAAAGATATGACCACATAAGTCATCTTAGGTAGGTTTTTATAAGATGTCAGAAATATGGTATTTCCTTGAACCCCACCAAGTCAATCTTTGGATTTGATGAAGGCAAGTTGTTGGGGCACATCGTTTCTAAGGATGGTGTCAAGGTTGATCTTGAGAGAGTTGAAGCCATTAATAAAGTCCCCTTGCCTTAGAATCTAAAATCTCTCTAGTCTTTTAATGGTCAGATCAATTTCATAAGAAGGTTCATCCCAAATTTCGTAGAATTAATGAAACCTCTATAAAATTTATTAAAGAAAGATGCTAAGTTTGAGTGGACGGATGAAGGGAAGTTTCATTCAAGTCTATCAAGGATGCCATATCCATGTTCCCGGTCTTGATCAGTCAATATTATTCCAAGGAATTCCAGATATTTTCCTTTGCCTTAGAAGACACCATTGCTGGTTTTTTGCTTCAAAAGAATAAGGAGGGACAAGGGAAACCTATAGCCTTTATGAGTAGAGCCTTGCAAAATTCAGAGTTGAAGTACACCACCATGGAGAAATAGGCCTATGCTCTTTTCAAGTCCATTAAACATTTCAGAACTTATGTAGGTTACTCCAAAATCGTTGGGTATGTACCCCATGCAGTTGTCAAGGATATCATGTCTCAATAGGACTTTCTAGGAATCAGGGGTAAGTGGGTTTCAAAGATTCAAGAATATGATTTGGAGATAAAAACTACTAAGTTAATAAAAGGACATGGTCTTGCAAAGATGTTGGCCCAAGGAAATGAAAAGCACTAGGAATAATCTTCTAGAATAGTGATTCAAAACAAAGTGTATCAGATGAGCTTCAGAGATTAGAGCAGCACCCTTGGTACACTAACATCATATTCTTACTCTACAACCTTACATGCCCCGATCACTTACTTGGCCATAAAAGAAGAGCATTAAGGTTAAAAGAAACTAAGTATTGTTTGACAAAATATGGTTTGGGTTGGAGAAATCCCGATGGTTTAATACTTAGATGTGTCGATGAACCTGAGTCAAAAAAACTCATGGTTGAGTTCCTTTTAGGATTTTGTGGTGGATATTTTGCAGCAAGAACAACCGCCCATAAAATCCTTAGAGTAGGATGCTATTGGCCGAAGCTATTTTCATATGTGCACAAGGCTGTCAGAGTTTTCCTCCAGTGTTAGTTATTCACCGAAAAGCAACAAATGAAAGCCTTGCCTTTAAATCCAATAGTGGTCCAAGCCCCTTTCCAATAGTGGGGGCTTGATTTCATCGGTAAGTTCAAAGATAACTCGAGCAATGGTTATTCTTGGATTCTTACTACCACTGATTATTTTACCAAGTGGGTAGAGGTGATACCCACCGAGAAGGCAACTGATGCTATAGTCATGGATTTCTTAGAATATAATATTATTACAAGATTCCGTGTGCCAGCCAGAATCATCACGGATAATGGCCCATGCTTTGTTTCCTCTAAGATATCATCTTTCTGTTTCAATTATGGCATTGTCCTATCCCACTCATCCAATTACTAACCCTAAGGAAATGGTCTAGCTGAATCAAGTAACAAGAACTTAATGACCATAATCAAGAAAATTGTGGGTGACAATAAGAAGGCTTGGGATAGCAAGATCAAATTAGCATTATCAGCCGACAAAATCACCAAGAAAAGTTCAAACAGGAGGAGCCCTTTTGAACTGGTCTATGGCTTAGATGTCACCTTACCATTCCATTTAAAGCTTCCAGTTTATCAACTTCTCTAGACCTTCAGCTCAGATCAAGAGGCCATTCAGAACAGAATAAACTAGTTGATCGAGTTAGATGAAAGTCGAAGAAATTCCCTTGACCAAAGTATCAGAAATGCAGAGAAGGTCAAGAGAACCTTTGACAAGTATACCCAACCAGGATCCTTCCAAGTAGGTGACATAGTTTTGCGTTGGGACAAACGACGGTAGAAACCTGGGAAAAATGGAAAGCTCGACAGCTTATGGTTGGGACCGTACATCATCAATGAAATAGTAGGAATGAATTCCTTCTATCTAAATGACCTAGAAGGAGAAAGGTTGAGCTTTCCAATGAACGGTTTCCTCCTCAAGTTCTTTTTTGCTGAGACAGTTTGATGCCTTTATTGGCATCAGTGGTTTGAGGGCCAATTTCTAAACGTTTCCCTGCATGTATTTCTAAATTTTATATATCATGTTGTTGTATCATAGATATTGTTGTATTATAGTTATTTTGTACCATGTTTGAAAATTTTCCTTTGTATATTAGTTTTGTAAAATATTCCCTTTTTCACATCATAGACTAATTATGTACATTAGTTTTCTTTTATAGTTAATTTTTTATATACATGTTACTGACAAACTCTAACTGCTATGCAGGACCCAGAGATTTCGGAGTTCTCACATCCTCTCCTTTGAATAGAAGACTAGTAAGAGAATGTGTCCCTAGATGGAGCCAGAATGTTACCACCTAAGTTGTACTTAGTGTTTTTTTATCAAGTGATCCTGGTGAACCGGACAGGGATAACTTGTTCAGTCTTTAGAAGACCTTTGGAAGTACTTCTGGGAAGTTCTTGTTGTATTAGATCACATGTTCATACCCCATGGGGGAATTGTAATAAATGTTCTAGCATGATAGTGTCTGTAAAAGACTCAGTCTCTTAGACTTTATTTTTCAATCTAATCAGCCTAGGGTGTTTTTTCCCTTGGTTATTATTGGTTGTTGAATAAATGACTGATAATTTCTGAGTTTTTCACTCCATACCTCCAAAGTTGGGGTGCTCAGCTTGGCATTTAGGCCTATTGAGGTTATTAGAGTCTATGTGTCAATGTATAAACATTCTAGACATCATGGTCGAGTCATATGAACATGTCTAAGTCCCCTTAAGTTTTTTCATTTTTTTTAATTTTTTTATTTTTTCAGTGTTTTTTATTAAATTTTAATTTTTCCAAAACTTAGGCTATTTTTTAATAGTTTAATTGGAAAAAATGATTTTGTAATAAAAGTGGGCCAAATAATCAGTTTCAGTCATGTAGGTGATCATTTTCAAGCTAAGAGCACCATGTAAACCCATGGACCCACTTTTTCCTAGTTTTGAGTGATTTTTCATCACTCGGGTCAAAAAGCCCCAAAAAATCATTTATTGATTATTTTAATTAATAAATTGGTAAATAATGGAGAAAATCCAAAGTCATAGATCAGTGTATTCTCAGCCGATTTGATTGAAATCAGTCAGATATGAACCATATTGACTAGATCTGATAAATGCTTGACTGAAGGAGGTGATCAAATCAGATCCAGAGTTGATCTTCAGTAGCCTTTATGGGGAATTGCGCCCTCTCTCTCTCTCCTCCACATGTGTGGACTCTCCTATAAGCTCTGTGGATTGATGTGTCGGTTTATGAGTTGATGTGTCAGCTCAATCAGCTCCCCAGTTGACAAGTGGGCTCAGTTCAGCTTCAAATATGCATCGATTGACTCTCCATCAGCTGATTTGGTCTGTATCCTTGGGATTTGTGCCCCCCTGGGCTGGATATCCTGGTTTTTGTATAAATCAAAGCACAAGTTTCCTCTTACAAGCTAGTTAGAACTGGGATTGAGGTTTTGTTGCTATTGTACTGTATTGTTTATTATTCTGGAATAAAGAAGCTTTGGAGGCAGACCTATGGTGTAATTCTCTTCATGTGTGGATGGTGATTGTCAAATAGTTATGAGGTATAATCTGTGTTATTTATCACTGCTTTCGCTGGTTAATTGTTGGCCTTGAAGGAGAGATCTCCCTCCTATTAGGGTAAGAGTTTATTATAGTTTGATTTATGCTCTTACTGCTACTCGTTTCACATCTATTGGAGTTGTATATATTTTAAGTTTAATTGCATGCTTTCCAATTATCTCTTCGAGCAGCACTTATGTTTTAACCATCTGTTTGTGCAAGGATTTCTAAGTTGCAGGTGATATCGCTTATAGAAGAGGTTGAGCTGGTTTGAATCTTCCACATATTCAAGATCTTCTAAATGACATATTCCCTCAGTGTTCCACCAAAGCAGACTCCAAAGCCCAACATTCCCAGGCTTCCAACACTCTTTCTCTCTCTTCCTCCTTCAAAATTTTAATTTCTGTTCAAATTGGTTACTTTTAAAGAATCTTATTGCTTAGATCTGTCTCACAAATAAAATTACATATAGATATAGTTAGTAATATCCTTTCTTAAGTTTATATCTTAGTTCCATTTTGCATATAAAGTCATATTTTAAGAGATCTAGCTGAAATTATCCTCTTTTTTGTAAGCATTTTAAAGAAAATTTGTAGCTCGCTTTTAAGGTAGTTTCCTTTTCTGTACTTTAAAGTTTCATATTCTACAATAAAATTGCACATCTCATTGGCTACCCAAACAACAATCCAAGATCCCAAGGAAAGCTTGCTTTCTGTGGTTCCTTTTTTTGCAAAACTAGATTACCCTAACTTAACAATTTTTTACTTAGTTTTTTTTTCGGTAATTAGTGTGGTGACCCAAAACAATTTTAAAGTGTGTTTGGGAACATTTGATTTTAATTGCTCATTGTTTTTTATCAGGTCTAACAAAAAGGAGAAGGAGACTCTACCCAATTTCCGACTCTTGGACGAACCAGAGCTTCCCGGAAGCTTCCCCCACTGCTTTGTTTTAATTATAGCTTGTTACAAGCTTGTTGTAAGCCTTTGGATCCAAGATAAAAAGGAACAAAGTGCATCAGTTTCAATTTTCTGATGTTTTAAATCGCTTCTAATAAAAATAACAGGTCCTTTCGATCCTATTCACCATCCCCACTGGGGGGATTTGAGTTCGTGTCTTTTTTTTCTTTTTGTTCCCTTTTTTTGCAATCTAGCATAGTTATAATCTATAGGGTTGTATACTTTAATTTATTATCAATTCCATATTCCATATCTAAGGTTTCAAAGTAATTTAATACTTACCCCATGACTTTTTGATTGACCCAAAAGGGGAAAGAAACATGTGGTAGGACTAATTAGAGAACTGGCATTGTGTATCTTGGAATTCTTTTTCATCAACTGTTTCTTCATTTTTAATAAAATTAACCCCTCCTTGATTCCCTGATTGAGATCCACTTGGATCGAAAGAGGTTCCTGGAGAGTTTTCTTTTTAACAAGAACACCCATCTCAAAATTTACTAAAATTGACAAGACTCCAGTGTGTATGCTTTGCACTTGGCTATGGTTCATCTGATCATTCAAGCTGTATCAAAAGCATTTGAGTGACTAGAATAATTAGGATTCACTCTCTCAAATTGAAAAACCATCAGATGAAAATCCAATACCTAGATCAAACCATTATGGTGGAAAAATACCCAAAAGGAAGCGGGAACTCCTGAAAAGTGACCTCGGGGCATCGATCTCTATTACACCTGTGGGTGCATTATGAAAAATAGCCTCAAAGACTCCATTCATCCCACATATTCCTTGCGGGTAGCTGTGAAAGTTTAGTTTTTGACATACTCTAAGTACTCTCGTGTATATCTGGAGTCCCCCCCCGCTTCGCCTAATTTTAATCAACTCATATTTCACATTAACTTAAAATGTACCAAGAGGAAATCGAAAAACATTCACTCCAAGAACATGCAAGTACATTGATTATATTTTGACTCCATTTTAAGGCATTGGTTATTTTCTTGCTATATATATATATATATATATATATATATATTGTGTCTCAGCATTGTGCTTTCATGTGCTTTTTTTGTATCTTGTCATCTATGGTTGTTTATGGTTAAATTTCAAACTCCTAAGTAGCTCATTAAATAATTTTTCCTTAGTAACTTAATAGGGTCTACCCCCCTTGGCTTCGTTAGGAGTTAAGCCTAAACAGAGGAGTCAAGAACAAGGTGACAGCCTTGACTTGAGACTTTCCTTCAAGGACACACCAAGTGGCTTGAAGATTTCTGCCACATGAACCAGGTGTGTGAAAGGAGGCAACAGTGCCAGAGCGGGGATTTTCCCTCTTGATGTTTCAATCATATTATTTGGCATGGCTAAGATTCTGAACCGTTTTCGTGTGGCCGCTAGGCTGGTTCCAAGGGTTGCGGATTTGACCATCGCCTGCCCTTTTAATTACCTTGATGGTGGTATCGGGCTGTTTTAGTTAGTTGCATCCATCTACCTCATGTAAATGTCACATTTGTTGCCTCAGTAAATCAAACCTCTATCTTTCTCAGGGATTCCTTTGAAATGAACCATGTGCCACACTTGCAAACCAAGAAAACAGTGTGGAGGGACAAGACCTCCACCTCAGGCATATCCTGAATGGCGTCAGAGAAATTGGCCAATCCGTGAGAGCGTAGATTACACGTGGGAATTTCTCCTCCATTGTCATATCCACATTGGATGGGAGATCTGTACCTCAGGAGTCCTCTCAGCTATCCGATCAAAGGAATCTAGCATATTCGTTGTCCACGTTCCATTCCTCTTGCCACCAAATTTTCTCTTCTGAACACCATAGGAAGTTCTGGTCCGTGACACATTCTTCACCATTGATTGAGATCGACGCTTCGTGCAGCAGTTGATCAGAGTGGACCCCACCTTCTTTCGCAATGGGAAACTTAGATGTTCGTCCGTGCTTGTTTGGCTTGCGAAATGAACCGTAGCGATAGATTTATCTCCTTCTTCATCACGGCCATTGATCTTTGTGACCCCTAAACCTTTTCGTGATTTGAGATTGTGGTTTTATCTACACAAGTATGGATCACGAAATCTCTTTAGGCATTAGATCTTCCCCAGACCTCATCTCAACCATCGAAAGCCTCCGGTATTTAACACATTTCGTAATCTTGGATGGAAGCTTTAACTGTGCATGTTTGCTTGCACGAAGCATTTCGAAACCATGGATCTTCCCTCGATCAATCACAGCCCTTGATTATTAACCCTGCCCAATGTTACAACACACCTGCCACTTTCTTTGTTGAAGGGTGGTCACATGAAATTTGAGGGGATGGGACCCTTACCAAACTCCCATCAAGCCCGTAAAATCAACTGTTAAAATGGAGTGTTAACAGATTCCATTTGAGTCATTATATGTCAAATGATGCAAAACTCAATTCAATTGACTCTAGTGAACATGGTAGTGCTTTGGCCTAAAAGACTCAAGGAAATTGAACAAGAAATTGTTAAGATCAAGCATAATTTTAAGGCATCCCAATAAAGGAAAAAGAGTTATGAATATTTGAAAGAGTACATAATTAATTTAAAATTGGGGATCATTTTTATTTAAGAGTAAATCCATGGAAAAGTTCCCTAAATCTCAGAAGTTGTGCCAAGATAGAACCAAGGTATTGTGGGTGATTTGAAGTCCTTGATAGGATAGGGTTAGTTGCATATAGGATTGAATTTCATTGTAACAAGACATTTCATAATGTTTTTCGTGTTTCTTTTCTTAATAATTATCTACATGATCCTAATCACATAATTGATTGGAATTGTTAGATTTTTATCATTCAAGCTAGCATTATGATCTTAGGATCTTCAATTAAGAGAATAAAATGCAAAACAATAAACACAAGAGATAAGAGACACAAAAAAAATTCCTCAGGGAAACCATAAAGGAGAAAACCCCACAACTTCCTTAGAGATAGAATCAATACCAAAAGTAAAACCTGAAAACATAAAGATGATCTCCTGACAGTAGTAGTCTCTCTCTTGTCGCAGAAACTTCTCTCTCACTCATGCTCCTGAATGAGTGAGTGAGTGTGTGATAAATAGAGAGGCTTACTCTCTATTTATATTCTTTCATTCACTTAATGTCCTCTCCAACATGTCGGCATCACTTAATAATTACTTACTATAGCCGACATCTCCAGGAGAGTCTAATAACCCTAGTGCCCCACAACTTGTGGGGACTTTGCCCTTGGTCAATAGGATGGTCACCCACAATGCCTTCACATGACTTGTTTACATTATAGAGCCTCCCGATAGGAACATCGGGGAATGACATGACTCAATTAGACTACAGATACTTCCCGAAATAAACATCGGGGTACAATACATGAAATATACAAGTGAATACATTCCAAAGTTACATATACATCAACACTCCCTCTTAACTATGAAGGTATCCTCTAGACACAATTTATCAGCACAAGTATTCTTCTCTGTATCATATGGATCATCATCGAGTTCTTGTCATCTTCAAGTCATCTTCATCTTCAGGTTATCTTTATATTCAAGTCATCTTCATCTGGATCTGGATCATTACTTGATTTGGATCATCATCACTAGATCTGGATCATCAATGGATCTAGATGATTATCACTGGATCTAGATCATCATCACTGGATCTGTATCATCACTTGATCTAGATCATCTATGCTAGATCAACATCACTGGATCTAGATCATCACTCAATATGGATCATCATCACTGGATCTGGATCAACATCACTCGATCTGGATCATCACTCAATCTAGATCATCTATGCTGGATCATCATCACTAGATCTAGATCATCACTTGATCTAGATCATTACTTGATTTGGATCACCACTGTTGGATCAACATCACTGGATCTAGATCATTACTCAATCTAGATCACCACTGCTGGATCAACATCACTGGATCTGGATCATCACTCGATCTGGACCATCACTGCTGGATCATCATCAATGGATCTGGATCATTACTCAATCTGTATCATCACTTGATCTAGATCACTACTCGATCTGGATCATCACTGCCGAATCATCATCAATGAATCTGGATCATTTCTCGATCTGGATCATCACTCGATCTGGATCATTACTTGATCTAGATAATCACTAGGTCAACATCACTGGTGCTATCTCATGATTCTTCTGTTCTTAGGAAGTTCTACAAAGCCAGCCCTTTTTCATGCTAGTTTTAGGCCTAACCTGAATGTAGGTCTTCTTCAGCGCTTATATCTGACCCTAAGTCAGAATGGCCAGCACTCACATCTGACCATGAGAGGAACACATCCAACACCATGTCAGAAAGGCATAGCACTTACATTCACTAGCATGATAGTACACAACTACTATCACATGTGAAAAGGCATAGCACTCACATCTAACCTTGACTCGTCAGAAAGGCACAACACTCACATCTAACCTTGAATTGTCAGAAAGGCATAGCACTCACATCTGACCTTGACTCGTCAGATTGGCACAGCACTGACATTCACTAGCATGATAGTACACAACTACTATCATCTATGAAAAGGCACAACACTTACATCTGACCTTGACTCGTCAAAAAGGCACTTAGTCCTAGACCGAGGGTTCCTGGTAACTAACCAGGTGCCTCCATTTAGACAATGGAAATAGCCCTTATATATGATCATCTAGGAACCAATCCTATAGTCATATCAGAATGGCTCAGCAGTCAGATCTGAGATGGAAGGAACCAATCCTTTCACCATGACAGAATAGCAATAGCCCTTATATCTGATCAAGTGGGAACATATCCCTCAATCACATCATAATGGCCCTACACTTATATATGATCATGTGAGATTACATCCCACAGTCATATCAGAATGGCCCTCAGTCCTAGACTGAGCATTCCTAGTAACTGACCAGGTACCTCCATTTAGAGAATGGAAATAGCCCTTATATCTGATCATGTAGGAACCAATCCCATATTCATATAAGAATGGGTCGGCACTCATATCTGACATGGAAGGAACCTATCCTCTTACCATGACAAAATGTCTCTATGTCTCATCATTTCCCCTTGGAGGGAACGTCGATCTGGAGAACACCAAGCTTCTCCCTGAAGTACTCAAACTTCACTTTGACAATTTCTAGCATAGAATCACGTCAGGGATGATTATGTTCAAGGATAACCTACGTGCTTCTCTAGGACAGATTACATGCGAGGACAACCTACAGGTGTGTTTACATCTGAGCAACCTACAAGCTTCGCCGGGATTTATGCTCAGACAACCTGTCTCACCGCCTATGCTAGAAATACCTCTTTAGAGAGATCCTAATCTAGATCACATACTGGAGCTTTACTACTCCTTTTTGCATCATACAAAAATGCAAGTCAGATCAAGCAAATCAAATAGTAGTTTTCAAAAGAAACATACTGCCTCCCAAATAAAAAGTGGCAACATCTTTTTCCTCAGCTGTACTCAGTGCCATGCAGGACTCCATCCTGCCAAACCAAGAGATCACACTTGATCCCGTACTAAAGTAGCACCTCGAAGTGCTCTTCCTATCATTGGAACTTCCTTCCCAATATGAATCCTCATAACCCTCTAGGTTAGTCTTCTGATTCACCTCATACTTGATCTCATAATCAACTGTACCATTCAGGTACCTCACTGCATGCTATGCAACCATCAGGTGAACATGTCTCAATGTGTTCATAGCAAAGAAAATATCTGGTATCATATTCCTCAGGTACATCAAGGAATAAATCATCTGATGATACATCGTGGCATCAACCAATTCTAATGAATCCACACTCAATAGCTTCAATTTCGATGCCATTGGTGTGGTCATGGCCTTGGAATTAATCATCCTGAACCTCTTCAGGATATCTACTGCATACTTCCCTTGTCCCAAGGAGATTCTGCCACACCTCCATGCCTAGAAAGTAGTGCATCATATCCAAGTACTTCATCTCGAACTCGGCACAAGTCTCCTTCTTGCAACTTTAATGAGTTCCTCTTTTCTATCAGGAACAAGTCATATAACAGGAGCATCACTAATCTTCCACCTTCAACCTTGAATAAAAGGGTGTAATCCACTTTACTTTCAGTAAAGCCTAGAGTCATCAGTAATCTGTCCATCTTGTTGTACCATGTCAAACCTCAAGATATTCTATAGTCACTCCCGCTAAAGCATAGTTTCATACTCCCTCTGTCTTCTATACTCTATGCACTGAAACATTCTATACCGAAGTGACAAGTAGCTTCCTATGCTACTAATATTATATGTATCCATCTAGTGTACAGACTTTCATCTTCAACCTTGTAGCAAAGTTTAAGATCTTCATCAAGCTCATCATGTATGTGTTTCAACTCCCACTGGCTGTAAATGTCTCTTCATAGTCTATTCCTTCTTTTCATGAGAAGCCTCGTGCTACGAATTTTGCCTTGTATCCCACGATGTTTCCATCTACTGCATGATGGAACTACGAACTTCCCTTCACGTAGCAATATTGCATCCTAGACATCATTCTTCTTGAACTGGTCTTCTGTTTCTTCTTGGTTACTTCTTCATGGCTAGAAGGTTTTGCATCAATGATGTCGCTGCATTCATCATATTATTCTTCATCTTGAACTATCGTTACTTGTTCTTCGGAACAAGTCTCATCCTTCTTTGCTTGTAGGTGATTTTAAGTGATCTTTCCTACAAGTCAAATGCATTAGTTGTATGGTTAGAAACATTTCATAATGCATATTCATAATGGCAAATTCTTATGAATAAATATATGATCATGCAATTATTTTAGCCAATACAACATTCATCCATATCTCATGCAAATTTTTCTAGATTCCTTCCATCTCTACCAGGACAACATTGAGATTGTGCACTAATCCAATACGTCAGCAAAGAGGTTTCATTCTAGATAAGCAGTAATGGAGAGTTGTATAGTACCATGAGCTACTTACCCATCAAATGCATATTAGTAGTATACTTTCATTAATGCAAACATTCTATCATGCATAATACATTAATAAATATAAACAAATGCATAACAAAATAATATCATGAAATGACAATTGAATACTTATCTTTATTTGTTTTGTGGGTAGTCTCCTTCCTGAGCCTTTAGCTTCATCGTCTTCTTCATTCATAATAGCATCGTTTCTTATCCAAATGATAATATGGATAAGAGGGTTCTTCAAGATTTGATTTCTTCATATTCCTCATCTCTTGAGGGATCTTCTTTGGATGGTGAGAGCTTGATCTTCAGTTGATCCCATCTTCTCTTCTCTTACTATGAGTTGAGCATCTTCTTGTGTGTGCTCTTCCCAGAATATTTCTGAAAGTAATCAATTCCTCCTGGCACACATCCCTTGAATTAATGAATCCCATGATCCTGGGAGGTCATTCAAGGTAGCTATCACCACTTCTACATTATTTTCTTCTTCTTTTACCTCTTCAAGCTATTCTTTGATTTGAGAGACCCTTGTAAAGTATGACTGTATGGTCTCTGCATTCTGGATATTCACATTCTTCAACTGGTTTCTTAAGTCATCTTCTGATTTATGTTCTTCCCTTCAAATAGCTTGGTTAAGGAATCAAAAATCTCTTTTGATGTCTTTAGGGAAGACACTTGTGGTATAATGTGATATGTGATTGAATCAGCAATAATCTTCTTGGCCTTCACCAAGTTCTTCTGGTGTAATACTTTTAGCCTTATCTCCCTCTGGAACTGGAACCTCTCTACTTATGTAGGTGTCCAATTCATTTCCTTCAAGAACTAGTGAGATCCTATACTTCCATGCTTGGAATTTTTCAACTTCACCAAGCTTATCATCAATATGATGTGATAGATCACTTTGAAATGAGAACCTCAAATGAAAATAGAAAAATATTAGATCTTACCGATTTGAGGTGTCCATCCCGGTTCTGGAGCTGGCTGATCTAGGGTTTGTCAGAGAAACCCTAATTTTCAAATCTTGGAATATTTCAGTTCTTACTAGATAGAAAGATATATCTCTTCAAGGTGAGTTGTCCAATGTACTCATTTTATAAAAACAATGGAGGGTAGCTCCTGGAACAGGAATCCCTAGTTTATCAATTTCTTCTGCAGAAATTCCTGATATTGTTTCTGCAGTATCACCAAAATTAATGTTCCTCTATGTCTGAAACTTTGCACTGAGGTATCCTAGCCTATACCTATTTCAACGCCATAGGTTTAATCTAAATTGATTTCACCAATCGGGACTTATGATCATTTTCCCAAGGTGACATGTTACAAGGCTGTTCAAAACAACAAAGTTGTACGGAATGCCATGTGTCCCCATTTCATATTCTAGGTCTGAAAATTGGACCATAGAAATTACATTCCATGCCCTTTCTGGAATAGCTTCAGAAATTTCATTTGGACCTTTGTAGCCTAATCTATATCAATTCATCCTAGGTATCCTATCTAGGGATGACTTCTGGAATAGGCTAGAACCGTAACTGGGAGGGATCATATCTCCTAGAATATAGTGAATCTATTGGAGTAGGGTCCCGCAGCTACAGGAGAAACTGCCATTTTGGCGGATAGATAGTTTTGGTGAGGATATAAGAGATAAGGTAAAGATAATATGCGGTAGCATGTTTCTAGCTGCAGATCAGAGCCATAAACTGTGACTATTGGGGCAGAGAAGTCAAAAAAAGACAACAGTACCTGAGTGGCCGAGAAGAGAGAGCTCACCCAGTGCATTCAAGACAGCAACGAAGACAGGAGGGATCAACTACCCTCATAAAGGAAAAGGGGCAATGAGGCTGAGGTATTGAAGATGAAGGACAAAAAAGGAAGCGGCGCCCAGTACCCACGATCAGCACCAGGAAGCATGGAAGACTGCAGAGAGCTATCGTGTGACAGAAAGCGGCAGTTCAAGTACAGATAGACCGAATGTCACAGTTAAGGTTTTGGGTTACTGTTGGGACAGGACCACAGTGTTGTAAAGGTGAGACCTTCAGGCCTCCTATAAAGGGATGTAAACTGTATTGTAAAAGGTTAGCTAGTCGGATAACCTGTAGCTATTCAGACAGTTAGCCCATCTGAGAGTCCAATAGTCTATTAGCTCACATTTATTTTGTATTGTAATAGAGTCAAGCTCTGGTTCTGCTATTCAGTCCATAGTTACCTTACTGTAACTAGTAGCCGATTCCAGGAGTATTTATGTAACAATCCACAGGGATTGACAGAGAGAGAGAGAGAATATTGTAAGAAGGAAATATAGAGAAAGAGAAGAGATCTAGGAGAGAAGGGCTCCCGGCAGTGAGTGCGGAGTTACCCATAAGATCTCTAGCTACACAATAGGTTGCAGCAGAACTGTGTACTCTCTCAAGATATAACAAACATCGTTCTGTGGACATAGCTTCTACCCTGGAAGTGAACCACGTAAAACTAGTGTGTTATGTGATCATTTCATGTGACTATGCTTTACTTAGTTGATATCTATTATGTCTTACATGAATGTTGTATCTCAGTTAGTAAATGTCTCTATGTCCTAATTCAGTTACAACATTATTGAAGGTTAAAGGTGTATTTACATGTATCAAGCATCTGCATATGAGTTTATCAGTGCTTGTTTCACACAGTAATAAGTCATTCTGTTAAAGTGTTTCCAGTATAATTATTCGGCCAGTTAAAGTATAGTTGAGGTAGAGTGTGTTGAACTATGGAAGTTCAAGTCAGAGAGTTTACTATCTTGTTGAAAGTTAGCCAAGTCATTTCACCCAGTGAGATAGCCTTTGGACCGCGAGGGTCGCAGTGGGCTGTACTATAGAAGATATCGCATTGACAGTAGGCGATATCGCACCGTCAGAGGAGCTGCGGTGTGAGATATCGCAGAGCATAGGTTAAGTGGAAGGGAGAGTTGTGCACCGCCCGAGTCGCTGCGATGCGATAGGAGTCCTTCCCTTGTCAGACCCCATGAGTAAGAGAGAACCGCACGTCGCAGAGAGATCTCGCTGGCTAAGAGAAACTGCGAGACCCCAGGATGCTACAGAACCTAGTTGAGGACACCTGAGTCTTCGGCCAACCCATAAGATCACTTTGGGTGAGACTTTAGGCCATTTTGCGGTCTGTTGTTGAAAGGGCTAGTGACCTAGGGGTATTGTTGCTATATGTATATTAGTAAACCCGGTTCTTCCCAGATAGCCAACAAATGGTTTCGTTGCTGGCTTTGAACACATTACAGAGCTAATGTTCTATTGGTATCCTACTAGAGACAAACTCAACTAGTGGCTTGTGTCTAAGGAGAAAGATTTTACAAAACAAGAGAACAAGTGTCCTAGACTGGGTATAGAGGACTGGTTGCAAAAAAATATCTACACAGACCTGCATACGATATTTTTTGCGACCTATGGAAATGAGCTGTATGACTGGTTATCAAAGCTGACTGATCACAATATATTCAGAAAGAAAAGAAACATTGTGTGGACACCGGAGCTGATTCACATCGTGAAGAGCATAGACAATCCCATTACACGAGCAGTCAACTTCTGGCTTCCGAGTGTGCTAGAAGGATTTGTTACAGAGTTTGTAGTTGAATAGACAAAAAGATTCAGTGAGGCTGAGTTGTACTTATTCAAAGGATATCATGGTAAGTACCTAAAATCTTTAAACTTGTCCATTAAGATGTTATTATATGAAAAAGGAGTAATGGATATAGTTTCAGACCAGTAAGCTAAGAAAGTGTGATGTCACAAGAGTTTGAGAGTGATTTTGATGATATTGGATGTACACGTAGTGGCAAGAAATATAAAGTAGATTTTAGCTCTTCCATATTTGAAAATAGTTCAGATAATACTATATAGCAGAGTCATAGTCATACAGAAAGAACAGAAGGGGGTATCCCTTACCACCCTTATACCCCACAGAAAGAAACTAGGACTTAGAACAATCCTGTAGGAACTCCATCTAGTAGTTCACCCACAACACATACTACCGCTACATCACCTACATCTACACCACCAAGTGGTAGTAATATAGCAAATCAGCATCCACCACGTAGAAATAGAATGGGGGATGACATGAAGTTACCTACCTTTAAGGGTACAGGGGCAGAAGACCCAGAGCAGCACTAGTTTCTATGTGAAGCCGCGTCGACCATTAAAGGAATCCACAATGATAATATTAAACTTGTACAGTTGGTCACCACACTTAGGGAATGAGCCTTAACATGGTATATGAAGTATACCTCAACGATACCCAGAACACTTATACAGGTCCGGACTGCCATGATTAAAGAATTTAAGAAGCCCAAGTCCGAATCGCAGTGTATCACAGAGCTCAAAGACATTAAACAGTTACCTACAGAGTCAGTATGGGACTTTGATTAGAAATTCAAAGCTCTCATAGACAAAGTTAGCTTTGAGTTTGCACCGGAGCAGCATAAGGAATGGTTCATCGCAGCACTGCTCCCGCATATTAGACATCCACTGATGTAGCAAAGACTCCATACATAGGATGAAGCATTGGAGATGGCAATGAAACTAGAGGTATTACCTCTAGCTAAGACCAGTACAGGTATGACAAACCTGCAAAACCAGTTATCAAGTCTCACGTTACAGATGCATGAGATTATAAAAGGAAAAGAGATTGCACAAGACATATGGTGTATCAAGTGTAAAGCACAAGGCCATACTGAAGATAACTATCCAGTATTTGTTGAATACTTAGCAAGTGGGGCTCCTAACCCCTTAGCACAAACTCAAGGGCCATGGTGTGAACTATGCAGAACAAGAGGACATCCACCTCAGCAATACCCTTTACTTTAGAAGTATGTATAGACACCTAAGAAGTTATACTATACCTTTTGTAAGTCAGTACGACACGAATACCATACCTGTAGAGCTTACGATCTCATGGTTGATAGAAAACATGACTTATACAGAGTCCAATCAGAGACACCGGGTCCAGCAGTAGGACCACAACATGAACCGGCTCCTATAGGCCGTGGAGGAGGATTCAAAGGACAAGGTTGTGGAGAAGGCTTTGGCCATGGTGAAGGCTTTGGCTGTGGCTGTGGACCAATTACTTGTTACAACTGTGGAGTTGTAGTACATTATGCTAGAGACTGTTAGAGCCCTACTATGACATGTAATTATTGCAAATATTATGATCACGCTATAGAAGAATGTCCTACCTTGATAGCCAAGATTAGGGAACCTAAGCCAGTGGTACACCAAAACATTCAGCTTATCGCTACTGAGCAGAAAGAGCCAGAACCAAGAGTCAACATTGTGACTCGTAGTGGTGCTTCCACTAGTGGGACACTGCAGGATAGTAAAGAGAACACAGGACCAGAGTGGGTGCGCAAAGCTACTAATAAATCAAAACCACTCGACCTGCAGAAGAATAAAGAAACATTTCAGGAAGATAAAACTTTCTTTATTGAACCTATACAATCAATACCCTAGGTACAGTCGTTTAGGGACGTACTGCAGCAAACACCTTGTGGCCTTAGTCCTATGGAGACATCGCAGGCTACCACATCAGGAAGATGCGATGAGGATGAGTCGACATGAAGCATACAATCCTTCCTGTGGAGTTTCTTGAAAATCGTAAGAAATGAGAAAGCTATCAGAGAGCTTCAGTGCATCATAGATCAGTATCTGGCATCTTCTTCCGTCAGTAGTACGTAGCGTGTCGTTCATAATATTATGGGCCATACAAGAACAGGAAGAGAGATGCAACTCATACCACAAGTTCGAGAATTTGCAATGAATGAGGTAATCCTAGACTTAGGATCAGAGGTAAATGTTCTGACTAAGCAGACATGGGAACAGATGGTTAGCCCCAAGTTAACCAGATCTCCTATCCATCTGCGACTAGCCAATCAACAGAGGGTATCACCACTGGGTCGATTACCACAAGTGCCAATTGACATTGATAGAGTTCGCAGTTTTCCAGACTTTAAAGTTATAGAAATCATTGGCGATAGTAGATCGTATCCAGCTCTACTAGGTATTGATTGGGTAATCGATAACATGGCTGTTATCGATTTAAAGAAAATACAAATGACCTATTGAGGCCTGGAAAATTGCAGGTGGCAACAGTAAGGGATTCTCCCCAATCAGCATTCCCAACTAGCCCACTGACTGTTTGGTATAGGGAATCTGTCCGGTTTGCGGTCCGGCTACCGTAAGTCAAGCAACACAAAACAAAGCTTTACCGGTTGTGGCCCGGTCCACCGCATTTTTTGTATTTTAACTTAAAAGATGAAATGCACGTGCCTAACTAAGTGCAAGGTGATTAGACTGCAAGGGGCGGTCACGATGTGACGCGCAGTTTCTTACCTCTCGTCTTAGACCCGCAGGCAACCAAATCATATACAATGAGAAAGAAACTAATTGTCTAATCTAACACTAGGGAGTGAGCCATCAATTTTAAGTGAGTAATTCAATTTTTTGCACATGCAGTATGAAGGGTTATAGTTAGCCGATACTCCTTTCAGACACATGAACAATCACAAATATTTAACAACCAGGTAGCCAATTGCTGAATGAATACCATTATTACTCACATGGAAAGATCATGAAAATACCAAAGAACATTTAATAATAACACAGGTTCAGGGAATTAAACATTCTCATAGTAAATGAAACGCAGCTGAAAACAAAATAGTTCCTTTCCAACATCATTCATCGAAACACATTGATACATTCCATTTCACTTTCTCCAACCAGGTAGAATTGCAGTTCCTTTCGTAAAACGAAGTAGTTCCTCTTACAAGCAAACATTTACAATTTTTTCCAGGGGGAAAAAACCCCTGTTCAGTCAGGCTTCCCCTTATTTAAACTACAACTCCTGCCTTCTAGGTTTCCCTCAGCGTGTGACCTTTCAGTGTCCTTGACGATTCAGTTTCTTCTCTGGTCGTTACGTTCTCCCAATCATTTTCCATAGGCGTTTACCTTCTGACCGTAACTGCTGAAACTGCCTCCTCGTTGTCTCTGTCATTTGTTTGTTTTGTCCTTTTCCTCGCTCTGAATTGCTTCAGCGATCTATGGAATTCTCCCTGCAGACAACATTGGTGTATTATCCACTAAACTGAGATATTGGGCATTGAAAATTTCTAACCATAATAATAAATTCACAAGGGGCTAGCCTGGTTCATCCGGGAGAGAACTCGTGGCAACACTAAATCGGCGGTCGGGCGATACTTGGATCGGGCGGGAACAGACTTCTGCATCGGATTGGGAAAGGCTTCAGGAGCCGCAATGGCGGAGGAGCATAAGAACTAGGTAAGTGACAACACGGGCGATAAAGGCAATCGAGCGCCAGAGAGGAGTGTATCGGAGGCTAGATTGCTCTACCACCCGCAACAGTGGAGGGGGTAAAGGCTGAAAATAGGCGGGTGGGAGAAAAGAGCTTAAGTTGGACGTCGGATGAAACTCTAATCGGGAGCTGAATTTATCCCTCCAGCCACAACGGCGGGAGAGTAGAAACTTGGGAGCAGGCGGTCTAAACAAATGAATCGGACGTCGGATGAAACTCCAATCGGGCGAAAAGTTTGATCAAGGAGCCACAACGGCGGGTGAGATGAGGCTCAGCATCTTCATAAAGAGGCCTGATCCAAAGAGAAAACCAATAGCACTAAGGATTAACTACAGCCAAAAACATTTTTTCTTTGCTAAGGCAAAATTTCATGCTCTATGGGATTAAAACGGACCGCATGACTCAAACTAAACTGAACGAGGCAAACAAAATAGCAGTCATTCAACTTCAAAACAAACAGATATGCTCGAGGGTGCAAATCCTTTAACAATCAATCCACACAAAATGATGAGGAGGGGTCCCAGAGTTTAAGTGAAAAAATAAAATCGGGGAGGAAAAGTTGCGGCAGCAACAACTGGCGATTTCCTGGTGAACCTAGATCTCTGGGTGATTTCTTTCTTGAATGGCAGACTGTTCCATAACAAATGTGTCCATTGAACTCTTCCAGCTATACAGATTTCTCCATAACAGAAGTGTGTACCTTAATCATTGATATCAGTCTAGTTCAGGCGATGAAAGTCAAGATTTTAGAGTCCGGATAACTCTGCTAAGGCCAAAGTATGAGTTCATTATTAATTTTCCTTTCAGGTAGCTGACGAAATTTGACACCACAGGATTGTAGCAGGTGATGAATAGAAACGTTCATTTGTTCCTCATTCCCATGCCATTTTAGCAGCTTCTGTGCTTTTGGATTTTGTCCCCTTTTAATGCGAGTCTTCATGCGTGCCTTTCTTACTGAATTTTAATTCAGGATCCTCTATCCCATAGTGCCCTTTTGTGCGAGCGATGTGCTTAAAGTTTCAGCTCACGGACGGACAGGATCATCGGCAAATTAGTACTTTATGATCTAGATTTAGCTTTGAAGCATGATGTTTTCATAGGAATTCTGACTCTTATCTGCCTTCTGGCATTCATTCCCTAGCATGGGATCATTTATATTTAACACTTTGTGCATCTTTCTCTTCTCTGTGGGTCCCTTGTCATTGCCCCTTAGACTTTTTAAGTGTAAAGTGTACGAAGCCTCGGCATAGTATTCTAGACTTTTGAATCTGATTGACCTTACAGAAGTTTAAGCAGGACCTCAATGCACACAAAGATTTCGAGAAACTCTTTGGTGGAAGGAATTCACATGGTAACCCACAGTCTGACCATTCAACAAATGTTTACCATTTCCAGAAATTTGGCATTCCCCACATAACCACGAGTTAACCACCTTTATTGAAAACAAAGACTCAAATTAAACAAATGAAAGCATAACTCATAACAGATAATTTATGTACAAGTCAGAAAGCTCAAAAACAACTTAAGAAAAATAAGGTTTGAGAACCAAACCATTAACTGGCTGGTTCTCCTCCCATCCCTATAAATCTTGTAACATATAAGTAGCAGGGCCAAGTTTAGCGGTGATTTGAAACGGACCTACCCATAGCTGTTGGAACTTAGTGTGCTTCCCTTTCTCATCATGGGGATGATCCCATTTGAGAACAAGGTCTCCCACTTCCAGGTCCCTTTTTCCAGCTTTATGTTTGTCAAACCATCTCTTCACTACCTCCTGCTGCTGTTGGAAACGCTCTCTAGCCTTGGATCGGGCCTCCTCTGCCTTCAGAAGATTGTATATTCTTATTTGGAGAACCTCAACATCCAACCCCCTAGATTCCTGAGCTAGTATGGAAGATGGGAGCATGATGTTGGGGGGAAATATGGCTTCCTTACCGTATACAAGGGTAAAGGGTGACACTCCTATTGCAGACTTGGGGGTGACTCTGTCAGCCCACAGGGCATTGGGTAAGGCTGAGTGCCAACTTCGCTGGTTTTCTATGACGGTCTTCTTCAGGATTCTAATGAGGTTTTTATTTGAGTATTCAGCCATGCCATTCCCTTGCGGATAATAGTTAGTAGAATAATGTAATTTTATTCCTTTCTCATGAGCAAATGCAGTAATTTTAATGGATGAAAAGTATTTAGCATTATAAAAAACTAACGAACTTGGAACCCCAAACCTAGTCATGATATGGTCTTCTAGGAAACTGATGACTTCGTCTTCGTTTATCTTGTGCAATGGGATGGATTCGACCCAGCGAGTGAAATAATCAGTTGCAGTAAGGATATACTTATGTAGCAGGGAGGAATTTGGCTTTATTTCCCCAATGACGTCTATTCCCCATTGCTCGAAAGGCTCTGTGATCATTACAGGTTTTAGAGGTGTTGCTGCTCTAGGTTGTCTTCCACCACATCTCTGGCAAGTATCACATTTCCTGACGTGTGCATGTGCATCCCTAAAGAGTGTTGGCCAATAGTAACCGGCCCTAAGGATTTTGTGGGCTGTAGTGTCTCCTGAATAATGTCCACCGGCCGGACCATCATGCAATTCAGACATTACTTTCTCAGCGTCTTCTTTTTCCAGGCATCTTAGGAGGACCCCATCATAGTTTCTTCTGAATAATATGCCATCTACAAGTTGGTAGGAAGCTAAATTTAGACGCAAAGCTCTTCCTTGTTTGGAACTCCAATGTTTAGGCAACACCCCTGACTGCAGGTAATGTACAAGGTCTCTATACCAAGATTCAGGAGCTGTGAATAAAGGACAAACATCCATTACATGCGACTCAGCTTCATCATCCCATGCCTTCTCTCCATCATTACTGCTTCCAGTCATCAGCTTACACAACCCCTGACCTTTCACTATAGTGGCTGGTTTGAATTCCAAGTCGTATTCTTGAAGGGCTATTACCCAGTTTCCTCTTCTTTCTCCCAATTCCTTTTGAATGAGAAGGGATCTTATGGATGGGTAAGGGACTATTACCTTGGTTCGATTTTTGAGTATATAAGGCCTGAATTGCTTGACTGCCTTAAATACTGCGTATGCCTGTTTGTCAATGGCTGGGTAGTTTAATTCAGCTCCTTGCAGCCCAGTACTCATAAAAGAAATTGGGGATTCATCACCCCCGTCTTCCTTTTGTGTAAGTACGGTAGCCAATGAATCATCGGACGCAAATGTATATATAATAAAATCCTTGTCAAAATCTGGACTTTTCAGAGAGGGCGCATGTGCAACAGCAGTCTTGATTTTACTGAAAGCATTCTTTTCCGCTTCAATCCACTTAAATTATGTATTTTGATTAACCATCTGTTGTAATGGTTTAACAGTCTGGGCAAAATCAGGCACAAACCTACGCACAAAATTTATCGTTCCCATGAAGGATTGCATTCCTTTTTTGTTATGAGGCATAGGGATTTGCTCAATAGCCTTAATTCTTTCTGGATCTATGGATATACCCCTCTTTGAAACTATATGCCCCAGTAACTTGCCTTCGGTAACTGCGAACACGCACTTCTTAGGATTGAGGGAAATACCATATTTCCTGCAGCGTTCAAAGATTTGCTTTGCGTGGAACGTGTGCTCCCCTCTTTTCTTTGAAAAAAATCGTGATGTCGTCCAGGTAGACCACCACACTTCGCCCAATCAGTCCGCGAAAATCTATGTCCATCGCTCTCTGAAATGTTGCGCCAGCATTAATCAGTCCAAAGGGCATTCTTCTATATGCAAAAGTTCCCCATTTAGTTCTGAATGTCATCTTCAATTGATCTTCTTCGGATACCAATACTTGGTTGTAGCCAGAGAAACCATCTAACAATGAAAACATTTCAGAACCGGAAACCATCTGAAGCAATTGCTCCATGGGAGGTACCGGGTAGTTGTCTTTATCTGGCGCGGTTTAAGTTTCTGAAATCCACGCATAGTCTGATTTCTCCCGACTTTTTCCTGACAGACACCAGGTTTGACACCCATTCAGAATGCCTGACTTTAAAGATGATCCTAGTGTCCAGCAATTTCTTCACCTCGCTTTGAATCAGTGGCTCCAGCTTGGGGTGCATTTTTCTTAACGGCTGTTGATATGGCTTGACGCCAGCTTTAATAGGAATGATATGCTTAATAATGCTAACGTTGTAAGTTTTCAAATCTGCATGCGTCCAGGCGAAGAAATCCTTGTACTGCTTAAACAGACTTAGAAACTTGTCCCTTTCCGCGGGTGAACAACTTTTTCCGAGGTTCACAAACTTAGGATCCGTTTCAATCCCTAAGTTAATTAGCTCGAACTGTAGAGTTGAGCTGTGTGTATTCACATTAGTGGGTCTTCTAAATTTCTCATTCAAGTCAAACATTTTTTCCGACGTCCTGACTCCTTTGGGAATGAAATTGTTATATTTCATTTCAGCCTGATGTTCCTCATCGTCTATGATAGCCCCTTTAAAGACTTCATCGTTTGTCAAGCATTCAATTATCTGCTGATCATCGTCAAATACTCACAGGTTGGTGATCATATCCAGTACTGAAGGCCTAAAAAGTAATTCAATAGAGCATTTGTTATTAGTGGGAACCAGCCTGGCAGCTGATGTAGCTAAAAGAACAGCAACTGCGTTTTTTATCCTTGGGATTGAAATAATGTTAAATGCATGAAATTGTCTAAGCAAATCCCATAACTCATTTTGGTAAGCTTTCAAGTGAGGGGAGACACAGTGTATTTGATTTCTTATTTGTTTCACAACTATTTTTGAGTCCCCAAAAAATTTTAAATTACTAACCTCTAGCTCGATCGCTTTCTTGAGTCCCTCCAATAATGCTTCATATTCGGCTGTATTGTTAGTACACTCAAACTCTAATCTACAAGAAAGGAAGTGTCTATTTTCATGTGGATCAATAAGGACACAGCCGGCCCCTGACCCCTCTAACGTCTTCGAGCCATCAAAGTATAAAGTCCAGAAAACATTATCTACTGAAAGTGAATTTACTCCTACGGCTAAATCTACTATTTTACAGTCAAGCTCATCAGCCTGAGAAAAATGAAGGAGATCAGGCTGAGTGTCAGATGTGCTGCTAGCTTCTTCCGCTTGATAATTCCCTGGTTCTAGTTCAAGAAAGTAGTTTCCCAATATAGATTCAACTGGTACATTCTTGTCATCCAATTGAGTGATGTTGTACTTCATGTAAGGTTTTCTCAAAACTTTGATTTGATTAGGACTTCCTTTGTACGGTAACCAAAGATGTGACTAATCTGAAGCGAAATGCCCATTCAATTTAGCTGACAAATCCCTACTCAGGACCAGGTCATAAGCATCTTCTATGTCAGCCACTACGATGTTAATAACTTGACATACTCTGCTATTAGATGCTAGGAAAATTAGGACGTCCTCCATTTCACCAATCACCTTAACGTCTGTCCTATCCAATTGCACCACCCTCCACGTGGATGGCTTAGGATGCCCATTTATTTTCTTGCACACCGATATGGGCATGACATTAATTGACGCCCCTGAGTCTACTAGACAATTGTGCATGTTATGATTGAAAAATTCAAATGTCAGGAGGAAAGGTGGATGTTTAGTTTTAGACATACCTCCGGTGCTGGCTTCTCCGATTTCCTCTTCATCCCGGGGCTGATTTTCAGTGGGAAGTTTCTCTTCAGACGTTTCAAGTGCTTTCAACAGTTTTTCTTTCTGTTGAGGTACTTTGCACATTTCGAACAATGGGACGTTTGCTTTCACCTTCTTCAAATCTTCAACAATGTCATATTCAATTTGTGATCTAGTGGGCTAAGATTTACCAGCACTTACGTCCTCTTGATTTGACTCAGGCGATGTTCTGTTCTGTTTAGGGTCTTGGCTGGTAATGGTGAATTCCGGTATCTGATCAGCCAAGGCCTTGTCTTGAAACTTTTTCCTGACA
Organism: Pseudotsuga menziesii; assembly: GCA_001517045.1. Taxonomy (NCBI): domain Eukaryota; kingdom Viridiplantae; phylum Streptophyta; class Pinopsida; order Pinales; family Pinaceae; genus Pseudotsuga; species Pseudotsuga menziesii. The sequence continues at coordinate 651,885 of LPNX010522146.1, read as the reverse complement.
TTCCTTTGCAGCCTCCTGATATTTGGGAGTAAAATACTATCATCACTAACCGTCCCTTTACTTCTAGTTGTCACGTTAGCCTCTCTGACCCCTTTGCGTCCTTGAGTATTTTCCTCTTCAGCGTCGAGCACGGAAACATAACTCCATAGTGCCATAGTCTCTTCCTCCTGTTCTTTTGTAGAAGTGGAAGCAGCATTTTCTTTCCTCTCCTCATCATCTTCTTCTGTCAGTCTGGAATCCAACATCTGATTCATGACCAATGTCATTGAATTTATCCATTGCGGACAGTTTTTTTCGGAGTGAGGCTGCTGATGAAAAGTACAGAAATTTTCCATACCTATGTCCGTCAAATTCATGGATGCACTTATTTGAGGAGGTGGTTGGGCCTGATTGCTGTCTTCTCTTTTCTTATAGTATGGCCTGTAGAACTTTTGTGCTTCTTTTTCTTTCTCTAAATATATGATCTTGTTAGAGAGCTTTTACACCATTTTGGCCATACCTTCATAGTCTGGTCCTTTCTCGTCTTTGGGCTTAGTAAACAGTAAGGTTTTCCTTTTCTCCCCTGACTGTTTAGGATAATATTCGACGCTCTCCCTTTCATCCCCCACCACTTTTTCCTCTTCATAAGTCTCCGTCAAAGTAGGCTTGGCCCTACCTTTTACAAACATGGCTAAATCAGGACCCAAAGCTGAAGTATAGTATTCAATCAGTACTTTTTCTGAAGGTTTATCTATTTCAGAGAAAATTTTTAGATACGTTGAAAACCTTTGTGTAAAGCTGTGCACCTTTTCTTTTTTTTCTTTCTTCAATGCACACAGTCCTTTCATGAGGGCAGCGTGAGTCTTTTGGATGGCATACTTACTTCTGAATATTCTCTCAAAAGTATCCCAGTCTGGGATAGAATTGGTGGGCAATCCAAAATACCACGAGGCCGCAACTCCTTTGAGGGTATGCGGGAACAATCTACAAACCACATCTTCATGCTCCCCTGCCTTCAGTCCTTCTATACCCAAATAAAAACTCTGTAAGTGATCATCCACTAATATATTCTCATTTGGGTCAAACTTAGGTAATAACTTTTCGAAGGCTTGAGGTAGGTCATGCAACGGCGGGGTCCGATTCAGAGGTGACCTGGCTTTCCATGCAGGTGGTGGAGGATTAGGTGGGGGTTGATTGGCGTTAACACCGGCCATGAGTTGGGGTGGAGAATGCAGAGGTGAACCAACAGGGGTGTGTGGGCATGAACCAGCAGGGGTGCGAACAGGAGAACTGTAAGGAGTGTCTGGACCTACTTGGTTCAAAGGTAATTCAACCTCCTGTAAGGCGGTTTCCACAAGTTCTTCCTAGTCTCCTACTAACACCGAATCTTCACTTAAAGGATGGTCCTTCTTCTTTTACTCTCTTCTAGGCAATTCGGGAATAATTGGCAACCCTCCAATCTTCTTTACATAAGCATGGGTATGTCTTCTTAGATCATTTACGATCTCGTTGTGAACAGGATATAGATGTTCTCTGTTTTCTTCTTCTAGAAATGGATTACGCGGTCCGCTACTTTCAGAACTGTAACTAGTTGAATGTTCTCTGTAAAACGGGTTTCCTCGGCCAGCCATGCACTAGCGGCCCTCCTTCTAGCGCCAAATATGTTGAGGCCTGGAAAATCGCAAGCGGCAATAGTAAGGGATTCTCCCCAATCAGCGTTCCCAACTAGCCCGCTGACTGTTTGGTATAGGGAATCCGTCTGGTTTGCGGTCCGGCTACCGTAAGTCAAGCAACACAAAACAAAGCTTTACCGGTTGCGGCTCGGTCCACCGAGTTTTTTGTATTTTAACTTAAAAGATGAAATGCACGTGCCTAACTAAGTGCAAGGTGATTAGACTGCAAGGGATGCTCACGATGTGATGCGCAGGTTCTTACCTCTCGTCTTAGACCCGCAGGCAACCAAATCATATACAATGAGAAAGAAACTAATTGTCTAATATAACACTAGGGAGCGAGCCATCAATTTTAAGTGAGTAATTCAATTTTTTGCACATGCAGTATGAAGGGTTACAGTTAGCTGATACTCCTTTCAGACACATGAACAATCACAAATATTTAACAACCAGGTAGACAATTGCTGAATGAATACCATTATTACTCACATGGAAAGATCATGAAAATACCAAAGAACATTTAATAAGAACACAGGTTCAGGGAATTAAACATTCTTATAGTAAATGAAACGCAGCTGAAAACGAAATAGTTCCTTTCCAACATCGTTCATCGAAATGCATTGATACATTCCATTTCACTTTCTCCAACCAGGTAGAATTGCAGTTCCTTTCTTAAAACGAAGTAGTTCCTCTTACAAGCAAACATTTACAATTTTTTCCAGGGGGAAAAAGCCCCTGTTCAGTCAGGCTTCCCCTTATTTAAACTAGAACTCCTACCTTTTGGGTTGCCCTCAGCGTGTGACCTTTCAGCGTCCTTGACGATTCAGTTTCTTCTCTGGTCGTTACATTCTCCCAATCATTTTCCATAGGCGTTTACCTTATGACCATAACTGCTGAAACTGCCTCCTCATTGTCTCTGTCATTTGTTTGTTTTGTCCTTTTCCTCGCTCTGAATTGCTTCAGCAATCTATGGAATTCTCCCTACAGACAACATTGGTGTATTATCCACTAAACTGAGATATTGGGCATTGAAGATTTCTAACCATAATAATAAATTCACAAGGGGCTAGCCTGGTTCATCCGGGCGAGAACTCACGACAACACTAAATCGGCGGTCGGGCAATACTTGGATCAGGCGGGAACAGACTTCTGCATCAGACGGGGAAAGGCTTCAAGAGCCACAACGGCGGAGGAGCATAAGGACCAGGTAAGTGACAACACGGGCAATAAAGGCAATCGGGCGCTAGAGAGGAGTGTATCGGAGGCTAGATTGCTCTACCACCTGCAACGGCGGAGGGGGTAAAGTCTGAAAACAGGCGGACGGGAGAAAAGAGCTTAAGTCGGATTTCGGATGAAACTCTAATAGGGAGCTGACTTTATCCCTCCAGCCGCAACGGCGGGCGAGTAGAAACTTGGGAGCAGGTGGTCTAAACAAATGAATCGGACGTCGGATGAAACTCCAATCGGGCGGAAAGTTTGATCAAGGAGCCACAACGGCAGGTGAGATGAGGCTCAACATATTCCGAACGAGGCCCGATCCAAAGAGAAAACCAACAGCGCTAAGGATCAACTACAGCCAAAAACATTTTTTCTTTGCTAAGGCAAAATTTCATGCTCTATGGGATTAAAACGGACCGCATGACTCAAACTAAACTGAATGAGGCAAACAAAATAGTGGGAATTCAACTTCAAAACGAACAGATATGCTCGAGGGTGCAAAGCCTTTAACAATCAATCCACACAAAATGATGAGGAGGGGTCCCAGAGTTTAAGTGAAAAAATAAAATCGGGGAGGAAAAGTTGCGGTAGCAACAACTGGCGATTTCCTGGTGAACCTAGATATCTGGGTGATTTCTTTCTTGAATGGCAGACTGTTCCATAACAAATGTGTCCATTGAACTCTTCCAGCTATACAGATTTCTCCATAACAGAAGTGTGTACCTTAATCATTGATATTAGTCCAGTTCAGGCAATGAAAGTCAAGATTTTAGAGTCCGGATAACTCTGCTGAGGCCAAAGTATGAGTTCATTATTAATTTTGCTTTCAGGTAGCTGACGACATTGGACACCACAGGATTGTAGCAGGTGATGAACAGAAACATTCATTTGTTCCTCATTCCCATGCCATTTTAGCAGCTTCTGTGCTTTTTGATTTTGTCCCCTTTTAATGCGAGTCTTCATGCGTGCCTTTCTTATTGAATTTTAATTCAGGATCCTCTATCCCATAGTGCCCTTTTGTGCGAGCGATGTGCTTAAAGTTTCAGCTCACGGACGGAGAGGATCATCTGCAAATTAGCACTTTATGATCTAGATTTAGATTTGAAGCATGATGTTTTCATAGGAATTCTGACTCTTATCTGCCTTCTGGCATTCATTCCCTGGCATGGGATCATTTATATTTAACACTCTGTTCATATTGCTCTTCTCTGTGGGTCCCTTGTCATTGCCCCTTAGAATTTTTAAGTGTAAAGTGTACGAAGCCTCGGCATAGTATTCTAGACTTTTGAATCTGATTGACCTTACATAAGTTTAAGCAGGACCTCAATGCACACAAAGATTTCGAGAAACTCTTTGGTGGAAGGAATTCACATGGTAACCCACAGTCTGACCATTCAACAAATGTTTACCATTTCCAGAAATTTGGCATTCCCCACATAACCACGAGTTAACCACCTTTATTGAAAAAAAAGACTCAAATTAAACAAATGAAAGCATAACTCATAACAGCTTATTTATGTACAAGTCAGAAAGCTCAAAAACAACTTAAGAAAAATAAGGTTTGAGAACCAAACCACTAACTGGCAAGTTCTCCTCACATCCCTGTAAATCCTGTAACATATAAGTAGCAGGGCCAAGTTTAGCGGTGATTTGAAATGGACCTACCCATAGCTATTGGAACTTAGTGTGCTTCCCTTTCTCATCATGGGGATGATCCCATTTGAGAACAAGGTCTCCCACTTCCAGGTCCCTTTTTCCAGCTTTATGTTTGTCAAACCATCTCTTCACTACCTCCCGCTGCTATTGGAAACGCTCTCTAGCCTTGGATCGGGCCTCCTCTGCCTTCAGAAGATTGTATATTCTTATTTGGAGAACCTCAACATCCGACCCCCTAGATTCCTGAGCTAGTATGGAAGATGGGAGCATGATGTTGGGGGGCAAGATGGATTCCTTACCATATACAAGGGTAAAGGGTGACACTCCTATTGCAGACTTGGGGGTGACTCTGTCATCCCATAGGGCATTGGGTAAGGCTGAGTGCCAACTTCGCTAGTTTTCTATGACGGTCTTCTTCAGGATTCTAATGAGGTTTTTATTTGAGGATTCAGCCAGGCCATTCCCTTGTGGATAATAGTTAGCAGACTAATGTAATTTTATTCCTTTCTCATGAGAAAATGCAGTAATTTTAATGGATGAAAAGTATTTAGCATTATCAAAAACTAACGAACTTGGAACCCCAAACCTGGTCATGATATGGTCTTCTAGGAAACTGATGACTTCGTCTTCGTTTATCTTGCACAATGGGATGGCTTCGACCCAGCGAGTGAAATAATCAGTTGCAGTAAGGATATACTTATGTAGCAGGGAGGAATTTGGCTTTATTTCTCCAATGACGTCTATTCCCCATTGCTCGAAAGGATCTATGATCATTACAGGCTTTAGAGGTGCTGCTGCTCTAGGTTGTCTTCCACCACATCTCTGGCAAGTATCACATTTTATGACATGCACATGTGCATCCCTAAAGAGTGTTGGCCAATAGTAACCGGCCCTAAGGATTTTGTGGACTGTAGTGTCTCCTGAATAATGTCCGCCGGCCGGACCATCATGCAATTCAGACATTACTTTCTCAACGTCTTCTTTTTCTAGGCATCTTAGGATGACCCCATCATAGTTTCTTCTGAATAATATGCCATCTACGAGTTGGTAGGAAGCTGACTTTAGACGCAAAGCTCTTCTTTGTTTGGAACTCCAATGTTCAGGCAACACCCCTGACTGCAGGTAATGTACAAGGTCTCTATACCAAGATTAAGGAGCTGTGAATAAAGGACAAACATCCATTACATGCGACTCATCTTCATCATCCCATGCCTGCTCTCCATCATTACTGCTTCCAGTCATCAGCTTACACAACCCCTGACCTTTCACTATAGTGGCTGGTTTGAATTCCAAGTCGTATTCTTGAAGGGATGTTACCCAGTTGCCTCTTCTTTCTCCCAATTCCTTTTGAATGAGAAGGGATCTTACGGCTGGGTAAGGGACTATTACCTTGGTTCGATTTTTGAGTATATAAGGCCTGAATTGCTTGACTGCCTTAAATACTGCGTATGCCTGTTTGTCAATGGCTGGGTAGTTTAATTCAGCTCCTTGCATCCCAGTACTCATATAAGAAATTGGGTATTCATCACCCCCGTCTTCCTTTTGTGTAAGTACGGCAGCCAATGAATCATCAGACGCAAATGTATATATAACAAAATCCATGTCAAAATCTGGACTTTTCAGAGAGGGCGCATGTGCAACAGCAGTCTTGATTTTACTGAAAGCATTCTTTTCCGCTTCAGTCCACTTAAATTGTGTATTTTGCTTAACCATCTGTTGTAATGGTTTAACAGTCTGGGAAAAATCAGGCAGAAACCTACGCACAAAACTTATCGTTCCCATGAAGGATTGCATCCCTTTTTTGTTATGAGGCATAAGGATTTGCTCAATAGCCTTAATTATTTCTGGATCTATTGATATACCCCTCTTTGAAACTATATGCCCCAGTAACTTGCCTTCAGTAACCGCGAACACGCACTTCTTAGGATTGAGGGAAATACCATATTTCATGCAGCGTTCAAAGATTTTCTTTAAGTGGAATGTGTGCTCCCCTCTTTTCTTCGAAATAAATCGTGATGTCGTCCAGGTAGACCACCACACTTTTCCCAATCAGTCCCCGAAAATCTATGTCCATCGCTCTCTGAAATGTTGCGCCAGCATTAATCAGTCCAAAGGGCATTCTTCTATATGCAAAAGTTCCTCATTTAGTTCTGAATGTCGTCTTCAATAGATCTTCTTCGGATACCAATACTTGGTTGTAGCCAGAGAAACCATCTAACAATGAAAACATTTCAGAACCGGAAACCATCTGAAGAAATTGCTCCATGGGAGGCACCGGGTAGTTGTCTTTATCCGAGGCGCAGTTTAAGTTTCTGAAATCCACGCACAGTCTGATTTAACCCGACTTTTTCCTGACAGGAACCAGGTTTGACACCCATTCAGAATGCCTGACTTTAAATATGATCCTAGCGTCCAGCAATTTCTTCACCTCACTTTGAATCAGCGGCTCCAGCTTGGGGTGCATTTTTTTTAACGGCTGTTGATATGGCTTCACGCCATCTTTAATAGGAATGATATGCTTAATAATACTAACGTCGTAGGTTTTCAAATCTGCATACGTCCAAGCGAAGACATCCTTGTACTACTTAAACAGACTGAGAAACTTGTCCCTTTCCGCGGGTGAAAATTTTTTGCCGAGGTTCACGAACTTAGGATCCGTTTCAGTCCCTAAGTTAATTACCTTGAACTGTAGAGTTGAGCTGTGTGTCTTCACATTAGCGGGTCTTCTAAATTTCTCATTCAAGTCAAACATTTTTTCCAACGTCCTGACTCCTTTGGGAATGAAATTGTTATATTTCATTTCAGCCTGATGTTCCTCATCGTCTATGATAGCCCCTTTAAAGACTTCATCGTTTGTCAAGAATTCAATTATCTGCTGATCATCGTCAAATAATCGCAGGTTGGTGATCATATCCGGTACTGAAGGCCTGAAAAGTAATTCAATAGAGCATTTGTTATTAGTGGGAACCATCCTGGCAGCTGATGTAGCTAAAAGATTAGCAGCTGCGTTTTTTATCCTTGGGATTGAAATAATGTTAAATGCATGAAATTGTCTAAGCAAATCCCATAACTTGTTTTGGCAAGCTTTCAAGTGAGGGGAGACACAATGTATTTGATTTATTATTTGTTTCACAACTAAATCTGAGTCCCCAAAAACTTTTAAATTACTAACCTCTAGCTCGATCGCTTTCTTGAGTCCCTGCAATAATGCTTCATATTCGGCTGTATTGTTAGTACACTCAAAATCTAATCTACAAGAAAGGAAGTGTCTATTTTCATGTGGATCAATAAGGATGCAGCTGGCCCCTGACCCCTCTAACGTCTTTGAGCCATCAAAGTATAAAGTCCAGAAAACATTATCTACTGAAAGTGAATTTACTCCTACGGATAAATCTACTATTTTACAGTCAAGCTCATCAGCCTAAGAAAAACGAAGGAGATAAGGCTGAGTGTCAGATGTGCTGCTAGCTTCTTCCGCTTGATAATTCCCTAGTTCTAGTTCAAGAAAGTAGTTTCCCAATACAGATTCAATTGGTACATTCTTCTCATCCAATTGAGTGATGTTATACTTCATGTAAGGTTCTCTCAAAACTTTGATTTGATTGGGACTTCCTTTGTATGGTGACCAAAGATGTGACCAATCTGAAGCGAAATACCCATTCAATTTAGCTGACCAATCCCTACTCAGGACCAGGTCGTAAGCATCTGGTATGTCAGCCACTACGATGTTAATAACTTGACATACTCTGCTATCAGATGCTAGGAAAATTAGGACGTCCTCCATTTCACCAATCACCTTAACGTCTGTCCTATCCAATTGCACCACCCTCCACGTGGATGGCTTAGGCTGCCCATTTATTTTCTTGCACACCGATATGGGCATGACATTAATTGACGCCCCTGAGTCTACTAGACAATTGTGCATGTTATGATTGAAAAATTCAAATGTCAGGAGGAAAGGTGGATGTTTAGGTTTAGACATACCTCCGGTGCTGGCTTCTCCGATTTCCTCTTCATCCCGGGGCTGATTTTCAGTGGGAAGTTTCTCTTCAGACGTTTCAAGTGCTTTCAACAGTTTTTCTTTCTGTTGAGGTACTTTGCACATTTCGAACAATGGGACGTTTTCTTTCACCTTCTTCAAATATTCAACAATGTCATATTCAATTTGTGATCTAGTGGGCTGAGATTTACCAGCACTTACGTTCTCTTGATTTGACTCAGGCGATGTTCTCTTCTGTTTAGGGTCTTGGATGGTAATGGTGAATTTCGGTATCTGATCAGCCAAGGCCTTGTCTTGAAACTTTTTCCTGACATTCCTTTGCAGCCTCCTGATCTTTGGGAGTAAAAGACTATCATCACTAACTGTCCCTTTACTTCTAGTTGTCACGTTAGCCTCTTTGACCCCTTTGTGTCCTTGAGTTTTTTTCTCTTCAGCGTCAAGCATGGAAACAGAACTCCATAATTCCATAGTCTCTTCCTCCTATTCTTTTGTAGAAGTGGAAGCAGCATTTTCTTTCCTCTCCTCATCATCTTCTTCTGTCAGTATAGAATCCAACATCTGATTCATGACCAATGTCATTGAATTTATCCATTGCCGACAGTTTTTTTCGGAGTGAGGCTGCTGATGAAAAGTACAGAAATTTTCCATACCTATGTCCGTCGAATTCATGGATGCACTTCTTTGAGGAGGTGGTTGGGCCTGATTGATGTCTTCTCTTTTCTTATAGTATGGCTTGTAAAACTTTTGTTCTTCTTTTTCTTTCTCTAAATCTATGATCTTGTTAGAGAGCTTTTGCACCATTTTGGCCATACCTTCATAGTCTGGTGCTTTCTCCTCTTTGGGCTTAGTAAACAGTAAGGTTTTCCTTTTCTCCCCTGACTATTCAGGATAATCTTCGACTCTCTCCCTTTCAGCCTCCACCACTTCTGCCTCTTCATAAGTCTCCGTCAAAGTAGGCTTCGCCCTACCTTTTGCAAACATGGCTAAATCAGGACCCAAAGCTGAAGTATAGTATTCAATCAGTACTTTGTCTGAAGGTTTATCTATTTCAGAGAAATTTTTTAGATATGCTGCAAACCTTTGTGTAAAGTTGTGCACCTTTTCTTTTTTTTCTTTCTTCAATGCACACAGTCCTTTCATGAGGGTAGCGTGAGTCTTTTGGACAGCATACTTACTTCTGAATATTCTCTCGAAAGTATCCCAGTCTGGGATAGAATTGGTGGGCAATCCAAAATACCACAAGGCCGCAGCTCCTTTGAGGGTATGTGGGAACAATCTACAAACCACATCTTCATGCTCCCCTACCTTCAGTCCTTCTATAGCCAAATAAAAACTCTGTAAGTGATCATCCACTAATATCTTCTCATTTGGGTCGAACTTAGGTAATAACTTTTCGAAGGCTTGAGGTAGGTCATGCAATGGCAGGGTCAGATTCAGAGGTGACCTGGCTTTCCATGCAGGTGGTGGAGGATTACGTGGGGATTGATTGGCATTAACACCGGCCATGAGTTGGGGTGGAGAATGCGGAGGTGAACAAACATGGGTGTGGGGGCATGAACCAGTAGGGGTGCGAACATGAGAACTGTAAGGAGTGTTTGGACCTACTTGGTTCAAAGGAAATTCAACCTCCTGTAAGGCGGTTTCCACAAGTTCTTTCCAGTCTCCTACTAACACCGAATCTTCACTTAAAGGACGATCCTTCTTCTTGTACTCTCTTCTAGGCAATTCGAGAATAATTGGCAACCCTCCAATCTTCTTTACATAAGCACGGGTATGTCTTCTTAGATCATTTACGATCTCGTTGCGAACAGGATATAGATGTTCTCTGTTTTCTTCTTCTGGAAATGGATTACATGGTCCACTACTTTCAGAACTGTAACCAGCGGAATGTTCTCTGTAAAACGGGTTTCCTCGGCCAGCCATGCACTGGCGGCCCTCCTTCTAGCGCCAAGTCTGTTGAGGCCTGGAAAATCGCAGGTGGCAACAGTAAGGGATTCTCCCCAATCAGCGTTCCCAACTAGCCCGCTGACAGTTTGGTATAAGGAATCCATCTGGTTTGCGGTCCGGCTACCGTAAGTCAAGCAACACAAAACAAAGCTTTACCGGTTGCGGCCCGGTCCACCGAGTTTTTTGTATTTTAACTTAAAATATGAAATGCACGTGCCTAACTAAGTGCAAGGTGATTAGACTGCAAGGGGCGGTCACGATGTGATGCGCAGGTTCTTACCTCTCGTCTTAGACCCGCAGGCAACCAAATCATATACAATGAGAAAGAAACTAATTGTCTAATCTAACACTAGGGAGCGAGCCATCAATTTTAAGTGAGTAATTCAATTTTTTGCACATGCAGTATGAAGGGTTACAGTTAGCTGATACTCCTTTCAGACACATGAACAATCACAAATATTTAACAACCAGGTAGCCAATTGCTGAATGAATACCATTATTACTCATGAAAATACCAAACAACATTTAATAAGAACACAGGTTCAGGGAATTAAACATTCTCATAGTAAATGAAACGCAGCTGAAAACGAAATAGTTCCTTTCCAACATCATTCATCGAAACGCATTGATACATTCCATTTCACTTTCTCCAACCAGGTAGAATTGCAGTTCCTTTCGTAAAACGAAGTAGTTCCTCTTACAAGCAAACATTTACAATTTTTTCTAGGGGGAAAAAGCCCTTGTTCAGTCAGGCTTCCCCTTATTTAAACTACAACTCTTTCCTTCTGGGTTTCCCTCAGCGTGTGACCTTTTAGTGTCCTTAACGATTCAGTTTCTTCTCTGGTCGTTACATTCTCCCAATCATTTTCCATAGGCGTTTACCTTCTGACCGTAACTGCTGAAACTTCCTCCTCGTTGTCTTTGTCATTTGTTTGTTTTGTCCTTTTCCTCGCTCTGAATTGCGCCTGCGATCTATGGAATTCTCCCTGCAGACAACATTGGTGTATTATCCACTAAACTAAGATATTGGGCATTGAAAATTTCTAACCATAATAATAAATTCACAAGGGGCTAGCCTGGTTCATCTGGGCGAGAACTTGCGGCAACACTAAATTGGCGGTCGGGCGATACTTGGATCGGGCGGGAACAGAATTCTGCATCAGATGGGGAAAGGCTTCAGGAGCCGCAACGGCGGAGGAGTATAAGAACCAGGTAAGTGACAACACGGGCGATAGAGGCAATCGGGCACCAGAGAGGAGTGTATCGGAGGCTAGATTGCTCTACCACCCGCAACGGCGGAGGGGGTAAAGGCTGAAAACAGGCGGGCGGGAGAAAATAGCTTAAGTCAAACGTCGGATGAAACTCTAATCGGGAGCTGACTTTATCCCTCCAGCCGCAACGGCGGGCGAGTAGAAACTTGGGAGCAGGCGGTCTAAACAAATGAATCGGACGTCGGATGAAACTCCAATCGGGCGGAAATTTTGATCAAGGAGCCGTAACGGAGGGTGAGATGAGGCTCAGCATATTCCAAAAGAGGCCCGATCCAAAGAGAAAACCAACAGCGCTAAGGATCAACTACAGCCAAAAACATTTTTTCTTTGCTAAGGCAAAATTTCATGCTCTATGGGATTAAAACAGACCGCATGACTCAAACTAAACTGAACGAGGCAAACAAAATAGCGGGCATTCAACTTCAAAATGAACAGATATGCTCGAGGGTGCAAAGCCTTTAACAATCAATCCACACAAAATGATGAGGAGGGGTCCCAGAGTTTAAGTGAAAAAATAAAATCGGGGAGGAAAAGTTGCGACAGCAACAACTGGCGATTTCTTGGTGAACCTAGATCTCTGGGTGATTTCTTTCTTGAATGGCAGACTGTTCCATAACAAATGTGTCCATTGAACTCTTCCAGCTATACATATTTCTCCATAACAGAAGTGTGTACCTTAATCATTGATATCAGTCCAGTTCGGGCGATGAAAGTCAAGATTTTAGAGTCCGGATAACTCTGCTGAGGCCAAAGTATGAGTTCATTATTAATTTTGCTTTCAGGTAGCTGACGACATTGGACACCACAGGATTGTAGCAGGTGATGAACAGAAACGTTCATTTGTTCCTCATTCCCATGCCATTTTAGCAGCTTCTGTGCTTTTGGATTTTGTCCCCTTTTAATGCGAGTGTTCATGCGTGCCTTTCTTACTGAATTTTAATTCAGGATCCTCTATCCCATAGTGCCCTTTTGTGCGAGCGATGTGCTTAAAGTTTCAGCTCACGGACGGAGAGGACCATCGGCAAATTAGTACTTTATGATCTAGATTTAGCTTTGAAGCATGATGTTTTCATAGGAATTCTGACTCTTATCTGCCTTCTGGCATTCATTCCCTGGCATGGGATCATTTATATTTAACACTCTGTTCGTCTTGCTCTTCTCCGTGGGTCCCTTGTCATTGCCCCTTAGACTTTTTAAGTGTAAAGTCTACGAAGCCTCGGCATAGTATTCTATACTTTTGAATCTGATTGACCTTACAGAAGTTTAAGCAGGACCTCAATGCACACAAAGATTTCGAGAAACTCTTTGGTGGAAGGAATTCACATGGTAACCCACAGTCTGACCATTCAACAAATGTTTACCATTTCCAGAAATTTGGCATTCCCCACATAACCATGAGTTAACCACCTTGATTGAAAACAAAGACTCATATTAAACAAATGAAAGCATAAATCATAACAGCTTATTTATGTACAAGTCAGAAAGCTCAAAAACAACTTAAGAAAAATAAGGTTTGAGAACCAAACCATTAACTGGCAGGTTCTCCTCCCATCCCTGTAAATCCTGTAACATATAAGTAGCAGGGCCAAGTTTAGCAGTGATATGAAATGGACCTACCCATAGCTGTTGGAACCTAGTGTGCTTCCCTCTTTTCTTCGAAAAAATCGTGATGTCGTCCAGGTAGACCACCACACTTCGCCCGATCAGTCCGCGAAAAGCTATGTCCATCGCTCTCTGAAATTTTGCGCCAGCATTAATAAGTCCAAAGGGAATTCTTCTATATGAAAAAGTTCCCCATTTAGTTCTGAATGTCATCTTCAATCGATATTCTTCGGATACCAATACTTGGTTGTAGCCAGAGAAACCATCTAACAATGAAAACATTTCAGAACCGGAAACCATCTAAAGCAATTGCTCCATGGGAGGTACCGGGTAGTTGTCTTTATCCGAGGTGTGGTTTAAGTTTCTAAAATCCACGCATAGTCTGATTCTCCTGGCTTTTTCCTGACAGGCATCAGGTTTGACACCCATTCAGAATGCCTGACTTTAAAGATGATCCTAGTGTCTAGCAATTTCTTCACCTCGCTTTGAATCAGCGGCTCCAGCTTGGGGTGCATTTTTCTTAACGGCTGTTGATATGGCTTGACGCCAGCTTTAATATGAACGATATGCTTAATAATACTAACGTCGTAAGTTTTCAAATCTGCATACGTCCAGGAGAAGACATCCTTGTACTGCTCAAACAGACTGAGAAACTTGTCCCTTTTCGTGGGTGAACAACTTTTGCCGAGGTTCACGAACTTAGGATCCGTTTCAGTCCCTAAGTTAATTAGCTCAAACTATAGAGTTGAGCTGTGTGTCTTCACATTAGCGGGTCTTCTAAATTTCTCATTCAAGTCAAACATTTTTTCCAACGTCCTGACTCCTTTGGGAATGAAATTGTTATATTTCATTTCAGCCTAATGTTCCTCATCGTCTATGATAGGGAGAGCCTCTATCAGATGACCACCAACTAGAGTGACTACATCAACCCAACCGCAGAAGGAAATATCAGTTGGTGATGCAACAACTCATGCGCATCAGATTCGGATGTTGGTCTAGAGAACTGGCAGAAAAGACTTTATGAAGTCTCAGCTCGTAGATGTGCATATCTGACTAAGTCACTGCGATGGATCGAAGCAGAGCTTAAGGATATTCCATTGTTTCATGGCTTAGCGGATGTCAATGAATTTTTATACCAGTTTGAACAAGAAATTCCTTATGAGCAGAGGATTTCAGTGATTGACCTTGCAGTAAGAGCCACACCTGCAAGATGGTGGCATGCACACAAGAAACATATTGCGTCATTGGACGACTTCAAGAGATTGCGACGATCAGGTTTTCTAATGACAAAGGGTGTCTACAGAAGAAATATACAGGAGAAAGTGACCCCATGTCACGCATTCAGAGTTGTGAACAGAATTGGTCAGACATTTCTGAGGATGAATGGGTTCACTGATTCATTCACACTTTAGATCAAATTCCAAAGAATTGGTACACTGAGACAGAGTTGCGCAGAGGAACAACTACATGGCCACTTATGATAGACAGCTTTGAACTCACTTTCGCTTTTGAATCTGAGTACCCAAGCATTAATCAGGCTTTAGACGTTATAAATATTAATATCTTTGAGGACTGTACCCTATCAGTGTCAGCTCAACCTGATTGGGCTATGCAATTGGACCAGGTGCTAGAGTGCTATAACTTTGCATCAGAACCAGAGGAGGAGGATGAGGATCCTCGCAACATCAACATCCCAGAGTCAGAAGGAACTTGCGATGTTTATGGACCAAAGCTAGAGACTCCAGCTATCACCGAGCCTATCAATATTAAGAAGAGCAACATTGGCACAGACACAGAACCAAAGTTTGCATCCATTGGAGACTATTGGAACGATGAAATGGTAGGACACATTGTAGATCTGTTACATGACTACTATGACTTATTCCCCACTAAGTTCACAGAAATGAAGGGAATAGTTGGAGACTTGGGAGTAATGAGGATACCATTGAAAGAGGATGCTAGACCAGTTAAGCAGCGTCCATACAGATTAAATCCTTAGCATAAAGAAAAAGTTAAGGATGAGATCGATAAGATGCTAGCAGCAGGCATCATTGAGCCAGTGGAATAAATTGAATGGGTTAGTCCCATGGTCGTACAAGAGAAGAAAACCAAAGGAGAAATCAGAATCTGTGTCGATTTGCGCAAACTCAATGATGCATCACTTCATGACCCATTTCCGACACCTTTTACTAATGAAGTTCTAGACAATGTGGGAGGACAGGAGGTCTACTCCTTCACTGATGGTTTTTTAGGCTATCACCAGATAAGAATCCATCCAGAAGATCGATCTAAGACCACTTTTGCGACAGAATGGGGCTCATCCCAGTATAAGGTAATGCCCTTTGGTCTTAAGAATGCACCAGCTATCTTTTCAAGAGTAGTAGTTGCTGTATTTAAAGAATACATCCATAAATTCTTAGAAGTCTATTTTGACGATTGGACAGTATTTGGATTAATCGAAAAACATATAGGTGATTTAAGACTGATGTTAGAGAAATGTAGGAAATACCAGATTTCTCCAAACTTAAAGAAATGCATATTCTATGCGCCATTTGGTATTTTGTTGGGTCACATTGTCTATAGACAAGGCTTGATGGTAGATCCTGCAAAGATTGCCATCATCGTAAATCTTCTAGCACCCAACTCAGTCAAGCAATTGAGAACAATACTTGGTCATACCGGGTACTATAGAAAATTTATCAAAGGTTATGCAAAGATCACAGCACCTATAAAAAAGCTATTAAAGAAATATTTAAAATTCCTATGGAATGAGGAATTCCAGAAAAGTCTAGACATCCTTAAAGAGAAAATGGTTATAGCACCCATCTTAGTATTCCCAGACTGGACTAAGCCATTTCATGTACATGTGGATGCATCTGGCATCGCGCTGGGGATCATCTTAACCCAGCCAGAAGAAGGAGGTATCGATCACCCTATCACATACTCAAGCAGAAAAATATCCACCACAGAAAAGAACTACACCACTACAGAAAGAGAAGGATTAGCCATGGTATATGCTCTACAGAAATTCAGGCACTACTTGCTAGGTGCCTCATTCAAGATGTTCACTGACCACTCCAATTTGAAGTACTTGGTCAATAATCCAGTATTAGGGGGATGATTCTGCAAATGGTTACTCCTATTTTAGGAGTATGATTTTGAAATTATTGTCAAACCAGGGAGATTAAATGCCGTACCAGATCATCTATCGAGGATAGACTCAGGAGAAGAGCCAACTAACCTAGAGGAAAACTTGCCTGATGTGCAGTTGTTTTCTATTCAGATCGCAGAAGAGTAATATGCTGATATTATTCACTTTCTCACTACAGGATGGGCACTTGTTGAGTTTACCAAGCAGCAAAAGAAATAGCTAGCTGTCAAAGTAGCAGACTTCACTTTGATTGCGGGACAATTATATAAGTTAGGTCCAGATGAAGTCCTGCGCAGATGCGTCATGTCACACGAGAAAGAAGCCATTATCAGAGAAGCACATTCCGGTATCGTAGGAGGTCATTTCATAGGAAAGCCAACTGTGCAGAAAATCCTGACCGCAGGATTATGGTGGCCTACTTTGCATAAGGATACTAAATAATTTTGCAGATGTTGCGATATCTGCCAGAGGGTAGGAAAACCTTCGCGGAGAGATGAAATGCCACTACGACCACATATTACGCTGCGCGCATTTGACAAGTGGGCTATATATTTTGTGGGTCCTATCAACCCACCAAGAAAATGAACTGGCGCGAGATACATCATCACCAAAACAGAATACCTCACCAGATGGGCAGAGGCCAAAGCAGTAAGGAATTGTGATGCTGCTACAGCTGCATAGTTCCTCTTTGAGAACATCATCAGTAGATTTGGATGTCCAGTAATTTTGATGAGCGATGAAGGCACCCATTTCTTGAACCACACTATTGAGGCCTTGACAGAGGAATTCCAGATACAACACCATAAGAGCACTCCCTACCACCCACAAGCTAATGGTACGGTGGAGGCCTTTAACAAGATTCTAGAAAATGCTCTTACTAAGATCTGTAATAGCCAAAGAAACGATTGGGACCTCAGGGTTAATGTTGTGTTATGGGATTATAGGACTACATGCAAGAAACTTACAGGACATACACCTTTCAGCTTGGTGTATGGACAAGAGGCTGTTATGCCTATGGAATATATTATGCCCAGTCTAAGAATTGCTCAGATCACCAGGATGACAGACAAAGATATGACGAATGAAAGGCTAGCGCAACTGCTTGCCTTAGAGGAAGACAGGTTCATCACAGGATTCCATCAGAAAGTGCAGAAGGCACGAGAGAAATCTTGGCATGACAGGCATGTAAAGAACAAGATTTTTTAGATAGGAGACCTAGTCCTCCTCTATGATAGTAATTTTGTGAAGTTTCTAGGAAAATTCAAGATGCATTAGTTAGGGCCATACCAGATTCAGCAAGTTACAGATGGAGGTGTCGTTCAGCTCAACAAACTGAACGGGGAGCTTCTTCCCACTTTCATTAATGGCAGTAGTCTTAAGTTTTATAGTGCTAGCCACTCCATATCCTAGCCTTAACTCAGACATATATGAGAGTGTAGATGTCCAGTGTAGTTGAAAGGAGGCATCGCATCGGTAGTTAGTCTACACCGGCAGGTAAAAAGCATTCGCATGAGGAGAGTTTTTTTGTTAAAAAAAAAAATACTGTTAAGTTTGTTTTGTACACCTGATGTGGTGTGACATTGCAGTAAGGCGATGATTCCCCGTGCCACGTAGCCACTTTTGAAAAAACATAGAGGGCTAGTCAATTTGCCTTCTGATAGGCAGTTAATGAAGAAATGACCGGTATACCTTACCGTATATTTGGCAACAGCATCATAAATTTTTCAGATCTAGTAAATCTTCGACGAGACTGGCGCCTGCACACAGGTTTCGAGGGAAATTTGATCGGATTTTAGTATTTAATAAGGATCAGGATGACGGGTGTGGTCTCATCCATGCAATTAATACCACTGATGGGTTTAGCCTAGATGACCGTTGCATCCGGGATTATAGCCTTCAGCATAAAAGCAAAGATCATTCATTCAGGATGGTTACTTTTGCAAGATCTGAGAGCTATAGAGGAAGTTGTTAAGTTTTCCCTATGTAGAGCTAATTTCGTTACAGATTGCTGTGATTTTCCTATTTCGCAGCCATTGCCAATCCAGAGTATTACACCAACTGGGTTCTGTCCAAGGAGGAACCTTTAGAAGACATTTTGAGACGATTCGAGCGTGGAGGCCTTGTGTCCGCTATGACAAAACCACCCAAGGGTATGAAACCAAGTTCATCATAGGTCAGACAACTGCGAAGGATGAGGAACCAACGAAGTCAATTACCGAAGCTATGGAGAAAGAAGTCACAGGACTTCGGCAGAAACTTACAAAGACTTCGCAGGAAGCCAAGGAGAAAGTACAGCAGGAGAAGCCCACTGTTAGTGGCTCAAGGACGAGCCACAAGTAAGTGTTAGGGGACTATTGGAGTAGGGTCCCGTAGCTACAAGAGAAGATGCCATTTTGGTGAATAGACAGTTTTGGCAAAGATATAAGAGATAAGGTAAAGATACGATGTCGTAGCATGTTTCTAGCTACAGATCAGAGCTGGAAATTGTGACTATCAGGGCAGAGAAGTCAAAAGAAGACGACAGTACCTGAGCAGCCGAGAAGAGAGAGCTCACCCACTACATTCAAGGAAGTAGTGAAGACAGGAGGGCTCAGCTACCCTCATAAAGGAAAATGGGCAATGAGGCTGAGGTATTGAAGACGAAGGACAGAAAAGGAAGCGGCGCCCAGTACCCACGATCAGCGCCGGGAAGCGCGGAAGACCACAGAGAGCTGTGGTGTGACGAAAATCGGCAGTTCGAGTATAGATAGACTGTCTGTCATAGTTAGGGTTTTGGGTTACTGTTGGGACAGGCCCATAGTGTTGTAAAGGCGATACCTTCAGGCCGCCTATAAAGGGATGTAAACTGTATTGTAAAAGGTTAGCTAGTCAGATAACCTATAGCCATTCAGACAGTTATCCCATCTGAGAGTCCAGTAGTCTGTTAGCTCACAGTTATTTTGTATTTTAATAGAGTCAAGCTTTGGTTCTTCTATTTAGTCCATAGTTACCTTACTGTAACCAGTAGCCGATTCCAGGAGTATGTACGTAACAATCCACAGGGATTGACAGAGAGAGAGAGAGAGAGAGAGAGAGAGAGAGAGAGAGAGAGAGAGAATATTGTAAGAAGGCAATATAGAGAAAGAGAAGAGATCTAGGAGAGAAGGGCTCCCGACAGTGAGTGTGGAGTTACCCATAATATATCTAGCTGCACAATAGGTTGCAGCAGAACTGTGTACTCTCTCAAGATATAATAAACACAGTTCTGTGGACGTAGCTTCTACCCTGGAAGTGAACCATGTAAAACAAGTGTGTTATGTGATTATTTCATGTGATTGTGCTTTACTTAGTTGATATATATTATCTGTTACATGAATGTTGTATCTCAGTTAGTAAATGTCTGTATGTCCTCATTCAGTTACAACATTATTGAAGGTTAAAGGTGGATTTACATGTATCAAGCGTCTGCATATGAGTTTATCAGTGCTTATTTCACACAGTAATAAGTCATTCTGTTAAAGTGTTTCTAGTATACTTATTTGGTCAGTTAAAGTATAGTTGACGTAGAGTGTGTTGAACTATGGAAATTCAAGTTAGAGAGTTTACTATCTTGTTAAAAGTTATCCAAGTCATTTCGCCCAGTGAGATAGCCTTTGGACCGCGAGGGTCGCAGTGGGCCGTACTATAGAAGATATCGCATTGAAAGTAGGCGATATTGCACCATCAGAGGAGCTATGGTGTGAGATATCGTAGAGTGTGGGTTAAGTGGAAGGGATATTTGCACACTGCCCGAGTCACTGCGATGCGATAGGAGTCCTTCCCCTGTCAGACCCCGCGAGTAAGAGAGAACCGCAAGTCGCAGAGAGATCTCGCTGGCTAAGAGAAACCACGAGACCCCAGGATGCTACAGAACCTAGTTGAGGACACCTGAGTCTTCGTCCAACCCATAAGATCACTTCAAGTGAGACTTCAGGCCATTTTGCGGTCTGTTGTCGAAAGGGCCAGTGAGCTAGGGGTATTGTTGGTATATCTATATTAGTAAACCTGGGTCTTCCCAAATAGCCAATAGAATATGAGGCTGAATTTTGTACACATCGTAAATAAAGATTTTAGTCTTGGCCTGTCAAAGTTTTAGATCTTGAGCCTTCTTCAATCCTAGTATATAGCGAATCTACCAAAACTAATCAGTTTTAGTATTTTAGGGTTTTTCCAGCTCGGGATCAAACTAGGGTTTGTCTTTCCTAGAGTTTCACTCAACCAAAAATATTGACTCAGGTCTCTAAACTTCGATTTTGATGAGGAGAGAAATCCTATGTCGGGCTTACTCAAAAATTCCTCTTCTGTAGAAATCCCTAATTTCCTGCACTGAAAACTGAAAATGCTCGGAATCGAATTACGCTTCGACAAAAAGATGCGCCCTTCAATGGAAATTTAGCCTAGCATACTTTTTCTAATTTATTATGTAGAGAGACCCAAAAACTAAGAAGCCCTAGCTTCTGGATCTGCACAATCTCTTCTTCTCAGGTTAGCTCTAATACCATGTTATATTTTTATCATTGAAGCTAGCATTATGATCTTAGGATCTTTAACTGAGAGAATAACATGCACAATAATAAAAACAAGAGACAAGAGACACAAATAATTTTTCTTAGGGAAACCATTAAGGATAAAACCCCGCAACTTCCTCAAAGATAAAATCAACACCAAGAGCAAAACCCGAAAACATAAAGATGATCTCCCAACAGCAGTAGTGTCTCTATTTTCCCAGCAACTTCTCTCTCACTCATGCACCCCAATGACTGAGTGTGTGTGTGATAAATAGAGAGTCTCACTCTCTATTTATATTCTTTCATTCACTTAATGTCCTCTCCAACTTTTTGGCCTCACTTAAAAATTACTTACTAGAGCCAACATCTCTAGGAGAGTCTAATAACCCTAGTGCCCCACAACTTGTGGGGACTTTTCCCTTGATCAATAGGAGGGTTACCCACAATGACTTGACATGGATTGTTTACATTATAGATCCTCTCGATAGGAACATAGGGGCATGACATGACTCAATTACATTGCAAATACTTCCCAGAATAAACATCGAGGTACAATACATGAAATATACAAGTGAATACATTCTGAAGTTACATATACATCAACAAGAAGGTCATATAGGTGAAACCCAAGGGAGAGTTCCAAGTAGAGTCTATGCACATATTTGAAAAGAAGGTAGCATTTATGTGGAACTAAGCCATCAAATAGGTAAAGGTGCAATGGAAGTACCTTGGTCACTATGAGGCTACATGGGAGTTGGAGAATGTAATTAAAGGGGCATACCCATTTTTGTTTCTTTTTTGGAACACCAAGGACGGTGTTGTTCTAAGGGGGAGGGGAATGTAATACCTTCATTTTGGCCCTTGGAATGTATTGGATTCATATGTAAATATCAAGCATACATGATGTATGAATTCTGAGAATGGAGCTCAAATCCAAGGCCTCGCTAGTGAATTCTCATCTTTAAAAGGAAAGTATTTTATATTTTGTGAGCCATGTGCTATCAATCCATGTGAAATTGTAAAATCATGTAAATATTTATAATGAAAATAAAATTCCAAGATCTCTCTATTGAAGAAACAAAAATGAGGGGGTTTTGTGTATCCAATAGAGAGAGGTGAAAGGATGTAGGATTGAATCCATTATTTCCAAGTGTTACCTTGAGAACCCATATTGACTTTTATTGGTAATATCTAATTATATTGTAAGAAGGTAGCTCAAAAATCAAGTCATGGTTTGATGGAGAATAAGATAGCTCATAAACTCGTATGGATGAGTATGGGCTTAATTTGCATGACCCAAAAGTTAGTTTCCCTCATTGGAATTCATTTTCCATCATCCCCATTCCATGGTAGAATAAGGAGACATCAATTCTTAGCCTCTTATGGATTTCTAGCAGTGAAAAAATGTAGAAATCACAACAAGGAAAGAAGTCACATTTTAGAGTGTAAAAAACACCCAAAATTTGATGTGATTAGTGGGGGAATCCATAGACATAAACACACAGGTGAATTTGAGAGTGTTAAGGGACCAAAAATCCATAGGAAGAGTAATATTTGGAATGCTAGAAGTTGAATTTCATGATTGAGAGTCACATGGCAGGAATTTAAAAAAAATCCAAGAGTGGATTAAATTAGGAGAGAGACCAAAGGTCGTAATTGCTTGATAAAACTATTGAAGGAAAAAATATCTAAATATTTAGCAGTTTGGATCTTTCTATGCCCACCCTAAAGAGCACTAGAGGGAAGAGGCACCCAAGGGACTGTGTAATAGAAATGGGGACGTTCCTTGTGTTGGGTGTGGTAGGTAATGTGGGTTCCAAGATTGTGTAAATCCAATTGAGATTCCCATAGCTCTATGGTTGAGCTCATTGGATGAGCATTCTCCTTCCACGTCTCCCTAGATGCTTGAAAAACGCACCTGTGTGCTAGATTAACATGAGTGATTATGCCTATGGCTATGAGTGAGTGTGAGTAGTTCCTCCTTAGTGGATGCATATCCCAACTTGGGGGTGGTCTCTCATCTAAAATAATAAATGTTGGATAAGGACCTACAGTTGTGTGGAACATTTCTCTTCCATAGCCAGATTATCAGACAATTCCAATTAAACAATAAGTTCTTATTGTTTTCTAAAATTATGCCAAATTTATGTATCATGAGTAATTGTTTGGTTATGTTGGACTGAATGAGATGATTCAGTTTGAATTGTAAAAATTGAATGTTTGTGGATAACATAAAAATGAGTTTATTTATGTGCATGATTTTACTATTATGCTTGTGATGAGCGTCATGCTATATGGATAATGTGTGTGTGTACAAATTTAATTCCAATGTGTATGTTTATTATGCATTTGCGCACACATTTAAATGTTTATGAATTTTGTAATTTCACCATGGGGGGTATTACAACTGATTTTACCACACATCGTGGATCACACATTTATGGCCTTCCCTATTCCTCTGTAGACTCTTTGGACCCCATGGACCATTTTTTTACCTTTTATGTTTCCAATATCATCCCTAAAAACATGCATTATTTTCCATACATGACTTTTAAACCTATTCTCACGTATATACGTGGATATGACCCTCGAACCCGCATACATCGGGATGTGTGCAAAAGGCCAAATAGTTTTGGAGTTTTCCTTGATGTGGATCCGAATCAGTTGTCTCTTGGCCTTCCATATTCCTTGAGATCTCTTGGATTCAACCTTCCATTACCCCATTGAAGCACTATATAAGGAACCCTTTGGATACATTGAAAGGGGAGGAATTGAAGAGCAAGAAAACTATAGTCCATTGTTTCCAGACCTTATACTTGAGTTTGCATCCCTTTGTCCCTTGGAGCACTTTGTGTTCTTCCCAAGCTTACCTTTGCTTGTGAGCTTGCTATCGAGAGATGGAGGGTTGAAGTGGTGGAGGCCCAGGTAGAGGACTCAGTTTCTCCTGTTTGCAGACGTGCCGACAAAGGTTGTCACCATTGTAATCAATGATTTATATTAATAGAAATATATTTTCTTGTCCAATAATGTGTATTTAAATGAATATTGAATCCATGGATTTTTTTAAATGCTTTATGATATTGATTATATATGCTAGAGTGGGTCTAACACCATTATATAGCATGCTTGTCTTGTTTGCTGAATGTTGAGAGAGCAAATTGCTAATACAAGAGAGATTGGAAAAGCTTAATGGGGATCTATATCAACCATCTAGAATAAGGTATGTTTCGAGATCCTTTAGTGTTAGATGTTTTGTTTCTCTTCCATATGGGAAAGGATTTATTTTTGCGGTTACTCTGTCTGTTGTGGTACCCCAAGCCATAGGAAGTTTTCTCTGTAACAGGGAGGGGGGGAATTTAACACCCTATACATCGTTCATGTTCCCTCTATCGGTCAGATTGATGGAAGGGGATGTGACAACTATGTACTATACAACATCATTCTTCATCCCTGGCCAATAGTAATACTTACTTATAATTTCTATGATATTTTGATATCTTGAATTTCGCTCATATGAAACATTATGCATCTCCTTCATAACCATATTTCTTAAGTCTCCAAATTTTGGCTCATAAATTTTTTCCTTATGCATGAGGATTCCATTCTATTTAGACCTATACTTATCAATATTTGAAGGTACTTGATGTTGATGAAATCCATCTTTCACCTATTGGTAATGTTCATCTGTAGCATTAGACTCAATGATCTTAGTTTTTAGATATGATGTATAGATGTTGCATGCATCACATGTTTATTTCTACTAAATGTATTAGCTACCTTATTTTCCTTTTATTTGATGTGTTTAATATCAAATTCATATTCACATAGCACTTACACCCACAGTAGGATTCTCAAACAAGTACTTCAAACCATCATGATAATTTCTTAATTCAAATTATGTACCCATCAAGTACTTCCTCCACATCTTCAAGGAATGAATGATAACTGCTAGCTCCATATCATGAGTGCCATAATTTTGTTCATGCTCTTTCAACTTTCTATATTCATAAGTGATTACATAGCCATTCTAAGTAAGCACTCCACCAATTCCTTGCTTAGATGCATCAATGAATACTACAAATTTCTCATCCAGATCAACAATATTTAGAACTGGTGCATTCGTAAGCATTTCTTTGATTCTTTGAGAATTGTCTTCACAGTTAGAAGCCCATTGAAACTTCACACCCTTATTCTACAAGTATGTGATGGGATGAGATAACTTTGAGAAACCTTCAATAAACCTTCGGTAGTATCCTTCTAACCCCATAAAATATATTACTTTTGATACATTCCTTAGTGTCAGAAATTTCATAATATCTCTTATATTCTCAGGTGTTAGAATAATCAAAATCCATTCCCATACTTAGGATATAAAATTTAATTATTTTAGTTAAATTCCTAGGTCCTACACTAGCTAGTTGGCATCCACTTGCATTCTTGTGGTCAATATTTCCTAAAATACCTCTAGGAGAAATTTGGAAATACTTTGGATAAGATTCTTACAACCCATAAAAATGTCCATTTTAGCAGGTGCGCATTCTTTCCTTATCCAGAGTTTCCTACTTTTTTAGCAGCTTTTAGGGAAAATGGTGAAAGCTAAGGAAACTGCCTAGTTTTTGTCACAAATCACCCTCCTTTTTCTCTCCTAAAACAATGATTTTTCCCACTTTACTTGATTTATCAGTTGTAACAACTCATTCAGCCAATTTGTGAGAATATTAACAGATTTGAAAAATGTTTTACGCACATATGGGGTATTTTGACTAGTTTAGTAAGCCTGCTTTTGTGCTAATTCGAATGCCATCTTTATGCATTTGAATATGTGATTTAATTATATCTTTGGACAACCTAATTTTTAATATGTTTGACTGGTGTAAACTTATTCAATCAAATTTTATGTTATGCACCATTTTTAGTCTCCATTTTGAGTGAATCTATGCATGTTTTCAAGCAATTTTTGTGAGTTTAATTGATCTAAGCTTGGGATTAATTTCCACATGGTATCAGAGCCTTGGTGGTGTGTTTGTTCTCCTCATTTATTTATTTCTTACAGGATCGACATAATTCACTAGGATAACACTTTGTCTATACAAGGCCGTAGTTGTTGAAGAATGTACCAATCTCGCAATATCATCTTGACTCCATTCAACTACTTCAAATGGAATGCACAAATGGAGATTCTAATGAGGCGTAAAGGCCTCTATAGAGTGACCATGGAAACTGAGGATGAGCCTAATTTATTAGCATAGAATATCAAATGGCATAATAGGAGAGAGAAGGAGTATGGTCTTTACCACCTAATTTTTACTTAGTGGTTTTTTATCAAGTGAGCCTGGTGAACCGAACAAAGATGATTTGTTCGGACTTCAGAAGACCTTCAGAATTGCTTCTGGGAAGTGCTTGTTGTACTATATCACATGTTCATATCCCGTAGGGGAGTTGTAATAAAATTTTCTAGCATGATAGTGTCTGTAAAAGACTCAGTCTCTTGGACTTTATTTCTTGATCCGATCAGCCCAGAGTGTTTTTTCCCTTGGTTATTATTGGTTGTTGAATAAACGACTAATAATTTATGAGTTTTTCACTCAATACCTCCAAAATTGGGGTGGTTGGCTTGGAATTTAGGCCTATTGAGGTTATTATAATCTATGTGTCAATGTATAAACATGCTAGGAATTATGGTCGAGTCATATGAACATGTCTAAGTCCCCCTAGGTTTTCATTTTTTTTAATTTTTAAAGTTTTTTATAAGTTTTATTTTTTTCAAAACTTAAGCTATTTTTTGATATTCTAAATGGAAAAATTGGATTTGTAATAAAAGTGGGCTTAGAAATCAGTTTCAGTCATGGGGGTGCTCATTTTCTAAATCATAGCACCATGTAAACCCATAAAAACACTTTTCCTATGTTTTGAGTGATTTTCCCATCACTCAGGTGAAAAAACCCTAAAAATCAAGTATTGATTATTTTAACTGATAAATTAATTAAATAATGGAGAAAATCCAAATTTCTTAAATCAGTGGATTTTGTTCCAATTTGACTAAAGTTAGTATCATCGTCTTTGGATTCACTAAATCTGACCATTCCTTGATAGAAGGAGTTGATCTAGTTTGAGCAGGGAGTGCACCACAGCATGCAATCTTGGGAATTGCGCCCTCTCTCTCTCCTCCACGCATGTGGGCCCATCTGGATGTGATTTGGTTGATTTTTCATTTAACCCATTGATGTGTCAGTTTGATAAGATCTCCGATTTCTAGTTACACTCAGCCAGACTCAGATCAGACTCATATAGACTCAGATCAAGCTCATATTGACTCCACATACAGCTATAGTCTCTCTCTCCTTGGGAATTGTGCCCCCTCTGGGATAGGGTTATGGATTTTGTTATAAATAAAGCACGGTTTTCCTCTTCCAAGATAGTTAGAGTTGGATTGTAGAGCTATTTCCATTGTAATACTGCTATATTTTTATTGTGAATAAAGAAGCTTTGGAGGCTATACCATGTAGTGCATGTGTTTGTGTGGATTCCCAGCGTCATGCTGCTAATGTGGTAACTGCAATTTATTTCCAATTTTTGTGCTGCTTTTGTTTTCTGGCTTCCAGGATTTGGTTGAATCAAGTAAGGGTTTAAACTAGGCAAGTAAGATTACTTGCTCTTGTTTATCCATATTATGTATGATCAAGAATTTAAATTTAATGCTTAAATAATATTGTTTTTGCATGATCTTTCATTTTTGTTGCTTTATACATCTATATCCAGATCTCATGAAGTGTTGTGCAAGCTTGTGTTATTTATTTGCAGGTTCCCAATTGGATGAAGGTGTGGATCAATATTGACTCCATTCCTTATCCAATAAGCTCAAGACTCTGTCCCACAGCGTTCCACAAAAGGGCCTCCTTTCAGCTTGTTCCATTCAAGCAACAAGCCGACCTTCTCTCCTATTCTTCTATTTTCTTTAAAAAATTAAATATTACTGGTTACCTTGTTTATGCATGAGATTATAATTTATCATATGCAAAATATCTCATTATATCTCATACATAATAATTTAAAAATCTATATCTTTGTTTTTCAAAAGTTTTCCATAAGCATCATAGATCTGGCATAAAGAAATCGTCCTTTTTGCATTGCATTTAATGAAAATTTGTAGTTTGCATGCATTAGATTTCTGTTTTCTATTATAAAATATAAATCCAGAAATCAGTGCACATCACATTTTCTTCCCTAAAGTCAAGCCAAGATCCCAAGGAAAGATTGCTTTCCTTGGTTCCTTTTTCACCGTTTTATTAACTAGTTTTAACTTAGCTTTTTTTTTGGTTAAAAGTAGGCTGACCCAAAGGTACTTTCAAAGTGATTTTTGGCATATTTCAGTTTAATAATATTTCTTGTTTTTATCAGGTATAACAGAAAAGAGGAGGAGCTGTTGTTCGAAAGTGGATTTTGGGACATCCGAATCCCGCCAGGGGTCTCCCTTTTTTACTGTAATCTTTAATTTTTCCACTTTGTAAGGTCTTGGTTTCATTTTGTATAAGAAACAAGAGGAATCATATCATTTTTTTGGTATTGTAACCACTTATAATAAAAATTGTTTCCGAATAGGCTCTTTCGATCCCATTCCCCATCCCCCCTCAGGGGATTCACGTTCTTTTTTCTGTTTTTGCATTTTCTTAATTTTTTATCTATATATTAGTTTCATTTATGCATAATAATATAATTTTATTAATTTTTATCATATCTTCCATATTACAAAGTCAAATTAACTTTAATACTTACTCCACGACTTCCCGATTGACCCGAAAGGGGAAAGAGATGCGTGGTAGGACTAATTAGAAAACATGTGGTTTGTTTCTTTTTTGCTGCTTCGTCATTAATTTTTGCAAGCAATATTTCTAAAATCAAACCCCTCCTTCATTACCCTATTGAGGTCCACTTGGACCGAAAGAGGTTCCTAGAGGGTTTTCTTTCTAATCAAAACACATCGTTTAAAATTTACTAAAAATTACAAATACTCCGGTGTGTATGCTCGATGTTTTGGCTGTGGTTCTTTCGATCAGTGAAGATGCATCAAAATAAATGTGAGTGACAAGATTAATTAGGTTCCACCTTCCCCAATTAACCACCATCAGGAGAAAATCCAACACCTTGATCAAACCGTAAACGGTGGCAAAATACCCAAAGGAAGTGGGAAATCCTGGACAATGACCTCAAGGCGCAAATATTTGTTACACCCTAGTGGGTGTATTATGAACACAATCTCAGAGACTCCGTTCAGCCCACACAGTCATTGTGGGTAGCCATGAAGGATTTATTTTTTGGAGATACTCCAAGTACCCCTCGGGTATATCTAGAGTCCCCTTTTGCCTAATTTAATCCACTCATTTTTTCATATTAAATTAAAACGTACCAAGAGACATTTGCAAAACATTCACTCCAAGCACATGCAAGTACATTTGATTATTTTGTGACTCCATTTTAAGGCATAGGTTATTTGTTTAATTCTTTCAATATATATATATATATATATATATATTGTGTGTCAGCATTGTGGTTACTTGTGCTCATTTTTCATCTTGTCATCTATGGTTATCAATGGTTAATTTCAAAATCCTAAGCAACTTATTAAATTGAATACTATCATACTAAAGTAATTTTCCTTAGTAACTTAATAAGGTCTACCCCCCTTGGCTTCATTAGGAGTTGATCCTAAATGGAGGAGTCAAGAACAAGGTGAAAAACTTGACTCGAGACTTGCCCCCAAGGACACACCAAGTGGCTTGAATTTTTATGCCACGTTCCCCCCCCAGGTGTGTGAAAGGCAGCGACAGGTCTCTTGTGTCTCAGCATTTCCAAAGACCTTCTTTCCCAACTTGATGTATTGACATCACGAAATGAAGTATGGTAGAATATTGAAATTTTATTTGGGAAGACAGATGAAATGAGGGGACATCAACTAGAGAACTAGCTAATTTCATTGAGTCCAAGTAGATTCAAATCCTTACAAGTCTACTTCTCCAAGTTCAAATCACGTTTTTTGCATTTGAAACAATGTGGTATCAAAAATAAAGATCAACAACGTGTCTTGGACATCCTTTCGAAGCTTGGACCTGACTACTTATTATTTGTTTCAACCTTCCATGCCACAAAAATGACAGCTCGAATCTAGAATATTCCTTCACTATAATATTTCATGCAATCCTTGACCCAGGAGCAAGACAAATTGGTCATGATGGGAATCATCAATTCTTACAAATATCAAGCTTTGGTTGTTGGAGATTCAAATGTGGATTCCAAAGGGAAGAAGAAGGCTAATAAGCTTCCTGATAAAAAAGGAGACAAGTGCAAGTGTCATGAGGAGTCCTCAAACTCAAAGAAGAAGAACTCTCATAAGAAGAAAGGTAAATGTGAAATGAGAAAGTGTGCATACTGTGGTAAAGGATTTCATCTTGAGAGCTCTTGCATGAAGAAACAAATTGATATGTTGACTCAACTCCTAGTAAAACAAAACATCTCACTTCCTGAAGGTGCAAAGAAGAAGGAAGGAGGTTCATGTTTTGAAGACAAGGAGAGAGTTCATGCCCTTCTTGCAAGAACAATAAGATCTCCTTCCTGTATCATTGATTCTGAAGCTTAAAGGTGCATGGTTTCGACAAGGGAGGTCTTCTCCTCTCTCGATGATTCGAAAGGTCCAAATATTTTGTTGGGAAACAACTTAGAAACTAAAAGTAAGGGTAAGGGTAGCATAGATTTTGACCATGGTTCCTTCAATAGTGTCTTGTATGTCCTAGTTCTTGCTACTAAACACTTGTCAATTTATCAGATGACCCACACTCGGTCTCCTAAGAATTTTATTTTACTCCCAATTATGTTCAAATCTCTGAGAATGTGAATGGTAGAGTCATTGCTAAATTTTTTGTGGATCACTGTTTGAAAATGTATAAGTCCTCACACTTCATTCCTTTCTCAAACCCCTCTTCTCTCCTCACTCATGTTGATGAATCTAGCAAGCTTTGGCATGAGAGGTTTGGCCATATAAATTACAAGTATCTTTCAAATTTGTGTGAAAAATACATGGTCATATGGTTGGAAAATATCAAGTTTCCAAGAGATTTTGTAAGGGTTGCTTTCTAGGAAAACAACTAGAGCATAAGTATGAGAGATTCAGTCATGAGCGAACCTCAACACTTCTTGAGCTCATCCACAGTGACATTTCTGGTCATTTTCATCTTATGTCCATGGGTCAAGCAAAGTATGTCCTTACCTTCATATATGAATTTTCTAGATATTTTTGGTTTTACTTCCTCAAAGACAAGTGTGAAGTTTTTTACCTATTTAAGGTTTTCAAAGCCTTGGTTGAGAACCAGTTTGGAAGGAAACTCAATATCCTAAAATATGATAATGGTGGTGAGTATTTCAAGTATGATTTCATTCAATATTGTGAATATGCATGTATCCATATGCAACACTCTTTTCCTTACACACCTCAACAGAATGGAGTTGCTGAGAGAAATAATAGATCCATTAAGGAGATGGCTACTTGTATGATGGATTCTAAGACTTTGCACCAAAATTTTGGGATGATGCTATAAAATATGTATCATATATCCAGAATATGGTTCCTTACAATAATATTTATGGAATCACTCTCTTTTAAGCTTCGAGTGGGAACAAGGCAGACGTGTCTCATTTTAATATTTTTGGCTCTAAGGCATCGGCTAGAATTCCAATAGAAAAGAGGAAGGATATGGAACCCAAAATTCAAGAGTTCCTATTTTTTTGGTACTTTGAATATTCCAAAGGGTATAATATTATCAACATGAGCACTCAAATATCCCTTATTGAAAGGAGTTTTCAGTTCGAAGAAGATCCCATGCCAGCAGCAAATATTGGAGAGTCCTCCTCACCTCCACCACCTTTGACTGTAAGTGAAGAGGATGATAAGTTTTATGATTCTGATATATATGATAAATATTATTTAATTTCATATCCTATCACACCCACAAGGTCAAAGTGGGAATCAAATACCATTCATGCAGCTAGGGAACTAGATGGGGATTCTAGTTATACTAAAAGTACTAGATCTCAATTCAAGAGTGCCCTTTCTGTCAAGGACCCTTTCTTTGCTAAAACATGTTATCTAATGGTTGAATCAGATCCACAATAATAATAATAATAATAATAAGAATATCCAATATGGAAAATAACCATGAAGGAAGAATACTATTTTCTCCAGAAGAATGAGACATGGGAACTGGTCAATCTCGCACCAAGGAGAAAGCTATTCTAGTGCAAATGGGTATTCAAGACAAAGTTTTCTATTGATGGATCTCTTAGGAAGTATAAGGAAATGTTTTTTTCCAATGTATTATCCTTATTCCAAGGCATTGACTATAGTGATACCTTTGCACCAGTGGAAAACATGGACTTTGTCAGACTAGTTTTGGCCACTGCAACTTCCAAGTAGTGGGAGGTACATCACGTGGATGTGAAAAGTTCCTTTATACATGAAAATATAAAAGAATAAATATATATGAATCAACTATATTTTTTTTTTACCAATCCATATCTTGTGTGCAAGTTGAAGAAATTACTGTATGGGCTAAAACAAGCTCCCAGAGCTTGGTATGCCAAGATTGATGGATTTTTGCTATCATTGAACTATAATAGATGCAAGTATGATCCAAATTCATATTTGAATATGATTAGTGCTTCAATTATAATTATTTTTTTGTATGTGGATGACCTTCTTATCACAGGAAGTTCCAAGAAATAAATTTTCTCCTTGAAGGGTGCAATCAGCCATGCTTTATCCATGATTGATTTGGGATTGTTGAGCCAATTTTTGGGGCTTGAAATTTCTCAATCAGGTCTTGGAATAAAGGTACATCAGTACAAGTATTCTTTATACCTGCTGAACAAATTCAACATGAAGTATTGCAAGACAAGAAATACTCATTTCCTTTCAGGAGTTATGCTTGAAGAAGCGCAGTCCACTCTATTGGTAAAAAACTCTCTATATAGGAAGCTGGTTGGTTGTCTTCTTTATTTGACTCATACTTGACATGATATATATTATGAAGTTAGTGTGGTTTCTAGACACATTGATCGGCCTCATGAAATCCATTGGAGGGAAGAAAAAAGAATCCTAAACTTTGTACAAGGAACAAGAACACATGGGATCACTATGTTGCAAAATATGGCCTAGAGTTAGTTGTTTTTACTGACTCTGACTAGGCAGGTTATAACAATGATAAGAAATAAAATTTTGGATATGTGTTTATGCTTGCAAATGAACCAATTATTTTTTCAAGTAAAAATCAAAGTGCCACTAAACTTCCATCTATAGAGAAAGAATACAGAGGATTTGTGAGTGCAGCTACACAATGTTTGTGGTTGTAGAGTATACATGGAGAGGTTGGGATTGAATATGATAATTCTACAATAATTTATTGTGACAACCAAAGTACCATTCAAATTTGAACTGATTCAGTATTTAGGTAACAAACCAAGCACATAGAGATCCATATGCACTACATCAGAGGACTTGTGCATGATGGGATAATTTCTCTACATTATTACAGATCATCATAGAAAGTTGCAGACAACTTCACCAAAGTGTTTTCTACTAAGAATTTAATCAATATCAAATCACTACTCAGGATAGCTAAAAATGTGGTGAATACTTACTGAAGAAAATATTTCATACAATTTTGTTCATGTCCATGTTCAAGGGAGTATAAAAATTGATCTCACAGGAATCTATGAACCAAGACAAAACTCACAAATAGATATCAAAAAAAATTTACTCTGTATTGACATGAAACAGTGGAAAAAATGGCTTATAGCTGTATAATGCTTTCATTCATAAAAAAATTAAATGGATAAAATATGAATGATGTTTACAATGTAATACACTGGTATTAATAACCATATAATTCAAGTACATGAGAGGAAATTCGAATCGATTAACTTGGACTAACTGAATGGATAGAAGGATGTGTCTAAGTCACTATCAAAGCTTAACTGGCTAGTTCCATTTTTCTAAATCAGTGTCTAATCAGTTAGAATAAATTAAACTATTCTAACTGAATGTAACTGGATGTAACTGAATATAACTAACTCATAACTAGGCTTAACTAGTCACCAACTGAACTCAACTGAAGGAGGTTGGTGTCGGTACTCCTAGTGGCTCCTAAATTGTAGGGATTGGTCTAGGAGGCACCTAAACTAATGCATGAAAGTGAATTCAATGTAAGTTAGCCTCAATTAGTGTTCACCACACTCTAGTGACTGGTACAGGTGGCCCCATTAGGCCAAGTGGACCCAATAGTACTAGCGACTCAATAATGACTAAGAAGACTCTTAAATTAGGCATAATTCACCAAATTGGACAAGTGAGGATTATAATCCTAACACCCCCCCTGAATGCTAAATTCGCCAATTTTTTTCCATGATAACTAACACCATAGATCACCCATTACACATGAAGTGCAAAATTAACTGCTTAATACAAACAAGGAAATCAGGAAAAACCTCATGGGAAAAATACTCCCCCTCAAACTAAGCATGTAAGATTAGGATCAATCTTGTTATTTTTTGCACAATTATACTGGGGAGTAGCATGTGAAATTATCCATACAAAATAAATTATTATGTCTGGAGGAATATTTCTTTTTGGAAGAAGAATAATGTGCTCAATTGAATCAGAAATATAAACAGTTATTGGATGAAAAATGGACCCATGTAGGGAATCTAAAATCAATTGATGAGAGATCAAAAGTTCTTGAGAATTTGAACCATGTGAGGAAAACCCAAGAAACTAATATATTTCATCCTTGAACAGAAAACCATGTGAGTTAATATCATCCCCAGGTGTTAGGAGCAAGTGTCCAGAAGGATGCAGAATGTATCCCTCTTTATTAGTTATGTGAGGAGATGAGCATGTGATCAAAGGTAGAGAAGCCCTAGGACTGTGGAGAGTGAATTATTGAGCTCCATATAATGATATAGATTCATAAATAATAATTTTTTCACAAAATACAATATCAGCAACCTCATAAGAGGAAACTAACATCAAATCCCCAGCAACAAATTTGAAGAAGACTTGTGGTACTTGATTTGTCACACCAAAATTGATGAGACCGGATACAAGCATGAATGAAGGCACTTGGAACTTAAATTTAGAACCAAATAATATTAGATAATATCCAAATAATACCATATCAGATACAACATGTTCATATTAGATCCCAAAGTGCAGTCCACCGAGATGGTAGATGCACGGTTTTCTCCTTCTTCAAATATTGGTACATGCAATCATGTAGGAATTTGCTGGAAGATCTAGATCAAGGACAGAGAATGAATCACTACTAAAATAAGATATTTTTTTCCAAAATATCCAAGGTGTTACTTATTTTCACACTAGAAGAAACATTGGAGGGAGAGAAATCGAAATCCTCTTCACTTTCAGAAGCAATCATTGGCAAGTTTTGCACATAATTTAAAGGAAAATCACTGGAGAATATTTACATAGAAGTGCAACAGATTTTTTCTTCAATATAAGAGATTCAAATGTATTATTTTGTATCAAACATATCAGAATATGATATATCAGAGATCTCATAAACATCCATAGCAGCAGGAGAAGGAGGAACTGCAAGGAGACTTTCTTAAATTCATATTGACTATGTGGAAGATTATGCTTCTTCTCCATCTTGAACAAATTCATCAAAGAGAGTAGAGGCCGAGACTTTTGAAAAAATAAATCTTGTGGTGATGTGTGTGATCTCCAAATTTGTATTACAATCCTCAATGTTCTTGCCAAATTTTCTGTCCAATTTTGTCCATAGATCCTTTTGGTATTCAACAAATTTAACAAGGTAGCACAATTTTGGAGAAACATCCATACATATTGCTCCAAAATATATATCACCATCATTTATCCATTCATTCGCATTCTCATAAGACTCTTTACCAATTCCAATATACACCTCATAGATATCTTTTCTCTAGAGAGATGAAATCATCTTCAACTTCCATTCTGAATATCTTGTGGATGGAGTAAGAAGAGGAACTCATAATTTCGAATCCATGTGAATTTTTACTTGCAATTACACAAAAAACACAAACTAAGGTCCTCCTGCACTTTTGGATTTTGCATCACACCTGGCTTAGCCAATCAAGAAATCTTGATCAACAATTCCTTTGCTCAGGAATTATGTGGTAAACTCTCCGCTTTTGGTGCAGAGTTGTAATTTTTTGAGTTTTTTTGCTCAAATTGCTTTGATCCAGCATGAAATGCATAGAAGGAGAAATTCCTGGTCTTGTTGAGGCTCTGATACCATATAAAAATTGATCTCACAAGAATCTATGAACCAAAACAAAACTTGCAAATAGATCTCACAAAAAATTTACTCAGTATTGACATGAAACAATGCAAAAAATGGCTTGCAGCTATATAATGCTTTCATTAATAAAAAAATTAAATGGATACAATATGGATGATGTTTACAATGTAATATACTAGTATTAATAACCATAAAATTTGAATACATGAGAGGAAATCAGAATTGGTTAACTCTGACTAACTGAATGGATAACATGATGTGTCTAAGTCACTATCGGAGCATAACTAGCTAGCTCCAGTTGTCTAAATCAGTGGCTCAATTAGTTAAACTAGTCTAATTGAATGTAACTAGATGTAAGTGAATGCAATTGAATGTAGCTGGATGTAACTAAATGTATCTAACTCATAAGTAGGCTTTATTAGTCACCAAATGAACTCAATTGAAGGACCTTGGTGTCGGCACTCCCAGTGGCTCCTAAATTGTAGGGATTGGTCTTAGGAGGTGCCTTAACTGATGCATGCAAGTGTAGTCAGTGGAAGTTAGCCTTAATTAAATTTTCCCACACTCTAGTGACTAGTATAGGTGTCCCCCTTAGTCCAAGTGGAACGAATGGTACTAGTGACTCAATAATGACTAAGAATACTCCTAAATTAGGCATAATTGACCAAATTGGACAAGTGAGGATTATAATCCTAACAGGGAGGATTTCCTGTTTGTTGTTTTTCCTCTTTCGTTGTTCTGTATGGACAAGAAGTATGTAAAGGGTGACTAAGCCTTCTTTCTAGGACCTATATCCCTGATATATTTCTTATATTTTACATAAGTAAGGCTTAAGAGGGGGTTTTAGAATAATCAAAATCCTTTCCCATGCTCTGAATATAAAATTTAATCCTTTTACTTAAATTCCTAGGTTCTACACTAGATAGTTGGAATCCACTTGCATTCTTGTGGGCAAACATGCCTAAAATTATTGCAGGAACGTTTTGGAAATATTATGGATAATATTCTAAAAACTCATCATACTTCCCAATTTAGCAAGTGTGCATTCCTTCCTTATCCATAGTTTCCTTCTTTTTCACCTGCTTTTAAGGCAAAAGGTGAAAGTTAGTCTAAGGAAGCTGCCTAGTTTTTGTCACAACTCACTCTTTTTCTTTTTCTCTCATAAAAGAATGAGTTTGACCAATTTCCTTCACTTTTCAGCTGTAACAATTGATTCATCCAATTAGTGAGCATCTTGACATATTTGGAAAGTGTTTTATGCACCTATGTGGGATTTTGACTAGTTTAGTAAGATTGCTTTTGTGTTGATTTGAATGGAATATTTATGCATTCGAATATATGATGTAATTATACATTTGGACAACCGATTTTTTCATAAATTTTTATTTTGTAAAATTATTTAATAAAATTTTATTTTATGCACCATTTTGAGTCTCCATTTTGAGTGCATCTATGCATGTTTTCAAGCATTTTTTGTGAGTTCAATTGATCTAAGCTTGGTATTAATTTCCACATCAAGATCTACTGATATTCCTTCTTCTGATATGATGTGTCCCAAGTAGTGGATTCTACTTTTATAGAATGAGCACTTACTTATCTTGGAATACAACTTATGCTCTCTGACTACTTGCATCACCAACCTTAGATGTTCTTCATGTTCTTATTTTAACTTGTAATAGATAAGGATGTCAAGAATACAATTAAAAACTTATCTAAATATTTTTTGAAAACTCCATTCTCTAGGAACATGAATGTTGTCAGTTTATTTGTCAATACAAATGGTACCACTATAAACTCATAATGACCATACCTACCCCTCAACGTTGTCTTATTGATGTCTTCATCTTTTATTTTGACTTGGTGATATCCTAACCTCATATCTATTTTTGAAAATATTTTTGCTCCTCTCAATTGATCAAACAAGTCATCAATCCTTGGAAAAGGATACTTCTTTTCTTATTGTAGCTTTGTTAAATTATTTGTAATCTATACAGAT
Organism: Pseudotsuga menziesii; assembly: GCA_001517045.1. Classification (NCBI taxonomy): domain Eukaryota; kingdom Viridiplantae; phylum Streptophyta; class Pinopsida; order Pinales; family Pinaceae; genus Pseudotsuga; species Pseudotsuga menziesii. Next base: position 613,522 of record LPNX010522146.1, on the reverse strand, counting down.
TCTTATAGTTCCATATTTCTTCCTTACAAACAACAATGGAACTCTCTAAGGTGACACATTGAACCTTATTTACCATTTATTTATTAACTCTTCTAACTGCATCTACAATTCATTCAATTATAGAATGCTCATTTTGTAAGGTACTATAGAACAGGGAACTGCACCTGGCATACAATCAATAGATAAATCAATGTCTCTCTTAGGTGGAATTCTTGGAATTTCTTCAAATATATCTGCAAATAATTGTATCACTAGGTATTCTTATAGATCTAGCTCTTTTCCTTCTCTTGTTTCCTCGAGATGAGTTGCGTACAACTGAAAACATTTCCTAAAACACTTATTCAACTGTAGATCTATGATTCGTTTAGACATATGGGTCTAGGTATACCTATCATTGTCACTCAATTTCCTCCTTCATATATACAAGTATAAGTCTTGTTTTGAAATTCAATCATGTAATTATGTGCATCCAATCAATACATCATATTAACCCAAGTTTATGATGTTCAAGTTTGCAAACTTATTCATACCATTCAATTTCAAAGGACAGTTCATTACTATGTTTGTGATCATCCTCTTGGTTCACATATTCAACTACACTAGACTTGTTGTCTCAAGGTTTCTTTTCTTCAAATAACATATCAGTACGATTTATGTGCAATGTAACTATGTCTATATCAAAAATCAATTAAAATAACTAATGGTTTATTATAAATATTACCTGCTACCTCAATCATCTGGGACTGGTGATCATCTTGTCTACCATCTAGGGCTACATAGATTCTTGGGATACTTATTCCAACATCACCAACTATTGTTGATCCTTGAATATTGTGAATGGTTCTCCTCTTCTATGGACACTACTTGGAATGGTGATTCCCCTTACTGCGAACAATAAATTTAACACCCTTAAGTTGTGAAGGCTTGAATCACAGTTTTATTTCTCCTGCAACATGAAGACCATAATTTTAGAAGAATTGAGAGCTTTAATCTCTAATCTGACCACTGCTTCTGTAAATAAAGAAGTATGCAAAGACAAATGTTTCTCTAAAGAGGCCAAGTCCGGGACCACTTAAACACCAAAACCTAGTTTCCACAACTCATAGAGTGGAAAGAATACATGACATGCATACATTAGAGGAAATTTCAACTCAAAATGTGCCTTTTAAGTTTAACTCAAATTCCATGTCATCATGTGTTATCCAATGAAATTGCTTTAAATTTGAAATACCGTATAGGTCTTAAACACTTTTTTAATATAAATTTGGGGATAGGTATCATAAAAAAAACTACTTTTTTTGTTTGTATTTTCAACATATCTCCCTGTGTTTTTACTCAAATTTTGATCAAAAGAGCTCATGGGATGTGGAATTAAATTCCGCATCCAACGAGTACCCACTTGGCATACTTTTAACGGACCTCGCTACCCCAAAAACAAGAAATACCTAAAAAAACATGATGATGTCATCATCATCACATTTTTTCAAGTATTTCTTGTTTTTGGGATAGCGGGGTCCATCAAAAGTATGTTGAGTGGGTACTTGTTGGATGCAGAATTTAATTCCGCATCCAATGAGCTCTCCCAATCAAAATTTGAGTAAAAGGATGGGGAGATATGTCAAAAATACAAACAAAAAAGTAGTTTTTTTCTTTTCTTCCTCCAAAATTAATAAATATTATTTTATTATTTTAACTATTATTTTATTAATTTTTTTTAGGAGGCCCATTTTAAGTTGAAATTTTCTCTAATGTTAATTCTCCTAAATTTCTGAAAAATCAAGTCAAATGCCTAAAAAACTAAGTGGCCTTTTTTAATGAAATTAATAAAAAATAATTAAAAAGTTTAATCCCACATTCATGTTTGGCAATTGAGTGTAAAAATCCCAATGCTATATAAGAAATGAATTTGGGGTGAAATAGAGGACAGAAAAATGAAAGCAAATACATGCTAAATGATTGAAAGGCTAGAAAGCTTATCTTTTACACAAAGTTTTTGGTGATAAAAGGCATGGATGGAGAAGGGATTCACCCACACAACATGGTTGTAAGAATTATCTTTTTCTTTGATTCAATATGATGAAATTCAATCCTCCCACCCAATTTTGAGTTTCAATTTATGTGATAAATCTAGTTTTGAATTCAAGGTTTGGTAAATAGATACATATTGCAAACAACATCTGAGCTAGTTGTGCACACTCGTACATATGTTCCTCCCATAGGTTGGTTATTTCAAGTAGGATTATGTGTCTATGAATGGTGAAATAGAACCAAGTAAATCTAGTTATCCAATATGGTATAGTATCCAAGTAGGAAAGTGGCAATGTGGTTTACTTCATGCTAATTCTTGTGGAAAAAACAAAAATCATAAATAAGAATCAATCATGGTATATCAACTACCTAAATCAAATAGCTCTCACATTTATAGGTCAACTAAACAAGAGCAATGGTTTATAGGCATCATCAAGCAAAAAGTGATTACAAAAGTAGATAGACAACATAAGAAATAAGTTCCAAAGCAATAAGCACAAATGTTCATGAGGATATTTTAACACATGCTTATCTAAAGTGACACAAAATAGCGATCCCATCAAGAAATGGTCATAACTATATGGAAGAGAAATATGTGGTCTCAAACTCCAAGTCCTAATTGTACTAATTGGGATCCCAAACCTATGATAATAACTCAAAATGGGAATTGATATGGAAATAAGGTGCTAACTATAGTGTCACATGTTTGGTAGGCTCTTCTCCCGGAATGGTGGAAAATGCAGATATGATAAGATAACCCACCAATTTCCAATATGTTTGACCCTATGAAAAATTTGTGTTACAAAATATTTAAATGCATCTTGATAGAGGGATAACCTAAAACTATATGCAATATTCCAAATATACCTGATAAAATTGAGGAATGTGCAAAGCATGTTCCTATACTTGGGTAAATTTAAACCAAGTATTATCATAGTGTCCCCCAAAAAATGCCCTTACGTGTGTGAAAAAAAAATCTTTTGACTTCAAGGATAGATTAATCTGAAGATAAAATGCCATCAAAGGAATCAAGTGATATGGGAAAGCTCACAGCCCTGATGGGCCAAGTAACTGGATCATAATCCTCCTCCATGGGAAGAATTTGATCCAAATACATCAAATCCATTTGAATAGATTTGTATGACAATTCCATAGTAGATATGGGTGTACTACTCATAGATTCACCAAGTTTTATAGGATTTGTCACCTTTCCTTCAGTATTTTGTACTATGGTGTCCTCCTTCACAATTACATTTAATGAAAAGGAACCATTCATTGTGGTTGACTTAGAAAAACTTGTTAATGGAAAGTAATCCTTTGATGTACTCGTGAAATATGGAACAATTTGTGAGGTGAATATTGGTGGTGGGATTATAAAGTTTAACATTAGGGAATAATATTCCCTCAATCCTACACCCATGTCTTGAGCCTCCTTTAGAGCATCCCTAATGAGAGGAACATTCGACTAGACAACAATTTCAAGCATGTAGTAATATAATTGGTTGATCATGGTGATCTTCCTCTAATGAGGAAATCGAATCGTTCGTGACTCTGAATATACTATATCCATCATCACATGTATCCAACTACATCCTAATAGAAAATTATAATCTATAGGAAAGTATACTACCTCAACATCCACTATGACTATTTTACCACTTGATTCAATAGGGAAGGATACAATGAGTCCATGACGGGAGGATGAATGTCCATCATATGATTTTAGCATAGAAGGGGTGGATGATCCTAATGCTTGCCAACATTTTAACGAAATGACACAAGTCGAGGCCCCTTCATCAAATATGGTTCAAAAAATGTCCTTACCATGAGATGTTACTTTAATATGAAAATAAACTTTAGAAGGGATCCTACAGTTTGATTGGTATAATTCTAATGTGATTGAAGTGGCATTGGATGGATTTCCATCTCTAGTTGCCAGACAATAATTCCATTGTTTGCATAGGACAACATTGTAATACCCCCATGGCGAACATGGAACATGATGATTAATATAGTTCATCAACAAAAATATCATTATGTGATATCCCTGATCTAATGTACATATCAGAATATTAACTTGCTGCAATTTTTAAATTAAAAATTCTGAAATTGAATTAATTCACACAAAGCCTTTTCGGACTAGGTAAATCAGGAGTTTCTTCTCGGAAGTTTTGTAGGAAAAAGGAGTGGGCAGTGGGAAACAACAGAAGAAATTCAGACATAGAATTTACTCTTCCCTAACAAATTTATATCTGATTCCATTTAGGGTTCAGAATCAGCTCCATGGAAACCTAGTACCACGCTTCTGGGAAGTCAAACTGTGAAACTAAGAAGAGTACTTCGGTCTGTTTCAACCAAGGGATTCTAGAAAATTGCAGAGGTTTGGTAAGGAATTTATATAAAATATTAAATTTTTTTGGATATTTTTCAGAATTTCTGGAAAATTCTCAGTAGTTTTGGATGAATTTGGATTTTTTCGGCAGTTTTGGCCAAGGGAAACCCTATGAAAAAGGTAGTAAGAGCCCAATGAAAAAGGGTTATGGATATAGTTATGGGAATTTGGTCATGTATGTGACCCAATAGAACTTACAGGGCCCATTTTTCATTAACATAACTCATTTTACATCAATTTTGGCAAAACTAGTCACTAAAAGCTAGTAATCTAGCTAGGGTCTAAAATTGAGTAGTTAAATCATGTAAAAATTATTTATGTAATACATATGAATTGTAAAATAGGTAAATATAATCTCACTGAATATATTAAATCTCTTAAAACACTTCCCTATCCTTTCCTATTTCTTATAGCACTCATATTCATTAATCCCCCCCCATACAGTGATAAAAGAAGCATTTCTAGCGAAACTGAAGACACAATTATTTATGGACAAAGATATTTCGACATGGTAAATGTAAATTACAGATTATTATGATAATAGAGAACATAAATCATATAATGGACTGATCATTACAAGGAGACTCCAAAAATAAGGGGCAGGAGGCCCGAAACATGACCAGCAAGGGGTTGTGAGCATAGGTGAAGCATGGGCTTCACTGGATCTCGACCTGAATGTGTTGGAGAAGAAAATAACTCTGATAATCCTTCATTTTATTAAATATATCACTCCATACATGCAATGGAAGATAAGAGTATGTAAGGCTAGGGCTCATCTCCTAATAGTCTGAGGCACAACACTCATAAGTAATGCTCACATAAGCATAGCTCATCACACATGACAACCAAACTGAATAATTGTGTTGGAATAATTATTTTATATGTTGACATGTTGAGAAAGTTACTTGGCTTTGTGACCTGTGAGAATAGGTCACCCATGAGTGGACATACTTTCTTTTCTTTGCTTTGCTTTGCCTTTCCTTATTTTTCCTCTTTTTCTAACTTTCCTTCTTTTCTGAAGTTTCATGCTTTTCATACTTTCCTTCTTTTCCTATTTTATCCTGCTTTCTAGATTTATGCTGCTTTTCTTGAAATATTGCTCTTTTCTAATTTTTGGAAACATTTTTGGACTCTAGTACTTACTTGGCTTGGCAAGTTTATTTTCACATGATTTAATTGCATAAATAATAAAAGGATGAAATTAACTTAAATACATGGCTTAAAATAATTATTAGCAATACTTTTCCCAGGAATAATAATTAATGTCAATTTGAGCCCCTAGGAATTTAATCATTGTCAACACTTTTAATGTCCCAAAATATGGGGACATGACAGTCCTCCCCTCCCAAATATTCTTGTCCTCAAGCAGAACCACTCCAGAGTGCTCCAAATTTGTTCATCATGTAGGAGAACTGGAGCATGAATCCATTGTGAAAATAACTTGAATTGCTCCATCAAACAATCCTATAAATATTCTCCAAAACAAGCAATGTCGAGGTCCCATTGCTTGCATTGCACCCCCTTTAGGGAGAATGCATTCCCACACAACTTATCAAACATATTTATCTCGGGATCCCATTTCCTCAACTGTAAATATCCAAACATTATAATCCACCATACAAATTTATCATCACAGGAAATGACATTCATTCTGTGGAAATCATACCACTGCACTGAAAACTGGAAATTCTCAATGCAAATATGGAAGTCTGTCATATTTCCCCACCCAACATAAATTTGCTTATGTGCTTGATGCACATCAACATTGAATGTCACAATGATGTTGTTGCAAAGACATACGTGTGAGTCCCATGTCCAACTCCAATGAGTATATGCATCATCCAACCAACAGGGATTCCTAAACTACTCACAATAATATGATGCATCACGATTATCTCCAAAAATACAAGCAAAAAAAACAAATAAGTGTCCCCTCATCCCACCTGATAAGGTATTGACACTCCTACTAAAAGGTCCATGTGAACACTTCCAATGGCTCAACTCTCTGCTACTGGTCAAATAATGCAAGAATCTATCCAATTATTTGGATTTCCTCCACAAATACCACCTTATGCAATATTTTTTCCTCAACAACTTCTCTTGGAAGTTGGATTTCTTATCTTCCTTCCACTGATCATGTGCAAAACATTTTCTGCAAGAAGACTTCATGTGTTACATGTAATCTTCCACCCAATCTACATGTGGTGGAATGGCATCAAGTGACATCCATATGTGCCTAAGTGGCTGATGGGAGGGTGATGGTGCATTCCACAAGTCATCATGAACACCTAGTAAAGCCTCCATCTCTTCCCGTTGCACCAACAAGGAAAATTCCTTCTCCCAATTTTCATTCTCACTTGATGAGGCTGAAATAGAAGTGTGGCCAGAAATATGTATCAAAACCCTACAATACTCATCCACCCAAATTATGTCTTACCAATCTTCATCCTTATTTGACTCTCTCATGGGGAAGAGATTCTTTTCAGGAAACAATTCCAGTTTTTTCTGGAAAAAGGCCAAGTGCTTGGTTCTCATCAAACTTGTCTGTACAATAATCAAGCACAAAAAAATAAGAATGCACCTAATTTGAATGTGTATGGAAGGTATCCAATGGATTCAAATTAAATCCTTGTGGCTTCCCACATGTAGGGGAAATGTTGGTCACAACAAAAAATATATTGCAAAAATTAATTTCTTCATCTCCCACCTTCTTCACTTCAAGGGTGTCTCTATCCACCCAATCAATGGATGAATAAGGAATTTTATTTTCTGATACATAAGGAATGTGATCAACCATATTTATGGTAGAGAAGAACACTTCATCCTTCCTCTCAACCTCAATGAGTGCTTGGCCAATGTTATCTTCCCCATAGATTTTCACAAGCACCTACAAATCTAAGTGCATCTCATGATCCAACATATCATGAGATTCCTCCCTTTGTTCAAGAATGAAATAAGGCGGAATGGTGTGTAGGAGGGTAGATAATACCTTTTCAAATTCTCATGAAGTTTCTGTATCTCCATCTTGGATTCTTGGAGTGCACATTGAGTGCTCTTCAAGGAATCTTGGGTGGTTAGAAAATCTTGTGTGAGCTTGCAAATTTCTTATCCATTCTTCCAGGATGCACCATGCCACACATCAGCAAGCTCAATCAAATCATCTCTATCATAAATAAATTTTAAGAATTCCCCTTGTATTGTAGACAATTCCTTCTGCATCTCCTCCTTGGATTCAAGAGAAGATTGATCTTCCAATGAAGCAACTATCCAACACTAGTGTGCCACTGAAGAATGTGTGTATTGGAGAAGGTGTAAATACTTTTCAATATTATTTTCATCCATTTTAAAATGCAAAGGAAATGAGTGGGGTTCTTGAGGAAAATCACCCCCTTCTTCTTTCCAGCAATTTTCTTGCTGTGACTTGCACTTCTCTTTATGAATCTTTCTTTTTGCTTTCCCACCTGCAAGAGTAGATGGCTCATAGCTCTCCACAATGGTGATAGTGGGATTGGGATTCTCAGTAATTTCAAGCCTCTACAATTATGTGGATGCAACTTCATCATGCTGCAAGAGAGTAAAAAATTCAGAACTGTGTGCATCCCTTTGCACCAGATTTTTCGCCTTCAGATTTCGTAGTTCACACCTAGATAGTGGGGGCTTGTCTTCCAATTCATTGGGAAATTCAAATAATGAATTCAGATATGATATTTATTCTTCTTTTGGATCTGATACAAAATATTCCTTCACCATATTTTCTCCATTGACACCCTTACCCTTATTCTCACTGATTGTGTGATCCACAATAGAGAAATTAGGAGTGAATTTATCTCCCTCACAATTGGCCTTCCTCTTGCAGTCTTCGGATGCAAGTGGAGAATTTTTGTATTTAAATGGATTAAAGGGATGTAAATGAACATTAATTCTGCAAAAATCAGAAACTTCATAACACATTTTCTTCACCTTATCCTCTTCATGTATAGACAATATAGTGGCCTATTCTTCCACTAAAATTTATGCTTCACACCCAAGCAAGGTGGTCTTTCTTTCTTCTTCTGTATGTGGCTCCCGAGGTGACTATAAATTTGATTTGTAATCATATTTTTGATATGATAAAAAATAAATATCTTCAGCCATAAATAATCCCACATATTGAGTAGTGATTTCGACATCACCACCAACAAGCTTGAAGTGCATTCCTCTTCAACTTCTCCTCTTATGCAACCACCCTGCGGTGATTTGCACTTCACCTCATGGATATTTTATTTTCCTTGATCAATTGAATAACTAAGTGATTCATTTCCCTTTTCCATTATTGAGAATTTTTTCGGTCACTCTTCCTTCTCTTCATATTTCCTATGCAAAAAATTTGGACCAACAAGCCCTTCTTCTTTTTCCTCATCAATACTTGCATTAGAAGCACTACATGTTTCTTCCTATGGAAGGTTCATGAAATTATCCTTTGAAGGATTGCTTGTAAGTGGATATTGCTTCTCCAATAAATTTTATGAAACTTCACTCTCTGAAATAATACTCATGTCACCACTTTTGGAATATCTTCTAGAAGAACACCCAAACAATCTCATAATGGCTGGACCAACAAATGGCTCTGCTGCATCTTCCCTTTTGGCTTCTATTTCTTCTTACTCACTCACATAGATGGAACAACTTGGTTCTTCCATGGATTATTGGATGATATTGAAATATTTCTCATCCACATATTTTTTCTAGAGTCCATACTAGAAATAAATATATTCTTTGAAATTAATGTCTACACAAATTTTCTTACCCAAGGCCAGATACTCATTGTAGCATCTAGGCATGTTTTCACATTCTTCGATTATCTTTGTCAAGTATTTCTTAACCATTGTAGAATCATATCTTATCTCTTATCCATATGATTTCCAATATTCTTCATCATATTCATGTTTTGTTAGGCCTCCATCAACATAGAGAATTTATTCTTTTTCATATTCCTGCACTATTTTTCATACTGCTCATCATAGTCATCCTCATAGTATGACATGGCTACAAATTTCTTCACTGAGAGATTTGTTTCCACAGGATGATCCAAATAAAGAGCTCTGATACCACTATGATATCCTTTATATAATGTACATATCATAATATTAACTTGCTGCAATTTTTAAAATAAAAATTATAATATTGAATTAATTCACACAAAGCCTTTTCGAACTGGGCAAATCAAAGGTTTATTTTGGGAAATTTTGCAGGAAGAAGGACTGGGCACTTGGGAAAAAACAAATACATTCAGACATATAATTTCCCCTTCCCTAACACATTTATATCTGATGCCATTTAGGGTTCAGAATCTGCTCCACGGAAACCTACTACCAAGCTTCTGGGTAGTCAAACTGTGAAACTAGGAAGAGTAGTTCGGTCTGTTTCAACCAGGGAATTCTGGAAAATTGTAGAGGGTTGTTCCAGAATTAATATAACATAGTAAAATTGTTTGGATATTTTTCAGTTTTTCTAGAAATTCGGAGTATTTTTGGATGAATTTTTATTTTTTCGGGATTTTTTTCCAAGGGAAACCCTGTGTAGATGAGGATCCCAAAAGGTGGTATAGACGCAATGAAAAAGGATTATGGATCTAGGTATTGGAAGGTGGTCCTTTCAATGACCCACTGTAACTTACAGAGCTCATTGTAAGTTAACATAACTCATTTCACATCAGTTTTGGAAACTAGTCATTAAAAGCTAGTAATCTAGCTAGGGTCTAAAATTGAGCAGTTAAATAATGTCAAATTTATTTATGTAATGCATATGAATTGTAAAAGAAGTAAATAGAATATCACTTAATATATAAACACTCTTCAAAAAATTCCCCAGCCTTTCCTATTTCTTGTAGCACTCATATTCATTAATTCCCCCCCATACAATGATAAAATAAGCCTCTCTGGAGAAATTGAAGACAAACTTCTTTATGGATAGAAGTTTCGACACGGTAATGTAAATTACAGATCATTATGATACTAAAAAACATAAATCATATAATGGACTGACAATTACAAGGATATTCCAAAAATAAGTGGCAGGAGGCCTGAATCATGACCAGCAAGGGGCTGTCAGCATATGTGAAGCATGGGCTTCACTAGAGCTTGAACTGAATGTGGTGGAGGCTGAAAATAACTTTGATAATCCTTAAATGTATGTAATATAGTGCTCCATACATGAAATGAAATATAATATGATGGAATGAGAGGGGAATGGAAGGATGGGGCTCATCTCCCAGTAGTCTGAGGCACAACACTCAGAAGTAATGCTCACATAAGCATAGATCATCACACATAAAAACCAAACTAAATAATGGAGCTGGAATAATTCTTTTATAGAATTAATGTTGAGCTGTTGAGAAAGTTACTTGGCTTAGTGACCTGTGATAATAGGTCACCCATGACTGTACATACTTTCCTTTCTTTTCTTCTCTTTTCCTTTCCTTATTTTTCCTCTTTTTTTGACTTTCCTTCTTTTTTGAACTTTCCTGCTTTTCCTGTTTTATCCTGCTTCCTGGATTTATGCTTCTTTTCTTGAAATATTCATCTTTTCTCATTTTTGGAAACATTTTTGGACTCTAGTGCTTACTTGACTTGACAAGTTTATTTCCACGTGATTTAATTGCATAATTAATAAAAGGATGAAATTAAATTAAATACATGCCTGNAATATTTTTCCTAGGAAGAATAATTAATGTCAATTTGAGCCCCTAGGAATTTCATCATGGTCAACACTTTTAATGTCCCAAAATATGGGGACATGACACATTATGAGCACCTCATGCATTAGGATTATGCATTTTTTATGTAGAACACCTTTTAGGGGGGTGGTACTATGTCTATAGTTGGTTTCTCAATGATGAGAGAACTGCTTGTCTATGATACTAGATGATCCAATGTACTAGGAGGTACATCATAAGAACAATATATTCTTTGAATGATCACCTCATGATCACACATAAAGACATTGTTATTGGTATGAATTCCCTTATGGGGAGTTTGATTAATTTACCCTTAACACAGGTACCAATGTTGTAGCAACTATTTGATGATGTTTTTGTAAGAAGGGTTGCATCAATATAGTGGGTTTTTTATTTTCACCATATTGAACTATCTTTAGTACATCTTCCATCCCAGTGTTATCATTTTCCTTACGCTTATATTTATTCTTCTTTCCTCCAAGTTCCATTGATTGAACTATAGGGGTTTCATAAATCCTGAAAGTAGTCGTTGAATTTACTAACCACTTGTAGCTTGTAAACTATGAACATATATTTTCCCATTTGTTGTGTTATATGATCAAGTTGGTTGATGGAACCCAACATACCAATGGCATGAGGTCCATGTGGTGGCCTAGATGGATCAAATATAGGTCTTGTAGGTTGCTTCCAAAAATATCGGTTACTTTCTAGAACCTCAAATCTTTATTGTGGAATGGGTTTCATGGACGGATTCCCCCATTTCAAGGTTAGACTCTAAGGAGATTGGATATTTCCCAAAAAATGACCACACCATTTATCAATGGGTAGACTTCCCCCTTGCGGGGTTAGACTCCAATGAGATTGATTATTTCCTAGAATATGACCACTCCATTGATGTGGTCCTTGGGAATAATTATCATTTAAAGGTGGGTTCTCCCTTGCATATACTTCCCCAAAGAAGATTGGGTACTTCCTGGAACATGACCAATGGGTCAATTTCCCCTTGCAGACATAGGATCAAAGAGTATTGGTTACTTCTTGGATCCCGAACACATCATGGAAGTTGTCCTTAGGATTGAAAATAATTCCAAGGTAGGTTGGCTCCAAAAATATTGATTACTTCCTGAAATGTAACCACTCCATTGCATAATGGGGTTTATAGGTGTATTTCCCCAAGGAATTGTGCTAGGATAAATCAAAAGATGACCCCTCATGACACATGCTCCCATCTGTAAAGGATAGATCCAATTGGCATTTGTGTTCTAGGGTGCATTATTTCAAATAAGAATGTTAGGATTCCATGGTAAAAGGTTTCTCCCAGAAGTAGAAACTAGACAACTATTGGGTATACCAAGACTATTTTGATAACCTTTCACAACCATTTGAGTTTTCATTGATGTGGTCCCTTGAACTCCTTACAAATCCAAAGGGCCAGGTGTAATGTTTTTCATATTGTTCCAACTTTCAAAAAGGTTAACCAATTACTCACATTATGTAAGTATGACTAGGTTTAAAGGATGTGATAAGGGTGGATTTATGTGAGAAATTGTGTGATATTATATTGTTTCAATTTTAATTAGAATAATATCATCAAGTTTATGTAGGTCCCTTCCATAATGTGGAAAATTCTGAGAATTGGTTTGATGTTGTTCTTCTTTAGTAACATTTTATTGGGTTTACAAGTAGTTCATTTTACAAGTCATAAATATGTGGTTCTTGTATGTGCATCCATAATGTATTAGGGAATTCAAACCTGGTTAACTTTTCTTGGCCCCAGCTTGACATGTATATCAAGATATTATCCACTCCGAAGTTTAATAAAATGATTTTCTTATTAGAGTATATCAAAATATAGTCAAACAATCCTAAAGGAAACTAAACTCAATAAAAATAAAAGTGTCCACACATCTAAAAAAATTCCCAAGGAAATAAGCAACAAAACTACTTTCCAAAGAACCAGATTTCAGTGAAATGTTACATTAGAGGGCCTTCCAAAACTACTAGATCCTGATATATCTTAGGACTCAACAATTAGTAAATAGTGAAGGTATGAGAAACAATAACAATTTTCTTCAATCACCAAAGGTGATACTGTTAGCTCTTATCTACTCACCCTCTCAAGGACATGAAACAACCTTATGTTATTCTCNTATATATATATATATATATATATATATATATATATATATATATATATGGTTACCACTTCACAATCAGCGGTCGAGAGGGATAGTTGTCATTCAAAGATAAGTCACATAGAATATATATCTTAAGAAAATGATGTCACCCCAAGGACTTGTTGCTTAATTGAAACACTATGATATGCTAATATCCCACTAAACAACCACAAGGGATGGTATCAGTCATACATATTCATATTGACCTTGTTCTTAACACATGTGTTGGAAGCGCCTTCTCGAGGACCTTTTTCTACTAATGGATTTGATATCCCTTTAATCAATACTAGTTTCAACATTATGTGGCCTTGGAGTGTTAACTTTCAATCCTAATCCAATTATTTAGCCTAATATTGTTGGTTATATTTGAATAGAATATTGATCAGTTTTAGATTAAGTGTTTATTTTACCGGTAGTTTTCTTAGTTTCGAGGAGTGATGGTGAAATTGGTGGTGTTTGTCACTCAAAATGTGGAATGAATCAAATGCACAATTCTCACTAATATTTCCTTAATTTCAATGAAATTCTATACTATAGAAGAGTAAGAGGTTCTTTGAGATCCTCCAAACATGCAAATTGCAAAAAAAAATCAGTTTTACGAATTTAAAAAATACTTTTTTCTAAACAAGTCATGTTTTATATTACAAATTATTAATTTCTTCTTTCCAAATAAGTTTCCAATTTTCTAGAAAGGGTTCAATAGGTTGGATTTAAACATAAGATGTGTTCAATTTGCTTCAACTATCACTGATTGGAAATGGATAATTCTTGAATGTTCAATGTTTTTCCTATTTCTAATAAGTCTCTCAAATCGATGTTCAAATATAGGATTATGAATCAATTTTGATGTTACAATTACATAATATTCTCTTTTTGAATGTTGAATTTAATGTTCCAAATCAATGGTTTAAAAATAAATGAAAAATTCTAATTGAATCTTTGAGGTTTTGAAGCAATTGGTTTTCTTTGAATTTGAAATTTTAAGGGTTCTTTAACAATTATCTCAAAATAAAAAGCCTTCGAATATTTAAATTGGGGATCCATGTTTCTCATTTGATGCATTGATCAAAAGAATAAGAAAAGAGGATACACAAATCCCTTTGAAATTCTATGAACTACAACTTTTACACTTGAGATCCATGTTTCTCATTCACATGACCATCTCAAAGTGCAAGTGGAAAGGATATGCAAGGATCGGAAAATATATGCTTCAAAAATAAACTTCTACATTATTAAACTTGAGATCCATGTTTCTCACTCACAAGACCACCGGAAAGCGCAAGTGAAGAGGATACACAAGGCTCGATAATATGATAAAAAACAAATCTAGATTGTTCCACTTGAGATCCACTTTCTCATTCACATAACCACCCAAACATGCAAGTGAAGAGGATAATAGTGGCTCAAACATAATTTATCACAAGAAACTTGAATATTAAAGATACAAATATCTCTAATTGTGATTCAAGAAAGTAAAAATTAATCTTTCCAAAAGAAGTTTACTTGATTAAGTCATATTCGTATGGTTTAAGGAGGGAAATTTTTTGAAATTATCTTAAGTGAGAGGTCCAATTTTTTTATTTTTTTTGTAAATTTTATTCAAATGATTATCTAAATATATATTAACAATTATTTCATGGTGTTTTTTTAGGTCAGCAAGTTCTTTCAACTCAGAATTTCATGGCCTAAAGGTTCATCACTTTAAACAACATTTAATGTTGATCAATCTTTGATCATTTTTCTTTGCAAGCAATGATTCAAAGTAAAAAATCAGTCAAAATTTCATCAATTAATAGTGAAATGAAGAATATAAATGAAAAATATGTCCTAAAGAATTCATATCTGAGAAAAATTCAAAAGGAAACTTGAACAACAACTGAGAAACTACTAATTAAAGTAATCTTCAAGGTTTTAAATGAGGTTTCTAAACTTCCTGAATTCAAGTAAAAGTGATCCTAATCCTTTCAATTTTTCTCCTAATATGTACTAACAGGTACCTACTGGCATATTAAGGGTTGCAAATTTCATCTTTATCCCTAATTGTAGGCCTAAAATAGTGATTTGCAATTTTTAATTTTTGACAAATATTTAAGCTAGTAAGCAGGCAAATATTTAAAATCATTAAAGAATATTGAAATATTATCCAAATTCGGTGTAATCAATGTCTAATAGCTATTTTAAGGGATTCCTGATCTAATCACACTAAGAAAAATCAAAAGAAATGGACATTTTTTCCCAAATTGATACCCAAAAACCCATAATCTGCGCATACACACTATTGTTTATAGGCTCACCTGTGTGCATGAGAGGTACAAAGTACAATATTAACTAGAACCAGCATGCGGCATGCTACTGTGTGACTTATAACCACATTTTTTCCAATAAAGTCAATATCCAAGAGAAATACTCTAAAATTAAAAGAATTTTTAGTGTTTATAGGTTGGTTTAGGCCGTTTCTAGACTCATAATCTGAATCACGGTGTCTAAGGACACATATTAAACATGAATTGAAATATATAAAGGAAATAACACCCAAAATTTGAGGAAAATTTTCAATAAATAAAAAAATTTAAACCTTGAGATCCCCATTAGAGTCATCATTATGTTGGTATAAATTGTTGCAGGGACTTGTCCACAACATTAATTATCCTTAATATAGGGGGATGAGACCTAATTGACAGAAATATGTGCAATAATCAACATTTTTTTTAGATTTGTAATCATTTTCAAAGAGTATCAAGGGGAGGAAGAGAGGAGAGTACCTCTTGAAGAGTTCCACTTGCAGTAGATCCCCTTTCTTAAGCATCCATGGCCTTAAGGCCTCCATCAACAACCTTATTTCTAGCTCCTTACCTCTATATCTACCTCTATGAACTTGAGAAACTTTTAATAACTTGAAATATATCTACCAAATCTTGAATTCAAAACAGGATTGAACACATAAATTCAAACTCAAAATTGGGTGGAAACTTGAATTGCATCATATTAACTCAAAGAAAAAGTGAACGCTTGCAACCCTAATGTGTAGGTGAATACATTCTCCTTTAATTTGAGCCATCCTTCTCCATCAACGCCTTTGATCACCATAACTTTTGTGTATAAGCTAAGCTTTCTATCCTTTCAATCCTTCAGCATGCCTTTGCTTTCATTTTTTTGTCCTCTATTTCACCCCAAATTCCTTTCTTATATAGCATTGGAATTTGTGGGCTCAATTGCAAAACATGAATGTGGGATTAAACGTTATCATGATTTTGATTATTTTCATCAAAAACCGCACTTTAGTTAGTTTTTTAGGCACTTGAATTGATTTTATAGGATTTTAGGACAATTAATACGCATGTCATGTATATTTTCCACTACATAAGTTGTGGAAACTAGGTTTTGGTCCTTAAATGGTCTTGGAATTGACCTCTTTAAAGAAACCTTTGTCTTCACATAGTTCTTCCTTTGTGGAGCAGTGGTTGGATAAGACATTAAAGCTCTCAATTTTCCAAAATTTTGGTCTTCATGTTGTAGGTGAAATAAAAACATGCTTCAATCCTTCACAACTTAAGGGTGTTAAATTGATTTTAACACTTACATACCGAACACTCAATAGGTGTTCTTGGCCCTTTGTCTAAATGCTCTCCCCATTTGTATTTCTTCTGCTTCGGTTGTCTTTGTTGATAAGAGTTGTTACTATTTCTGAATTATGGAGGTTGAAATTATTTCTTCCTCTTCTCTTGCTTGTCTCTTTTCTTTTCTCTCTAGTCCTTCTGATATGGAGCTTTATTCTTATTTAGATGATATAGATGTTTTTCCTTCCAAATGACATATTTAAGAGTATTTGGTCTGTCACATTAGATATTGTCTCTATAGAATGCTAGTAGACCAATTAAGAACCTATGAATCTTCACCTTTTCAACCTTTATGAATTCTGCACACTTTAAGAGTTCTAGGAACATTTTCTCATAAGTTTCCATAGTCATACTACCAAACTTGAGTTCAAAGAACTCCTCCATTTTCTCATTATAATAGTGCTCAGAAAGATATTCCTTTTGGAAATATTTCTTGAATTTTCTCTAATAGATTATGTATTCAATGATATCTTTCATCTTGGCTAGTTGATTCCACCAAATGGATGATTTGCCTTTCAAATGGTAGATGGATACCCTTGATTCCATGTTTGATGTGTACTTATTCAACTAGAAAAACATTCTAAGTCCCAACAAACAAGATTTGGAATCCTCCCCTTGCTTTTCTTACCCATTAAAGGTTGGAGGTTTCATTCTCATTATTTATCTGACTAGTTCATATTATGAAACCTACTCTTCTTGTATCTTACTTGGTATCTTTCAAGGTTGATTTATTATGGCTTGATGAGCACCTTTTATTTTTTAATGCAGAGGGAATGTGATGAAGTTTTCTTGAAGATGATCTAGACCTCTCATAATATCTCCTTGGCACATTGCTTCTTAATGAGGTTCTCCAATGTCCTTCCAATTCCTTCAGACTATGCATTACTCTTTCTTTAGTGTGGATGACCATTTAATTATATTTTCTACAAGTTATTACTTCCATATTCAAAATTATTATTGAGTCTTCCAAAATCAAGGGTTCAAGGATTCTTTGGTGTCCATTAATCCTTTCGTTTTCTTTTTGAATACTTTTCCCATTGAGCTCATTAAAATATTATTCAAGGTTGTATGGCATTTTCCCTTCTTCTAAATCAGTCTCTGATATACTTATCACACTTTCTAACTTCTTACTCTTCACTACTTTGCTTATTCATAAACTAACATAACTAGAGGCTACAATGTGTTTAAAGTCAATCACCATTAGCAGTATACATATCAGTATATGTTCATTTATCATTCATACTGATGTTTTGTTTACATCATACATTCCAAAATATACTAAATTACAAATATATGGAAATCCCAACAATCTTATAGTTGGAACCTAAGATCTCATTGTTGGTCTTCTCTGAGCAGACCCGAGTTTACTTTATTGTACCAAGAAAACCCCTAGCTCACTGGCCCTTTCAGTGACAGACTGCAAAATGGCCCGAAGTATCACCCGAAGTGATTCTAGATGGGGTGGCTGAAGAATCAGGTTTCCTCAACCAGGTTATGTAGCATCCTAGGTTCTCTGAATCTACTTAACCAGCTGAATCTCTCAGCAAGGGCTATTTCTCTCTTTCTAGCTAACTCAGCTATGGGACTGACTCTTATCGCATCATAGCTTCTAGGGCGCTACATGAACCTTCCCTTCTACCCAAATCTTAACCTGTGATATCCCACACCGCAGTTCCCCCGACAGTGCGATATCGCCCTTCCTACGCTACGATATTTCCTACAGTAAGACTCAATATACTCAACAAATCTCAAGGTCCAGAGGCTTCCTTTTGGGTATAATAGCTCAGTTAACCTTCATTAAGGTTTTAAACAACCTCGCTTAAGCTTCTACAGTTTAACATGCTTAACATCAATTCGCTCAACTCGCTGAACTAAATATACAGAAGTCACTTAACACAGTAGCTGCTACTGTCGTGAGGCAAGCACTGATAAACTCATATACATAGTACTCAACACATTCAACTTGCATTTGACCTTATATGTTACTATAAACTGAAGGATCGCATACATACATTCATTAACTGATAAGCAAAGTTCATGTAACAGATAACAGATAGCAAATAAGTAGAGCACAATCACATGAAACAGTCGCACAACACATGGATGTACGTGGTTCACTTCCAGGGGGGAAGCTACATCCACGGGAACTGTGTTTATATTATATCTTGAGAGAGTAACACAGTTCCGCTGCAACCTCTTATGCATCTTGAGATCTTTTGGGAAAATCCACGCACACAGCTGGGAGCCCTTCTCTCTTAGATCTCTTCTCTTCCTATATTGCTTTCTTCTTACAATATACTCTTTCTCTCTCTCTCTCTCAATCCCTGCGGATTGTTACATTCAGGCTCAAGGAGCCAGCCACTGGTTACAGTAAGATAACTATGGACTTAAAGACAGAACCAGAGCTTGAATCTCCCTCAATGTCTCACTATACTGACGACAACAGTTACAACCTTATCAACCAACTATCTAACTAGCTAGCTAACCCTTCATAATACAAAATACATGCTTAAATAGGTGGCTTGAAGGTCTCACCGTGATACAAAACTGTGGGCCTATCCCAACAGTAACCCAAAACCCTAACTGTGATAGTCATCCTTTCTGTACTTTTTACTATCGCTTTACTGGTCACACCATAGCTTCCTACAGTCTTCCACGATTTTCGGCGCTGATCGCGGATATGGGTGCCGCTTCCTCAGTCGCTCCCCTTCTATCCTTTGTCTTTAATACCTCAGCCTATTGCTCCTTCTTCCTTTATGAGGGTATTTGATCCCTCCTGTCGTCGCTGCTACCTTAAATGTAGTGGTTGAGCTCTCTTCTCGTCCACTTCAAGTACTATTTCCCTTTGAATTTCTTGTTCCAACCACCGCGATTTTCGGCCCATGATCCACAGCGGGAAATGCACTACGAGATCGTACCTTTATCGTATCACCAAAACTGTCTTTCCTCCAAAAATTGTCCACCTTCTACCAAAAATAGCAGCTTTTCCTATAGCTGCGGGACCCTGCTCCAACATTCCCCTAACACTTACTTGTGGCTCGTCCCCAAGCCACTGACATCTGATTTATTTTTCTGTAGCATCTCCTTGGATTCCTGCGAAGTCTTTGTGAATCTCTCCTTATGTACTGCAATATCTTTGCCCATATCTTTGACACAGTCTTGTGCCACTTCAAGCATGACTTGAGTAATCATGGGGTCTTTTGTGTTATCAATTTCACTCTTGCTTGAAGTGAACTCCTTGACCTTTTGCTCAACCGCATCGACCAGCTCTGTGATTTGTTCCTGATACGGTTGAAGCATATTATTGAATTGTATGTCCTTTTCTCGCAACCACTGCACTTCCTGTTGCAAATGGTTCATCTCTATAATCTTCTTCATATTTGAAAGAGCTCCTAAGCTCTTGACTTCTTCCTTTATTGCTGCTATTGCATTCTCCATGTTCTGGATGCTCTGCTGCAAATCTAGTCTATCTAGGAGCTCTTCTAGCTCCAACCATGTCTTCGTTGCGTCAGCTAGAAATGACTATGCATCATCTATACGACACTTCATCTATGTTGAAGTGAGTCTAAAGTCCTGCACCCTTGCTTCCTTGTCTGCCTCAGGCGTGCCTAGTGCTTCAGCCTCAAGCTCAGTAATTTGTGCCTTATGATCTTCCTCCATTTTGGCCATTGTCTCTTCCAGATCCTTTGCTCTATCTGCAATTATTCTTAATTTCTGCATTAGAGGCAAGGAAAATTCTATGTCACACTGGGGTAAATCCAATGCGATGTGCTGTAGGACCTGACTGAGATCCTGTTCTCTTTCTGCATATACTCTTAACTCCTTCGCCTTTTTCTGAAAGCCTGTGGTGAGCTCTGCATTCTATTGTCTCAGCTGAGTGTTCTGGTTATAAGTCGCAAGCTCTCTATCCTTGAGCTTTGCAGCTATCTGATACTGGATCATCTGTAGTTGACCAACATGAAATTGTGCCAGATTAACCTCGACAGGTTGTCTAACCTATATCTACACATCAATCATCGAAGCAAGGAATCAGATGCTCCCTGACGGTATCAGAACTGTATTGGTGCGATCCTCTGCAAATACTTCCTTGCGGGAAATCGATGGTTGTGAGCTTTCTCCTGCTGTCACCTTGACTGGTTGAGTCTGCATCATGGTAGTATTCTTAGTTAGTGCTTTTAACTCTAGAAGCTGCTTATCTATCATGCTCTACAGCTTGTCCTGCGATGTTTGCATCACCTGAAATGAGTCTCGCATCTCCTCCTTCAATCTCACTGTGATGAGATCATAGTCATCCTCTGTTAGTGCGGTCTCTATAGTTGGATTTGAGGGTTTGAATTTTTTCCTCTTTGATGCCAGTGGTGGCATGTCTACTGCATCTTTCCTCTTTTGTGCCGTTGGTGGCATGTCTACTGCATCTTTCCTCTTGAAACCCACCTGACCTTTTCCTTTGTCTAGTGGATCTATCGGTGCGGTGTTTGCAGGTAGATTTCCTGCTGTGGCATCTTCTAATGCCTTGTTCCACGTTTCATCAAAATATTTGATGACATCTTCTACGTCTTGTGCTATCATCCTGAATAGCCAAGTCATCCGTTCTAAACCCTTTAAGCCTCAGATAGATTGTATTCCTGTCCGTAATGAAATCAAGCCGATTATTATACATGTCAACAACCTCTGTGTTGATCCGCGGTGTCTCCTGGATTACTCGCTTCAACAGCTTATAGTAATCATAGAATACTATCATATTGAGCTTTTTCTTGGCTGGGCTGTTGCTTTCCCATAAGTTTGCATAGTGTGCGCTTCTGCACTCTCCGCCTCGTAGCTGTAGAAACTGGGTATGGGGCAACTCTCTCCACCCGACAAATGCACATGATATAAGAAGCCACGAGAAATGGAAGGGGTGGTTTGGCTCATCCTGCGCTGCCAAACAATCTGTAAGAAAAATATTTAGTAAAATCAAACACCAATTAAATTTTTCACCTTCTGCGACCTGCACGACAAGGTGAATTATTGATCTTGTGACTTCTTTTAGGTGAACTTTGGTTAACAGTCTGCCTGCAAGTAGACTGGTTGTAAATCTGAGTGTATCATCTACTAAGGCTGTGAGGTCATAAGCCCGACCTCCTATCTGTAGCTTATACTTGTTAACTAAAAGCAATGGTAGCTTAGTATCCTTGCTTTTCCCTGAGATATGTGTCTGAGGGTCCTTACCGCTCTTGGGCAGCCTAGTGATGCGGTGTATCAAATCGACGTTCAGGTCAACCCTCTTACCCAACCAGAGGTAAATTCCATTTACACAGGAAAGTAGCACTCACACCACAGCATTAATCTCTGCACCGCATCCAAAATGTGGTATTTTCAACAGATTGAGCAAGCCTCACTGCTCAAGAATCTGGACATGTTCCATAGGAACAAAATCATCTGCATCAGTCCTCGGGTTCCTCTGAACCATAAGATACTGATCCGGCCAAAACTGAGGATATGTCTTACTATCTCCAAGGTTATAGTTTATAAATTTGAGAGCAGGGACATATCCTAATAGTTCTCCATCTTCCTTTACGCGAGGATCAATCAGCGGTAGTAGAATGGGAAACTTAGCATCCTTGGGAATGGTTACCTCTGGTGCGTCCTTGACTCGTGGTGAAATTTATACTGTTGCCACATGAACTTCTTCTTCCTACTCTGGGCTGGACTCTTCTACTATCTGAGCTAGATTCTTCATCCTTGGCGTCTGCCTGACCTGTGGTGCACCTAATTTCACAATCTTGGGTGGCGTCGTCATAGCAGACTCGAGGCCACCATGCTTGAATCGTCGCACGATGTCTTCCAAAGGTTCCTTCTCGGACATAAACCACCCAGTGCAATACTCAGGACTGGTAATGGCTGTGAAAATGGAGAAACCAACACTCTGTAACTGGAGTATCTCTGCACAGGGAAAACTCTACAAATTACTCTATAACTCTCAGAAATTGCAAAAGTAACCCTTCTATCTGAATGATCTGTGTATTTATAGTGAAGGTAGTAATCTCTGAAGCAGCAGTCGCTTAGGCTAGACCCATTGGTGGCATTTATTGCATGGACAAGACAACACCCCATGCCTCGCTCCTCATTAATTGCTGAAAACGCGTTCAAATTTCCCTCGAAAATTGTGTGCAAGTGGCAGTCTCGACCACAATTTACCAAATCTCAGATAATCATTGTACTGTTTCCAAATCTAGGGCAACATATACCTCTCATATTTGGATTAATTGCTTGTTAGAGGTGAAGTGACTGGCCCTCTTTCCCATTAAAAAATCATCTTAATTGCACGGGGAACATCGCCTCACTGCGATGTCACATCGCATCATCCTTAACCAAAAAGTTGGTGTGAACTCCGCAACATTAAAAAACTTTGCAATCATCCTATGACTTGTGCAAAATAAACTTTCCTACTGTGATTCCTCCTACTTAGAATTTTTTCAGCTGGTGTAGACTAGTTATGAGTGCGATGCCTCCTTTCAACTACACTGGACATCTACACCACTTAGTTCTCTAAGTTAGGGCTGGGGGGTGGAGTGGCTATCACTATATAGCTTAATCCTACTACCATTAATCAAAGTAGGAACAAGCTCCTTGTTGGAGCAGGGCCCCACAGCTACAGGAAAATCTACTATATCGGAAGAAGATAGTCAAAGGAAACAGTACCCGAGTGGCCGAGAAGAGAGAGCTCAACCACTGCACTTAAGGCAGTGGTGAAGATAGGAGGGCTCAGCTACCATCATAAAGGAAAAGGAGCAATGGGCCGAGGTATTGAAGAAAAAGGAAAGAAGAGGACTGTAGAGGAAGTGGCGCCCATACCCACGATCAGCGCCGGGAAGCGTGGAAGACTGCAGGAAGCTGTGGTGTGACGGAAAGCAGAACCCCACAGTATAGATGTGCCGACTGTCACAGTTAGGGTTTTTGGGTTATTGTTGGGAAAGGCCCACAGTGTTGTAATAGGGAGAGACCTTCAGGCCGCCTATATAAGCATGTATTTTTTATTGTAAAAGATTAGACAGTTGGTCAGTTACGTAGACAGAGAGGCAGATAGACAATTAGCTAGTAGTCAATTAGTTGTTCTTTGAGTCGAGCTCTGGTTTTGCTATTCAGTCTGTAGTTATCTTACTATAACCAGTAGCTATCTCCTTGAGCATGAATGTAACAATCCACAGGGATTGAGAGAGAGAGAGAGAGAGAGAGAAAGTCTATATTGTAAGAAGGCAATATAAGAAGAGAGGAGATCTAAGAGAGAAGGGCTCCCAGTTGTGTGTGTGGAGTTTCCTAGAAGATCTCAAGCTGCATAATAGGTTGCAGTGGAACTGTGTTTACCCTCTCCAACTATAAGATAAAAACCAGTTCCTGTGGACGTAGCTTCCCCCCTAGAAGTGAACCACGTAGAACCCGTGTGTTGTGTGACTGTTCTTGTGATTGTGTTTTACCTGTTTGCTATATGTTATCTATTACATGAATGTTGCTCATCAGTGATGAATGTATGTATGTTATGCTTCAATTATAGTGCATAAAAGGTTAAAAGCAGTTAAATGTATCAAGTAGCCTATGTATGAGTTTATCAATGCTTGATTCATGTTAGTTGATAGTTACAGCGTAAAGTGACTCCGGTATATGAGTTTCGTGAGTTCAGTGTAGTTGATGTTAGTGTGTTAAATGGTAGAGTTTAAGTGAAGTGGTTTAAACACCCTTGTGAAGACTAACAGAGTTACTAGACCAGGAATGAGGTCGCAGGACCTTGAGAGTGATACACATATTGAGCCTCTTTATAGGACATATTACAGCATAGAAAGGTGATATCGCATCGTCTAAGGAGCAGGGGTGTAAGATATCACAGGGAAGGAGATGAGTATAAGGGTAAGTTTGCGCATCACCGGGAAGCTGCGATGCGATAAGAGTCCACTCCCTAAGAGCACCAGCTAGAAGGAGAGATCACCCTCGTAGAGAGAGAGATCCCACTGGCTAAGAAGAGTCGTGAGTCCCCAGGATGCTACAGAACCTGGTTGAAGACACCTGAGTCTTCAGCCACCCCATCTAAGATCACTTCGGGTGAGACTTTAGGCCGTTCTGTGGTCTATCACCAAAAGGGCCAGTGAGCTAGGGGTATTGTTGGTATAGTAAAGTAAACCTGGGTCTGCCCATAGATAACCAACAAATGGTTCCGTTGCCAGCTTTGAACAACTTGAAGAGCTAATGTTCTGTTGGAATCCTACTAAAGAAGAACTCAACCAGTGGGTTGGGTATTAGGAAAGAGAATTTTCTGCGACATAAAACAAGAGTCCTAGGCTCAGTACAGAGGACTGGTTACAAAAACATATCTTCATAGATTTGCATGAGATATTTTTTGCGACCTATGCAAACGAGCTGTGCGACTGGTTATCAAAGTTGATTGATAAGAATATATTCACAAAGAAAAGAAACATTGTCTGGACACCAGAGCTGATTCAGACTGTGAGGAGTATAAACAATCCCATTTCATGGGCCATAGACTTCTGGCTTGAAAGTTTGCTGGAAGGCTTCATTACCGAGTTTGCAGTTGATCAAATAAAAATTTTCAGTGAAGCTGAGAGGTACTTCTTCAAAGGATATCGTGGTAAGTACTTGAACTCTTTAAATTCGTCTATTAAGATGTTATTACATGAAAAAGGAGTAATGGATATCTTCTTAGATGCATAAGTTCAGTAAGTGTAATGTCACAAGAGTTTGAGAGTGATTTTGATGAAATTGGATGTACACGTAGTGGTAAGAAATATAAAGTAGATTTCAGATCTTCCTTCATGGAAGACAGTTCAGACCATACTAGAGAACACAACCAAAGTAATACAGAAAGACTAGTAGGGGTATCCCTTACCACCCTTATACCCCACAGAAAACGACCGAGACTCAGAACAATCCCGTAGGAATTACATCTAGTAGTTCACACACAGTCACACACTACATTTACATCGTCAAGTGGTAGTAACACAGCAAATCAGAACCCACCACGTAGAAACAGAATGGGGGACAACATGAAGTTACCTACCTTTAAGGGTATAGGGGCAGAATACCCGGAACAACATTGGTTCCTATGTGAAGCCGTATGGACCATTAAACAAATTCAAGATGATAATACTAAACTTGTCCAGTTGGCCACTACACTTAGAGAAAGAGCCTTAACATGGTATATGAAGTATACAACAATGCAGCAGAACGCTCATACAAGTCAGGACCGCCATGATCAAAGAATTTAAGAAACCTAAGTCTGAGTCACAGTGTATCACAGAGCTTAAATAGTCACCTACAAATTCAGTATGGGACTTTGATCAGAAATTCAAATCTCTTATAGACCAGGTCAGCTTTGAGTTTGTGCCATAGCAGCACAAGGAATGGTTCATCGCAGCACTGCTCCCGCATATCAGACTTCCTCTTATGCAACAGAGACTCCGTACACAGGATGAAGCGTTGGAGATGGCAATGAAACTAGAGGCTTCACCTCTAGCCGAGATTAGTACAGGTATGAAAATCCTACAGAACCAGTTAGCCAATCTCACATTATAGCTACATGAGATTAAGAAAGGGAAATAGATTGCACAAGAACTATGGTGTACCAAGTGTAAAGGACAGGGCCATACTAAAGATAATTGTCCAGTATTTTGTTGAATATTTAGCAAGTGGGGCTCCGAACCCCTTAATACAGAACCAAGGGCCATGGTGTGAACTCTACAGAACAAGAGGGCATAGACCATAGGAATTCCCTTTACTTCAAAAGTATGTACAAACCCCTAAGAACTTATATTGTAACTTCTGTAAGTCAGTAGGTCATGATGAACAGAATTGCCAAGCTTATGATCTCTTGATTGAGAGAAAGCATGACTTGTACAGAGTCCAGTCAGAAACAGCAGGTCCAGCAGCAGGACCACAGCATGAACTGGCTCATGATGGCCGTGGTGGAGGATTCAGAGGACGAGGCCGTGGAGGAGGATTTGGCCATGATGGAGGATTTGGATTTCGTCGTGGACCGATTACTTGTTACAATTGTGGAGTCTAGGACATTATGCTAGGGACTATCAGAACCCTAGTACAACATGTAAATATTGCAAGTCCTATGATCACCCTATAGAAGAGTGTCTGATCTTGATAGCCAAGATTAGGGATCCTAAGCTAGCAGTAAACCAGAACATTCATCTTATTGTTGCTGATCAGAAAGAACCAGAACCAAGAGTCAATATTGTGACTTGCAGCGGTGCTTCTACTAGTAGGACAATGTAGGATGCAGAAAAGAATACAGGTTCGGAGTGGGTGCACAAAGCAACTAATAAATCAACACCACTTAACATGCAGAAGAAAAAAGGAATGTTTTAGCAAGAAAAAACTTTCTTTACTGAACCTACAGCATCAAGATCATAGGTACTTCCTTGTAGGGGCGTACCGCAACAACAAACACATTGTGGTGTTAGTCCTGTGCAAACACCGTAGGCTACCACATCGGGAAGGTGCGAAGAGGATGAGTCGACAGGAAGTGTACAATCCTTCCTGCGGAGATGTTTGAAACTTGTCAGAAATGAGAAAGTCGTCGGAGAGCTTCAGTGCATCATAGATCAGTGTCAGCCGTCTTCTTTCATGAATAGTGCGCAGTAGGTTGTTCATAATATTATGGGCCATACAAGAACATGAAGAGAGATGAGACTCACAGCGCAAATTGGAGAATTTGAAATGGATGAAGTAATCCTAGATTTAGGATCAGAGGTAAATGTTATGACTAATCAAACATGGGAACAGATGGGTAGACCTAAGTTAGCCAGATCACCTATCCATCTGTGACTATCCAATCAACAGAGGATATCAACATTGGGTCGATAACCGCAAGTACCGGTTGATATTGACGGAGTTCGCAGCTTTGCAGACTTTGAAGTCATATAAATCATTGGCAATAGCAGACCGTACCCATCTTTACTAGATATTGATTGGGCAATCGATAACATGGCTATTATCAACTTAAAGAAAAGAAAAATGACCTTTGAGGACAATCATATTCAGGTCATCGCATCGTTGGATCCTTTCTAGGGTCCTCGCTACATTGAACCTATCAGAGCATAGGAGGAGGTGCGCAACATGGAAAGCGTTTATCAGATGACCGCTAATCAGAGTGATTACATCAACCCCACCACAGAAGGAAATATCAGTTGGCGATGCGACAGCTCATGCGCATCAGATTCGGAGGTTGGTTTAGAAAATTGGCAGAATAGACTTTACGAAGTCTTATCTCACAGATGTGCGTTTATGACTAAGTCACTACAATGGATCAATGCAGAGATCATTGACATTCCATCATTTCATGGCTTAGTGGATGTCAATGAATTTTTACAGTAGTTTGAGCAGGAAATTCCCCAGGAGCAAAGGATGACAGCTATTAACCTTGTAGTAAAAGCCACACCCGCAAGATGGTGACATGCACATAAAGAACATATCGCATCATGGGATGATCTTAAGAGATCGATGGCGATTAGATTCTCTAGTGATAAGGAGCCCTTACAGAAGAAATACATAGGAGAAAGTGACCCCAGGTCACATATTCAGATTTGCGAACAGATTTGGTCGAACATTCCAGAGGATGAATGGGTTCACCTATTCATTCACACTTTAAACACAATTCCAAGGAATTGGTACACTAAGAAAGAGTTGCGCAGATGAACCGTCACATGGCCACTTATGATAGACAGCTTCCTACTCACTTTCACTTTTGAATCTGAGTATCCAGCATTGATCAGGCTCTAGATGTAATAAAGACTAAGGTATTTGATGACTGTACCCTATCAGTTCCTACTCATCCTGAGTGGGCCATCTAGTTAGAACAAGCGCTAGAGTGTTACAATTTCACAGAAGAACCAGATGATGAGAATGAGAATCCTCGCAGTGTCAACATTCCAGAGTCAGAAGGAACTCGTGACGTTGATGGACCAAAACTAGAAATCCCTACTATCATAGAACCTATCAAGATTAAAAAGATCAATACTGTCACAGAAACAGAACCTAAGTTTGCCTCTATTGCAGACTATTGGGATGATGAAAAAGTAGGACACATCGTAGATCTATTACATGACTATCAGGACCTATTTCCCACTAAGTTCACAGAGATGAAGGGAATAGTAGGAGATTTGGGAGTAATGTGGATACCATTGAAAGAGGATGCTATTCCAGTTAAGCAGCATCCATACATATTGAATCATCGCTATAAAGAAAAAGTTAAGGATGAAATCGATAAGATGCTAGCAGTAGGCATCATTGAACCTATAGAAGAGAGTGAATGGGTTAGTCCCAAGGTCATGCAAGAAAAGAAAACCAAAGGAGAAATCAGGATTTGTGCCGACTTGCGCAAACTCAACGACGCATCACTTCATGACCCATTTCCGACACCTTTCACTGATGAAGTTTTAGACAATGTGGGAGGACAGGAGGTCTACTCCTTCACTGATGGCTTTTTAGGCTATCACTGGATCAGAATCCATTCAGAGGATTGACATAAGACCACCTTTGCGATAGAATGGGGCCCATTCCAGTATACGGTAATTCCCTTTGGTCTTAAAAATGCACCAGCTATCTTTTCTAGAGTAGTAGTTGATGTATTCAAGGAATACATCCATAAATTCTTAGAAGTCTATTTTGATGACTGGACTGTATTTGGATTAATCGACAAGCATATAGGAGATTTAAGGCTCATGTTAGATAAATGTAGGCAATATCAGATTTCTCTTAACTTGAAGAAATGTATATTTTGTCCGCCATTTGGTATTTTGTTGGGTCATATTGTTTGCAGACAAGGCTTGATGGTAGATCCTGCAAAGATTTCCATCATTGTTAATCTTCCAGCACCCAACTTAGTCAAGCAATTGGGGATAGTGCTCAGTCATACCGGGTACTATAGAAAATTCATCAAAGGCTACGCAAAGATCACAACACCTATGGAAAATCTGTTAAAGAAAGAAGTAAAATTCCTATGGAATGAGGAATGTCAGAAAAAGTTTAGACACACTTAAAGAGAAGATGGTTACAACACCCATATTAGTATTCCTAGATTGGAACCAGCCATTTCATGTACATGTGGATGCATCTGGCATCGCACTAGGGATCGTCTTAACCTAGCCAGGAGAAGGAGGTATCGATCACCCTATCGCGTACTCAAGCAAAAATATATATACCACAGAAAGAGAAGGATTAGCTATGGTATATGCTCTACAGAAGTTCAGGAACTACCTGTTGGGTGCCCCATTCAAGATGTTCAATGACCATTCCGCTTTAAAGTACTTAGTCAATAAACCAATATTAGGAGGAAGGATCTATAGATGGTTACTCTTATTTCAGGAGTATGATTTTGAAATTATTATAAAACCAGGAAAATTAAATGTCGGACCTGATCACCTGTCGCGGATAGATTCAGGCGAAGAACCAAGTAAATTAGAGGACAATTTTCCATATGCGCAATTGTTTTCTATCCAGATCGTAGATGAGTATTACGCTGATATTATTCACTTTCTCACTACAGGGTGGGAACCTGTTGAGTTTACTAAGCAACAAAAGAAACAGTTAGTTGTGAAAGCAGCAGACTTCACTTTGATCGCAGGACATTTATATAAGTTAGGACCAGATGAATTCTTGCGTAGATGCGTTATGCCGAACAAGAAAGAGGCCATTATCAGAGAAGCACATTCAGGTGCTGTAGGAGGTCATTTCGCAGGGAAGCTGACTGCTCAGAAAATCCTAGCCGCAGGATTATGGTGGCCTACTTTGTATAAATACACTAAGGAGTTTTGCAGATGCTGTGATATATGCCAGAGGGTAGGAAAACCTTCACGGAGAGATGAAATGCCACTGCGACCATAGATTACACTACGGGCATTTGACAAGTGGGCTATATATTTAGTGGGTCCTATCAACCCACCCGAAAAATGAACTGGTGCAAGATACATCATCATAGGAACAGAGTACCTCACCAGGTGGGCAGAGGCAAAAGCAGTAAGGAATTGTGATGCTACTACAGCTACATAGTTCATTTTTGAAAACATCATAAGTAGATTTGGATGTCCAGTAATCTTGATGAGTGATCAGGGCACACATTTTTTGAACCGCACTATTGAGGCCTTGACGGAGGAATTCCAGATCCAGCACCATAAGAGCACTCCCTACCATCCTCAAGCTAATGGTATGGTGGAGGCCTTTAACAAGATTCTAGAAAACGGTCTTACTAAGATCTGTAACAGCCAAAGAAATGATTGGGACCTCAGGGTTAATGCTGTATTATGGGATTATAGGACTACATGCAAGAAACTTACAGGACACACACCTTTTAGCTTGTTGTATGGACAAGAGGTTGTTATGCCTATGGAATATATTATTCCCAGTTTAAGAGTTGCTCAAATTACCAGGATGGCTGATACGAACACAATGAATGAAATACTAGCGCAACTGCTTGCCTTAGAAGAAGACAGATTCATTGCAGGATTTCATCAGAAAGTGCAGAAGGCACAAGAGAAATCTTGGCATGACAGGCACATCAAAAGCAAGATTTTTCGGATAGGAGACTTCATGCTCCTCTATGACAGTAAGTTTGTTAAGTTTCCAGGGAAATTCAAGATGCATTGGTTGGGGCCATACCAGGTTCAACAAGTTACAGAAGGAGGTGTCGTTAGCTCAGTAAACTGAACGGGGAGCTTCTTCTCGCTTTGATTAATGGTAGTAGACTTAATCTTTATACTGATAGCCACTCCACCTCCCAGCCTTAACTCACACAGTTTATGGAGTGCAGATGTCCAGTGTAGTTGAAAGGAGGCATCGCATTGGTAAGTAGTCTACACTTAAAAAAAAAAAGTAAGTATGAGGAATCGCATCAGAAAAGAGTATGTTGCGCAAGTCATAGGATGCTTGCGAATTTTTTGAACATTGCGAAGTTCATGCTGACACTTTGGTCTAAGACAACGCGGTGTGGAATCGCAGCAATGCGATGTTCCCCGTGCCACGTAGATGATTTTGAACAGAGACAGAGGGCTAGTCACTTCGCCTTCTAACAAGCAGTTAATCCAAATACGATAGCTATACGTTGCCCTAGATTTGGAAACATTATAATGATTTGTCCATATTTGATAAATGTTCAATGAAGACTGGCACCTACACGCAAGTTTCAAGGAAAATTTTATCGGATTTTCAGCAATTAATGAGGATCGAGACAATGGGTGTTGTCTTGTCCATGCAATTAATACCACCGACAGGTCTAGCCAAATGACCGTTGCTTCAGAGATTATCACCTTCGTTATAAATATAGAGATCATTCATCCAGAAGGGTTACTTTAGCGATTTCTGAGAGTATAGAGAAATTTGTAAAAGTCTTTCCTGAGCAGAGATACTTCAGTTACAGAGTGCTGGTTTTCCCCAATTTCGCAGCCATTGCCACTTCAGGGCATTGCATCGAGTGGTTTCTGTCCGAGATGAAACCTTTAGAATACATTGTGCAAATATTCTAGCGTGGTGGCCTCCTGTCTGTTATGATGATGCCGCCCAGGGTTGTGAAATTAGGTACATCACAGGTTAGATAGCCGCCAAGGATGAGGAGTCAAGATCAGATAGTAGAAGAGTCTAGCCCAGAGCAGAAAAGAAGAAAGACAAGAAGATCACCGAAGATAAGAAAACAGAGCAGAAGAATGATGAGAAGAAATCTACCAAAAAAAAAGAAGAGGAAGAAAGTAAAAATGAGAAACAGAAGGCAATGGGAGAAGGAAGATGACCTATCTCATCAGCTAAGAGAAGAACAAGCGATTGCAGTGGCAAATAAACTGAAATATGAAGATCATACACAGCGTGAATACCTAGAGCTATTTTTTGAGAAGAAAAGTGAAAGGGGAAAACAAATTGGACAAGGAGAGCTTCAGCATGCTGACAAGGGCTTGTTCTCGGAATGGAATTCATGGTTTGTATAGCTTCTGTATGGAAGGATCCAAACTGAATGAAATTTTTAAGAAGGCTGGAAGATACAGATTTATATTTTCCTTATGATACAAGTTCTAACCCAGACAAAGAGGGAAGGAAAGATAAGAGAGACCTACGAACTAAGTTTACAGAAGACTCCATCATTAGTCAAGCTATGCTTGAAATGACACAAGAGTGTGTCGAATTTATGGATAAAGAAGTCGCAGGACTTTAGGAAAGACTTACAAGGACTTCACAGGAAGCCAAGGAGAAGCTACAACAAGAGAAACTAGCTGTTAGTGGCTCAGGGACAAGCCACAAGTAAGTGTTTGGGGACTGTTGGAGCAGGGCCCCACATCTATAGGAAAAGCTGCTATATCGGAAGAAGAGAGTCAAAGGAAATAGTACCCAAGCGGCCGAGAAGAGAGAGCTCAACCACTGCACTTAAGGTAGCGGTGAAGACAGGAGGGCTCAGCTACCCTCATAAAGGAAAAGGAGCAACAGGCTGAGGTATTGAAGACAAAGGACAGAAGAGGACTGTAGAGGAAGCGGCACCCATACCCATGATCAGGACCGGGAAGCGTGGAGGACTGCATGAAGCTCCGGTGTGACGAAAAGAGGCAGCCCACAGTACAGATGCGCCGACTGTCATAGTTAGGGTTTTTGGGTTACTGTTGGAAAAGGCCCACAGTGTTGTAACAGGGCAAGACCTTTGCGATGCCTATATAAGCATGTATTTTGTATTGTAAAAGGTTAGATAGTTGGTCAGTTAGTTAGACAGAGAGACAGATAGACAATTAGCTAGTAGTCAGTTAGCTGTTCTTTGAGTCGAGCTCTGGTTCTGCTATTCAGTCTGTAGTTATCTTACTGTAACCAGTAGCTGGCTCCTTGAGCATGAATGTAACAATCCGCAAGGATTGAGAGAGAGAGAGAGAAAGAGTATATTGTAAGAAGGAAATATAAGAAGAGAAGAGATCTAAGCGAGAAGGGCTCCCAGTTGTGTGTGTGGAGTTTCCTAGAAGATCTCAAGTTGCATAATAGGTTGCAGCAGAACTGTGTTTACCCTCTCCAACTATAAGATAAAAACCAGTTCCCGTGGACGTAGCTTCCCCCATGGAAGTGAACCACGTGAAACCTGTGTGTTGTGCGACTGTTCTTGTGATTGTGTTTTACCTGTTTGCTATCTGTTATCTATTACATGAATGTTGCTCATCAGTGATGAATGTATGTATGTTATGCTTCAGTTATAGTGCATAGAAGGTTAAAAGCAGTTAAATGTATCAAGTGTCCTGTGTATGAGTTTATCAATGCTTGATTCATGTTAGTTGACAGTTACAGCATAAAGTGACTCCGGTATATGAGTTTCACAAGTTCAGTGTAGTTGATGTTAGTGTGTTAAACGGTAGAGTTTAAGTGAAGTGGTTTAAACACCCTTGTGAAGACTAACAAATTTATTAGACCAGGAAGGAGGTCACAAGACCTTGAGAGTGATACACATATTGAGCCTCATTATAGGACATATTACAGCATATAAAGGTGATATCGCATCGTCTGAGGAGCAGCAGTGTAAGATATCGCAGGGAAGGAGCTGAGTAGAAGGGTAAGTTTGTGCATCGCCAGGAAGTTGCGATGCGATAAGAGTCCACTCCCTAAGAGTGCCATCTAGAAGGAGAGATCACCCTCACAGAGAGAGAGATCCTGCTGGCTAAGAAGAGCCATGAGTCCCCAGGATGCTACAGAACCTGATTGAAGACACCTGAGTCTTTAGCCACCCCATCAAATATCACTTCGGGTGAGACTTCAGGTTGTTCTGCGGTCTGTCGCCGAAATGGCTAGTGAGCTAGGGGTATTGTTGGTACAGTAAAGTAAACCTAGGTCTACCCATAGATAACCAACACTCCCTGTTCAGTTTACTGAGTTGAACAACACCTCCATCTGTGGCTTGCTGAATCTGATATGGCCCCAAGCAATGTGTCTTGAACTTCCCTAGAAAATTTACAAACTTGCTATCATAAAGGAGCACTAGGTCTCCTGTCTAAAAAATCTTGCTCTTGATGTGCCTGTCATGCCAATCTTTTTCTCATGCCTTCTACACTTTTTGATGAAATCCTGCGATGAATTTGTCTTCTTCTAAGGAAAGCAGCTGCGCTAATCTTTCATTCATCGTATCTGTATCAGTGATCTCAGTAATTTGAGCAATTCTTAAACTGGGAATAATATATTCCATAGGAATAACAGCCTCTTGTCCATACACCAAGCTGAAAGGTGTGTGTCCTATAAGTTTCTTACATGTAGTCCTATAAGCCCATAACACAGCCTTAACCCTGAGGTCCCAATCATCTCTTTGGTTGTTACAGATCTTAGTAAGAACATTTTCTAGAATCTTGTTAAAAGCCTCCACCGTACCATTAGTTTGTGGGTGGTAGGGAGGGCTCTTATGGTGATGTATCTGAAATTCCTCTGTCAAGGACTCAATAGTGCGATTCAAAAAGTGTGTGTCTTGATCACTCATCAAAATTGTTGGACATCCAAATCTACTTATGATGTTTTCAAAAATGAACTCTGCAGCTGTAGCAGCATCACAATTCCTTACTGCTTTGGCCTCTGCCCACCTGGTGAGGTATTATGTTCCTGTGATAATGTATCTCACACCAGTTCACTTCCTTGGTGGGTTGATAGGACCCATGAAATCTACAGCCCACTTGTAAAATGGCTGCAGCATAATCTATGGTCATAGCTGCATTTCATCTCTCTGCGAAGGTTTTCCTACCCTCTGGAAGATATTGTAGCATCTGCAAAACTCCTTAGTGTCTTTGTGCAAAGTAGGCCACCATAGTCCTGTAGCTATAATTTTTTGAGCAGTCGGCTTTCCTATGAAATGTCCTCCCGTGGTACCTGAATGTGCTTCTCTGATAATGGCCTCTTTCTCGTGCGGCATAACGCATCTGCGCAGGACTTCATCTGGACCTAACTTATATAAATGTCCTGCGATCAAAGTGAAATCTGCCGCTTTAACAACTAACTGTTTCTTTTGCTGCTTAGTAAACTCAACTGGTGCCCACCCTGTAGTGATAAAGTGAATAATATCTACGTAATACTCATATGTGATCTGGATAGAGAACAATTGCGCATCTAGAAAATTATCTTCTAAATTACTTGGTTCTTCTCCTAAGTCTATCTGCAACAGGTTATCGATTCTGGCATTCAATCTCCCTGGTTTTACAATAATTTCAAAATAATACTCCTGAAATAGGAGTAACCATCTACAGATCCTTCCCCCTAACACTGGCTTATTGACCAAATACTTTAAAGTGGAATGGTAAGTGAACATCTTGAATGGGGCACCCAACAGGTAGTGCCTAAACTTCTGTAGAGCATACACCATAGCTAATCCTTCTCTTTTTGTAGTGGTGTAGTTCTTTTCTGTGGTAGATAACTTTCTGCTGGAGTACGCGATAGGGTGATCAATACCCCCTTCACCTGGCTGTGTTAAGACAATATCCAGCGTGATGCCAGATGCATCCACATATACATGAAATGGCTTGTTCCAATCTGGAAATACTAAGATGGGTGCTGTAACCATCTTCTCTTTAAGAGTGTTTAAACTTTTCTGGCATTCCTCATTCCATAGGAATTTCACTTCTTTCTTTTACCGGTTTTTCAATAGGTGCTGTGATCTTTGCATAGCCCTTGATGAATTTTATATAATACCCTGTATGACCAAGCACTATCCTCAATTGCTTGACTAAGTTGGGTGCTGGGAGATTTACAATGATGGCAATATTTGTAGGATCTACCATCAAGCCTTGTTGTATACTGGAATGAGCCCCATTCTGTCGCAAAAGGCGGTCTTATGTCGATCCTCTGGATGGATTCTTATCTGGTGATAGCCTGAAAATCCATCAGTGAATGAGTAGATCTCCTGTCCTCCCACATTGTCTAAAACTTCATCAGTAAAAGGTGGCAAAAATGTGTCATGAAGTGATGCGTCATTGAGTTTGCGCAAATCGACACAAATCCTAATTTCTCCTTTAGTTTTCTTTTCCTGCACAACCATGGGACTAACCCATTCTCTCTCTTCTACTGGCTCAATGATGCCTGCTGCTAGCATCTTATCAATCTCATCTTTAACTTTTTATTTATAGCGAGGATTTAATCTGTATGGACACTACTTAACTGGCCTAGCATCCTCTTTCAAAGGTATCCTCATGACTCCCAAATATCATACTATTCCCTTCATCTCTATAAACTTAGTGGGAAATAACTCCTGATAGTGATGTAATAGATCTGTGATGTGTCCTACTATTTCATCATCCCAATAGTCTCCAATAGAGGCAAAATTTGGTTCTGTTTCTATTCCAATATTGATCTTTTTAATCTTAATAGGCTCTATGATAGCTGGAATCTCTAGCTTTGGTCCATCAACTTCGCGATTCCCTTCTGACTCTGGAATGTTGATACTGCGAGGATTCTCATCCTCATCACTTGGATCTTCTGTGAAGTTGTAAAACTCTAGCGGATGTTCTAACTGGATGGCCCAATCAGGCTGAGCATACACTGGTAGGGTACAGTCATCAAATATCTTAGTCTTTATAATCTCTAGGGCTTGATCAATGCTTGGATACTCAAATTCAAAAGTGAAAGTGAGTAGAAAGTTGTCTATCATAACTGGCCATGTAATCGTTCCTCTGCGTAACTCTGTCTCAGTGTACCAGTTCCTTAGGACTGTGTCTAAAGTGTGGATGAATAGGTGAACCCATTCATCCTCTGGAATGTTTGACCAATTCTGTTCACAAATCTTAATATGTGACCTGGGGTCACGGGTCACTTTCTCCTGTATATTTCTGCTAGAACCACTCCTTGTCAATAGAGAATCTGATCGCCATAAATCTCTTAAAATCATCCCATGATGCGATATTTTCTTTATGTGCATGCCACCATCTTGTAGGTGTGGCTCTTACTGCAAGGTCAATAGCTGCCATCCTCTGCTCATGAGGGATTTCCTGCTCAAAATGTTGTAAAAATTCTTCGAAATCTGCTAAGCCATCAAACGACAGAATATCCTTAATCTTTGTTCCAATCCATCGCAGTGACTTAGTCATAAATGCACATCTGCGAGCTGAAACTTCAAAAAGTTTGTTCTGCCAATTTTCTAAACCAACATCCGAATCTGATGCGCATGAGCTGTCGCATCGCCAACTAATATTTCCTTCTGTGGTGGGATTGATATAATCACTCTGGTTAACAGTCATCTGATAGAGGCTCTCCATATTACGCACCTCTTCCTCTACTCTGATAGGTTCAATGTATCGGGGACCCTGAAAAGGATCCAATGGTG
Source organism: Pseudotsuga menziesii (assembly GCA_001517045.1). Taxonomy (NCBI): domain Eukaryota; kingdom Viridiplantae; phylum Streptophyta; class Pinopsida; order Pinales; family Pinaceae; genus Pseudotsuga; species Pseudotsuga menziesii. Next base: position 575,298 of record LPNX010522146.1, on the reverse strand, counting down.
CGATGACTCGAATCTGTTTATCCTCAAAGGTCATTTGTATTTTCTTCAAATCGATAACAGCCATGTTTTCAAATGCCCAATCGATACCTAATAAATATGGATACGGTCTGTTATCGCCAATAATTTCTATGACTTCAAAATCTGCAAAGTTGTGAATTCCATCAATATCAACTGGTACTTGTGGTAATCGACCTAGTGGCGATACCCTCTGCTTACTAGCTAATCGTAAATGGATAGGTGATCTGGCTAACTTAGGGCTACCCATATGTTCCCATGTCTGCTTAGTAAGAACATTTACCTCTGATCCTAAATCTAGGATTACCTCATCCATTTCAAACTCTCCAATTTGTGCTGTGAGTCTCATTTCTCTTCCTATTCTTGTATGGCCCATAATATTATGAACAACATGCTGCATACTGCTCACGGAAGAAGACTGCTGATACTGATCTATGATGCGTTGAAGCTCTCTTATGGCTTTCTCATTTCTTACGAGTTTCAAGTAGCTCTGCAAGAAGGATTGTACACTTCATGTCAACTCATCCTCTTCGCACCTTCCAGATGTGGTAGCCTGCGATATCTGCACAGGACTAACACTACAAGGTTTTTGCTGTGGTATACCCCTATGAGGCAATATCTGCGATCCTGATGGTGTAGGGTCAGTAAAGAAAGTTTTAGCTTGCTGAAATGTTTCTTTGTTCTTCTGCAGGTCAAGTGGTGTAGATTTATCAGTGGATTTATGCACCCACTTCGGATCTGTATTCTTTTTGGCATCATGTCATGTCTTTCTAGTAGAAGCACCACTGTGAGTCACAATATTGACTCTTGGTTCTGGTTCTTTCTGCTCAGCATCGATAAGCTGAATATTCTGGTTTACTGTTGGCTTAGGATCCTTAATCTTGGCTATCAAGATAGGAAATTCTTCTATAGTATGATCATAGGACTTGCAATACTTACATGTTGTAGTAGGGTTCTGAAAATCCCTAGAATAATGTTCTATGGCTCGATAGTTGTAACAAACAATCGATCCATGGCAAAGGCCAAAGCCTCCACCACGGCCTCTTCCTCTGAATCCTCCACCATGGCCATCATGAGCTGGTTCATGCGGTGGGCCTGTTGCTGGTCCTGATGTCTCTGAATGGACTCTGTAGAAGTCATGTTTTCTCTCTATCATGAGATCATAAGCTCTGCAATTATTTTCATCTTGTCCTACTGACTTACATAAGTTACAGTATAAATTCTTAGTAGTTTGTACATACTTCTGAAGTAAAGTGCATTCCTGTGGTCTATGTCCTCTTGTTCTACAGATTTCACACCATGGCCCTTGATTCTGTACTAAGGGGTTAGGAGCCCCACTTGCTAGATACTCAACAAATACTGGACAATTATATTTGGTATGGCCATGTCCTTTACACTTTTTACACCATAGTTCTTGTTCAACCTCTTTTCCTTTCTTAATCTCATGTAGCTGTAAAGTGAGATTGGCTAACTGATTCTGTAAATTTGTCATACCTACACTAGTCTCAGCTAGAGGTGAAGCCTCTAGTTTCATTTCCATCTCCAATGCTTCATCCTGCGTATGGAGTTTCTATTGCATTAGTGGAAGTCTGATATGAGGGAGCAGTGCTGTGATGAAACATTCCTTATGCTGCTCTGGCACAAACTCAAAACTAACTTGGTCTATAAGAGATTTAAATTTCTGATCAAAATCCCATACTGACTCTGTGGGTAACTGTTTGATGTCTTTAAGTTCTATGATACATTGTGACTCAGACTTGGGTTTCTTAAATTCCATAATCATTGCGGTCCTGACCTCTATGAGTGTTCTATTCTGCACTGATGTATACTTCATATACCATGTTAAAGCTCTTTCTCTAAGTGTAGTGGCCAACTGGACAAGCTTAGTATTGTCATCCTAGATCTGTTTAATGGTCCATACAGCTTCACATAGGAAACAATGTTGTTCTGGGTCTTCTGCCCCTATACCCTTAAAGGTAGGTAATTTCATGTCATCCCCCATTCTGTTTCTATGAGGTGGATTCTGATTTGCTGTATTACTACCACTTGGAGGTATAAATGTAGATGGTGTAGAGGTAGTATGTACCATGTGTGAACTACTAGATGGAGTTCCTGCGGGATTATTCTGAGTCCCGGTTGATTTCTGTGGGGCATAAGGGTGGTAAGGGATACCCCCTGTTGTTCTTTCTCTATTACTTTGACTCTGTTCTCTAGTACTGTCTGAACTGTCTTCAAAGAAAGAAGATCTGAAATCTACTTTATATCTCTTACCACTACGTGTACATCCAATTTCTTCATAATCACTCTCAAACTCTTGTGACATTACACTTACTTAACTTATTCATCTGAGAATATATCCAGTATTCCTTTTTCATACAATAACATCTTAAAGGACAACTTTAAAGAGTTCAAATACTTACCATGATATCGCTTGAAGAAGTACCTCTCTACTTCGCTGAAACTCTTTCTTTGATCAACTACAAACTCTGTAATGAAACCTTCTAGCAAACTCGCAAGCCAGAAGTCTACTGCCCGCAAAATGGGATTATCTATGCTTTTCACGGTGTGAGTCAGCTCCGGTGTCTAGACAATGTTCCTTTTCTTCTTGAATACATGCTTATCAGTCAACTTTGACAACCAATCGTACAACTCATTTGCATAGGTCACAAAAAATATCTCATGCAGGTTTGTGAAGATATGTTTCTGTAACCAGTCCTCTGTACTCAGCCTAGGACTCTTGTTTTCTTTCTCAGCAAATTATCTTTCCTTAGAATCAACCCACTGGTTAAGTTCTTCTTTAGTAGGATGCCAACAGAACATCAGCTCTTTAATTTGTTCAAAACCGGCGATGAAACCATTTGTTGGTCTTCTCTGGGAAGACCTGGGTTTACTTTATTGTACCAACAAAACCCCTAGCTCACTGGCCCTTTTGGCGATAGACTGCAGAACGGACTGAAGTCTCACCCGAAGTGATCCTAGATGGGGTGGCTAAAGAATCAGGTTTCCTCAACTAGGTTCTGCAGCATCCTAGGTTCTCTGACTCTACTTAACCAGCTGAATCTCTCAGCAAGGGCTGTTTCTCTCTTTCTAGCTAACTTGGCTATGAGACTGACTCTTATCGCATCGCAACTTCTAGGGTACTATGTGAACCTTCCCTTCTGCCCAACTCTTAACCTGTGATATCCCAGACCGCAGTTCCCCCGGCAGTGCGATATCGCCCTTCCTACGCTACGATATTTCCTACAGTAAGACTCAATATACTCAACAACTCTCAAGGTCCAGAGGCTTCCTTATGGGTATAATAGCTCAATTAACCTTCATTAAGGTGTTAAACAACCTCACTTAAGCTTCTACAGTTTAACATGCTTAACATCAATTCGCTCACCTCGTTGAACTAAATATACAGAAGTCACTTAACACAGTAGCTGCTACTGTCGTGAGGAAAGCACTGATAAACTCATATACAGAGTACTTGACACATTCAACTTGCATTTGACCTTCTATGTTACTGTAAACTAAAGGATAGCATACATGCATTCATTAATGGATAAGCAAAGTTCATGTAACAGATAATAGATAGAAAATAAGTAGAGCACAATCACATGAAACAGTCGCACAACACACGGATGTATGTGGTTCAATTCCAGGGGGGAAGCTACATCCACAGAAACTGTGTTTTTATTATATCTTGAGAGAGTAACACAGTTTCACTGCAACCTCTTATGTAGCTTGAGATCTTCTGGGAAACTCCACGCACATACCCAGAAGCCCTTCTCTCTTAGATCTCTTCTCTTCCTATATTGCTTTCTTCTTACAATATACTATTTCTCTTTCTCTCTCTCAATCCCTGCGGATTGTTACATTCAGGCTCAAGGAGCCGGCCACTGGTTACAGTAAGATAACTACGGACTTAAAGACAGAACCAAAGCTTGACTCTCCCTCAATGTCTCACTATACTGATGACAACAGTTACAACCTTATCAGCCAACTATCTAACTAGATAGCTAACCCTTCATAATACAAAATACATCCTTAAATAGGTGGCCCGAAGGTCTCACCGTGATACAAAACTATGGGCCTATCCCAATAGTAACCCAAAACCCTAATTGTGACAGTCGGCCTTTCTGTACTTTGTACTGCCGCTTTATCGGTCACACCACAACTTCATGTAGTCTTCCATGATTTTCAGCGCTAATCATGGGTATGGGCGCCACTTCCTTGGTCGCTCCCCTTCTGTCCTTTGTCTTTAATACCTCGGCCTGTTGCTCCTTCTTCCTTTATGAGGGTTGCTGAGCCCTCCTATCATCGGTGCTGCTTTAAATGCAGTGGTTGAGCTCTCTTCTCGACTGCTTCAAGTACTATTTCCCTTTGACTTTCTTGTTCCAACCGTTGCGATTTCTGGCTCGCGATCCGTGGCGAGAAATGCACTATGGCATCGTACCTTTATCGTATCACCAAAACTATCTTTCCTCCAAAAATTGTCCATCTTCTACCAAAAATAGCAGCTTTTCCTGTAGAGACGCCAACTCTCTGGTGTGACCAACCCCAAAACCAAGGATAGAGAAACCAAAGAACCCAAGGGAAGGATTTTTAAGTGTATTGTAGTGTGGAATAAAGTATCTTCAACTAGGACAATACACCAAATAAAATATATTAAAACATTCATCCTTAGTATTTAATGCAAGCATATGAAAACATTATCTTTTTTAAAGCACCAACTATGTAAGGTAAACATGTTGTGCTTGCTACATTGAATGTCTATGACTAAAACAAGATAGTAGACATATCCAATTTTCTTACAACAGTTAAGGACATATTCTTAGCCTATGCACAAGATAGCATGCTTGTAAGTATTCAATTTTTCTCATCCCAGTGTGGTACAATTCTCTCTCACATCAAGTTATATTATTATTATTTTGTTATATGTGCGATAAATGTATGGTTAGATAGTGAGAATTAATAGCCACCTAAACCATAAGAGACACAAAGACATAGGATACCATCCACAACCTTCAAAATAAAATCACATGGCTATGCCCTATATCCATCATTCACTAGTAAAATAATTTACATGGATTCCCCTCCCTCCAACCATCAATCACTAATATAATCAAATTGTATGGTTGTCATATGCAACCATCTAACACTTAAAAAACAAGATCTTGTAGCTTCCATTTATAACCATCTAAAGATATTACAAATTCAATCTTATGACTTCCATTTAAAACCATCTTAGTATATTACAAATCGAACCCTATGGCTTCCATTTGCAGCCATCTAACACATCACAAATTCAATCTTATGGATGTCATTTGCATCCATCTAATCATTATAGAAATCATAAAGTATGGCTTCCATCTAAAACCATATAGTCATGAGAGATTCTATAAGTTATATAATATAGATAATATAGAGAAGGTTCTTCGCAATCCCATTTTTATATCCCACGAAGGCCATCGACATACATTTAACTATTAACATAATAATCCATTTAGCATAGATAAGCATGATGAGCATCCATCCTAAATTCAATTTATAACATAACATCCATATACACAAAAATAGATCAAGTTAACCTCCACAACAGATATGCATAATAAAATAAAATAAATGACACATAAGCAAATACATATCTCAAAGAAAGCAATTGGCTTCAATAGGAACACATTCCCCCAGCCTAAAAGATTTCATGTTCATGCATCTCGCAGCATGACAGTCACCCCCGAGCTAAGGACATGGTTCCACAAGTAGAGGTACTCTCAACAAGAGTAGCCACAATTCACTCCCTCTCCACTTACTTTCCCTTATGTCTACACTTCTTGGTGAGTTGTGACTACCTACTCTCAACACGACCCTTAGAATATCACCACCCTCACCCAATGGATTTACATGCTATACTAGGGACAAGTAATTATCCTTGAGGGAACAAATGTAAAGAACTATAAATTCTATGGTAACATCACTTTATCACACATAACACAAATCACAATGACGACCATCCAACCCACTCACTCACTAACTAGAACAACAAGGATATATCTCATGTATAAATAAATATCAAGGAGGGGAATTCAAACTCAAGGATTCCAAATTGAATTGGTTAAGGTTTCATTAGGCTTAATCATAGAGACTTAACTCAAATTTGTTGAGTTGTGGATTAGTTTAGGAGATTCCCTTCCCAGATTAGCACCATGAGGAGGAGTTACCAAAAACCAAGGACTAGAGGCATAATAGAACAAAGAGGGTGCATGAGGTGAGAGAATGGATACAATAGGGTCACAAATATCTCAGAAGCACAAAAATAGGGATGAATAGAGGAGTGGGGAATAATTGTGGAGGTGGAGGCCAGAATCAAGGAGGTGGAATATAAAATATAGCTTACAACTGCTAGAATCTAGGGAGAGGCACCTTAGTGAAACCGGGGGCCATAAAAGAGTATTTATCATCCAAGGATGGTGCATTCATCAAGTGGAACCCACCAAACCTTTTTGAGGATGCACTAGTGCAAGAGGGAACCACTAAACCATGAATAAGGTGAAATAGTAACTCCATAGGCAAAAATAATCAAGATTAGGGTATAATATGTAATGTTAGGGAGAGTAACAACTCGTAGTCCCCAACCCCCTCACAAGTGGAAACCATTACCCCCATTTTCATTTGTAGTCCATGTTGAGATTGTTTATTTTACTAAACAATAATAATAACAGTAATGTCAAAGTACATATTGCGGACACCTTGTGCCATAATAACAAAAAAAAAATTACATAGTCTTGGGGCGTAAAACATTGGGGTACTACATGAACCTATTTGTAGATGAAAAGTGGACACAATTGAAGCAACGAAATCCACTATGCCAAATAACAATAAGGCCCAGGATTATGTAGTTGGTGGTGACATATTGATGGGAAAGTAGAAGACCAAGGTCAAAGAATTGAAATCCTTTAGGAGTCATTCCATCACATAAGTACAACTATTTCCTCCTTTATTTGAAGGATCAGAACCTAAACATGCACAATGGTAAGGTACAAAACATAGTTGTTTTGGGGGTGAGTCAATGCCTGTGGTTTCGGTATCTTAGATTATTCATTTTCTGATTTACCATAGTTGTTGAATATTGCACAGAGAATAGAGAGAATTTGTGGAAATTGTTGAAGATTAAAACCATATTGGGTCCACATTGAGTGATAAGAGCATTGACCAAGAAGCAAGCTAAACACAACTCATCAACCAAATCTATCGCTTGGGTATTGTATATGGGTTATGGGATTGTTGATTTTTTCCAATGTCTCAATTTCTATGATGGGTCATCCCATAATATGAATATGGTGGTTGTAGAATTGATTGCATGAATTCTAATGAAGATCATTGAATTAGTAAAGACGAAGATTTATTGGCCCCAAATTTTCTATGTTATCCATGAATGCTATGGATGTTATTTGTTGTTTTTGTTCTTTTCCATACGATAGTTGGATATTAATGCGTATGAACATATGATGAATGCGTGTTGCACACTGATCTACAAATGAACCCCCTCTCATGTTACCTTTGTACTTAACCATCCTCATCTCAAATGGGTCTAGGAAGTGATTCAACTGATATATTGTCCTTCAATAAATTGAGTATGCGAGCAAACTAAACTACAACAAAACCCTTTGTTGGCACCTGCACAAAGACACATGGTTTTATTTATTTTTCTGCCAACAGTCTTTCAAAGTCTAATTTTACAATCTAGTTCATAATATGTGCACAAACAATTATTATTATACCAACTAAAATAATATAAACCTATCTCATTACTAATTTAAAACAACAACATGTATAACCATAACATGCAAATAGATATAAATGTAATTACAATCTCTTATCATCGAACACATGTCCACCATCATTGTAACATAAAAATTAGTTTATAAAACCATGTATAACCATAACATGCAAATAGATATAGATATAATTACAATCTCTTATCATTGAACACATGCCCACAATCATTGTAACATAAAATTAGGTTCTTCGTTTTATAAGATTATATTGTTTTTCAACTCCTCTCAATGCTCAACTCGAACTAAAAACATAACATTCACCAATATTTGATTTAAAGGGTAATCAAAATATAGAACATCACAACAAGAATGAAGTTTTGTTACACAAATTTTGTAAACAAAATGGAAGGTAGCAATTAATTTTCACGGTTGTCACTCAACAAAATATTCCTCCATGACAAGTGCAAAATCCCTTACTAGTGACTAGTGAAATAAAGTGTGAAATCATCATTCAAGTAGTTGAAATTTAAAAAAGAAAACCATGATCAAATTTGCATTAACGAAATTTAGACAACAATAGTGTTAATAAAAGAATTCAAGTGAAAAAGGTAGGGAACATTATAAGTATAATATGTAAGTTGTCAATGAATCATGTATGACATTTTAATAATGGTACAAATGTATGATTGACAACATTCCTTTCTTTTCTTTTCATATTTTGGCAGTGACTCATGTATAACATTTTAATAATGGTAAAGTGTAAGATTGACAACATTGCTTTATTTTGCCTTTTATATTTTTTCGTCAATTGTAAGAATGAGTTTTCCAATGACTTTTGGAAACCACAATGCATATTTTATTTCATAGAGGCAAAGTCACATAGCCAAAGTCCACAAATGCTCTAACTATGAATGGAAGAAATCGCGAGTATTGTGAGACATTATAGAAACAATCATAATTGTCGGCATGTTCATGCAAACACAAGTTGTGAAATCACTAGGAAGATGCACGCACTAACTCAAAACCCATATAACTAAAACTTGATAAATGAATATTGAAAAAAAGCATATCATATTTGCCAAAATGTAGAAAGACAATAAATACTAGGTGAATATGATTGGTTTCTTTTATCTGTTTCTACAATTATATGGACTTTTTATTTTACTTTCTATAAGATTTTTTTATGATTTTGACAAAATGCTTTTTTCTCTCTTGTTTTTTAATTTTGAATAATCAATAGGAAAGTTTTTTTTTAATTAATTTATGTGATGCATTGACTTCATGATGTGTTTTTAATGCAGTTTTCTCTCTCTCTCTCTGTATATATAAATATAAACAAATAATTTATTATCCATAGTAGAATTATGTAAACCCAACTTTTAACATACACATATCTGATCAAAGTGAACAACTTCTCTACAATGATATACTTATGTGAATTTGTAATTGAAAATATAAATAGCCTTAATTAGACAACCATAGATTAAAAAAACAAAAAAACAACATTTATAACCATAATAGTCATACAAAGATAAATAGAGTTAAAACCTATGCCCGCAATCATCATAAAATAAAATGAAGGTTATAAGTTTTATTATATATTGTTTGGTCAATTCCCTCTTACCAATGCTCAACGTGTAGAAAAAACATAAAATTGATTTTGAAGTCAATGCATCACATAAATTAATTAAAAAAAAACACATCATGAAGTCAATATATTGCTCCAACCATATCCTACCATGAAGTGGTGAACATTAGCACACCTCAAACTCTCAAGGTAAATGGTAACAATATTGATTCATTCTGATAGTACTCATAACTTCATTGATTTCAAATTAGCCAAGCTTCTAAATTTCTTTACATACTAGCACCAAAGTTTCAAGTAATGATTACAAATAAAGTAGCATAAATTATTTAAGGAAGTTCCATAGTATGAATATTACTATGGAAGAGTATTTATTGTATTTTCCAATAATTAAAATAGGTGGCATCGATGTTGTATTAGAGGTCCAATGGTTACAATCATTGAGAATAATGGATCTTAATTTCTAGGAAAATTTCTTGAGATTATCCTCAAAAGGAAAGGGAATTGAACTCATAAGTATTCTAGGGAAACCCTCTAAACTTATAGTCTCTAACAGCTTGCCAAAATTTCTGTAAAGGGTCACCATGGTGTAATTCATAATTAAGCTCACTAGAAGTTCAAGGATATATAACCTTTATTCCATTGAATTTACAAATAGTTATAACAATCATTTAAAGGTATTTGGAGATATGCATATAGTTATTTCACCTACTTGACATCATGACCATGAAAATCAATTTCAGTCGGGAAGTGTACAAGCTAACATTAGGTTTTATAGTTACCCATATTTATAAAAGAGCAAAATTGATAATATGTTTCAAGAAGTGTTAAATGTTGGCTTCATTGAGCCTAGCCAAAGTGATTTCTATGCATTAGTGGTAATGGAGTGTGTAAAGGAAGGTTCATGATGTATATGTCCAAATTATAGATACATCAACAATATCATCCGATCCAAGTTGTGTATAGGTACAGGTCGGGGAAAACAACTCAACTTAATAAACTGAGCAATGTTTTGGTGGAAGCTTAAACAAATAAGTAAAGCAAGAAACATACTATATATACAGAAAGTATGCAAACAGACAATATGCAAGAATTAGAACCAATTTATATTGATTAATTGATGGATACTACAATAATGTACATGTTAATATATAATGCTGAGACGCTTGGGTGACTAGCCATTACGTTCAGTTACAAAAGAAGTTATAACAGTTCAGAATTTCAACCATTGAAGATGAATGGAAGATAGAGAGACACTTTGTCGATGTTCGATAGTCATCGATGTCGACAATGCTTGTAGAGATGGTGTATGTCGAGCGCAAAATATGTCTAGGTTGTCGAAGTCAATTGTGTTGAGGTTCGGACGTTTTGAAATTGATACTAAACTTGTCGAAGTAGTTGAAGTAGTGAAAGTGATAAACTTTGTCAAAGTTCGACGACATGCCAACTATTTGGTGGATAATTCCTCCTTCCTTAAGAAACAATGGTCTCCATTGTGTGCTCATTCAAGTGAGGAAACTTGTTGGTTATTTGAGCAGCAGAGTACCATTTTCCTTGCATAGGGAGTTGTCCATCTCTATCCACTTGAATAAATGGAATTGAGTTCGTCCTTGTATGGAATATATGTAGTCACACAATGGTGTCACAAAGAAGAGGTTCCTGAACATCTAGATGGATGAATGTCGGTTCTATTTTCTATAGTTCGTTATGTTCCAACAATGGTGCATGGTATGGTTGAAGTAAGTAGACATTGAAGACTAGATGTAGACCAAGGCATGAAGAAATGCCGAGCTGAAAATAATTTTCTCCAATATATTTAATGATATTGTATGGACCATATCATAAAGGTTTCAACATTCTATATGGTCCAGTGAGGCACTCCTTATTTAGATGTAACTAGACCTGATCCCGAATTTTGAATGAATGAGGAATATAATGCTTATTGTGTTGGGAATTATATTTTGCATTATCTCAATGAAACATTTCCTGTGCTTGCTTCTAGATGTTTTAGATTTGATCTTTGAATTTTAATGATTTCTCAACTTCTCGTCCATCGAAGTTGGTATCATTCGAATGTGTTGAGTAGATGTTCAATTCGATAGGAACTGAAGGTTGAAATCCATAACATATCTCGAATGGAATCTTTCCCATAGAACTGTGTTGAGAACGAGTGTAGATATAATGTATGTATGGGAGGTTGTCATCCCATGTTCGATGATGCTTGTGGTTGTACATGTGAATCAATTATACTACCAAGCGATTTACAACTTATGTCTGTCCGCATGCCTGAGGATGGAAAGTTGTTGACAAAGAAAGTATCATGTCAAGGAATTTCCAGAGAGTTTTCCAAAAGGTGCTGACAAATATAGCATCTCTGTCAGAAATAATAGTCTCCGTAAGGACATAATGTTTACATACATGTTCAAATAAGAGCTTAGTAGTTTGTTGTGTTTCTGTATCCTTCTTGCATTGTATGAGTATATCCATATTGGAAAATATGTTGACTACTACTAAGATTGTGTCATGCTGATTTTTGGTAGTAGGATATCATGTCAATTAGTCAAGAGAAATATATTCCCATGGTCGACTAGGAATGGACATAGGTGTGTACATTATTTCTCGTCGGTTCGATGGTTCAGTAATGGAAAAAACTATGCATGATTGAATGTATTTGTTGACGTTAGTTTTATGTGAATTATAGTAAAAATAGTTTTGGAGGATGACAAGCGTTTTTGTGATTCCAAAATGTCCTACATTTTTGCTACAGTGCACGTCCCAAATGAGCTTTTGTCTATTCTCAGCGGTTGGTACACAAAGTTGTCCAAGCTTGTATAAAAAAGTATCCTTCAGGAAGTAGTCAGTAGTAGACAACATGTTGGCCTGAAGTTGTTGATAAATTATGAATAATTTTTACTCTTGTTACAATGAAATATTGTCATCTTGATCCATGTTTCATCCTTGTGCCTAATCCTTAAACTTTCCCTGGATAACATGCATTGAGTTTGAAGTTGTTCCTATCTCTGTTTCCCCCTCTAGGAGGGTTGGAGCTATTTCTCCTGAGGAAAGGTGCATCAACACTATTTCCATTCATGTAAGGAGAACCATTGGCACTCTTTCCCCTCTTGCAGGTGCACCATTGCTCTATTTCCTACTACTAAGTGCGCCATGGGTGTTTTGAGGGAAAAAAGAAGAGTTTCGAGGCTCTTCTCGAAGGTGGATGAGGTGGAGGATCATCCCTACCTTCTAGCTGAGGTGGAATTCTATTCCCTAACTTATGGGGAAGATCCCTTAGACCCCTCCTCCTAATCCTCAACCTACTTTATCCCTTTATCATTATAAATTGAGCCCTCTCTCCATGGTGAAGGGAGGAAGGACTATGGTACTCTTATGCTGGTGGAATTTCTAGGTGATGCCTATCATCCTTTGGGAGGAAAAATCACATGCTTTGATAGCCCTACTATCTTGCTTTGGAGTCTTGGATTGGATTGTTGGATGGAAGATTGCAGCATTAAGGCTAGGTTGTGATTTTCTTTCCTTATGTAATTATATGTATCTCCTTGATTACAGTAATACAAATCTCTTTCCATAAACATTGTTGTGTTGGTGATGTTTAGATATTTCTTCCTTAAATGTTAGCTTAGATCAATTCTTGTTTATATACACATGTACTATTTTCTTGTTTCCACTTGTGGTACAAGGTTTTGTAGCTCAAGATCTGAAGGATCTGGAGCTTGGATCAACAAAGAGAGAAGAGGATTTGCAGACCTCGGGTAAGTGATCTATTTGTTAAATTTAATTTCTATTTGATCTAGGAAAGTATATTGTATTGTGTACTTGATTTGTTCTAGATCCACTTGGACTAGGGAGATATAGCTTGAGTTTGCTTGAGTATATTTATCCACCAACAAATATATTGATTACAATTGTGGCCAAGTAATGGTGTTGTAACCCTACATAATCATCATTTTTCATAGTAGAGTAATGGGTGGTTAGTTGAGACAATTGGTTGTGACATTGGATTTACCTTTCTGATATTTCATTACCAACTAAAATTGTTGCAGGTAATTAATCCACTTCATTTTTCAAGTTGTTTGTACTCTCTACTTGGATGGGGTGAACTTTAAAGGATTATGATCAGTAAGAATTATTATTTCCATCCGAAGAATATATTGTCTTCATTTCTTAAGAGCTTTCATAATGGCGTATAGTTATTTTTCATACGTTGAATACCTTCTAACAATGTCATTAAAATTTTTGGAATGAAACGCAACTAGGTGACCCAATTGAGTGATCACTATGCTAAGGGAATAGTCCAATGCATCCGTCTCAATGTCAAAGGGCTAATGCAAATCAGGTAACAAAATTACCGGTGTAGTACAAAGCTTGTTTTTGAGTTGTTCAAAATATTATTTTGTTGTGTCAATGTCCATTTAGAGACAGTTTTCTCATTTCCTTTAGTCATCTTATTCAAAGGCCATGCGATGTGGCTGAATCCAAGTACAAACCATCAATGAAATTCTCCAAACCAAGAAAACTTATTCGTTCATGAATGTTTTGAGGAATGGGACAATCTTTGAGGATCTGTACTTTTTCTGGGTCGACATGAATGTGTGTAGAGTCAATTACATACCCCAAATATTTGATGTTGGTCATCACAGATGAGCATTTTCCCATGTTCAAAAATAGTTGATGTTGTTGGAGAATGTCAAAAACTTGTCGAATTTGTCTGACATGTTCTTCCCATGATCGACTTAAAATCAAGATATCATCAAGATAGAAAATGACACACTTGCCACTCAAGGATCGTATAAGGTCATACATATATATCATCAAGGTTGCAGGTGCATTGGTTAAGCCGAAAGGAATGACTAACCATTCAAACAATCCTTCCTTGGTATTGAAATCTGTTTTCCATACATCAGTGGACTCGATCGGAATTTGATGATATCTCGAATTAAGGTCAAGCTTCCTAAATAACTTATCACCTTTTATACTATTGATAAGTTCATCTATACATGGAAGAGTATACATGTTATTTACTGAAATCTTGTTGAGATCTCGATATTCGATGCACATGCACCAAGTTCCTTCTTTATTTGGAACTAGGACAACTGAAATTCCATAAGGAGAGGAGATAGGGAGGATGTGACCTTTTTTGATCAAATACTGGATTTATCTACAAATCTATTCATTCTCAAGAATGGATCTTCTATAAATATATGCATTGGGTAATGAAGAATCAGGAACAAGTTCAATGGAATTTTTTACCTAAAAATGGAGAGACACTCCGTCCAATTCTTGGAATATGTTCTGATATTCATGAAGAATGTGGTCGATCTATTGTTGTTGTCAGGATATGTTTTGGTTAGTGAGATGACAAATTGTTGCAGTCTTCTGGGAATTTAGAATCTTTATCATAATCAATGCAAACATCTAAGCATGGTTGATAAGATTCTTTTTTTATTTGGATGATATCATATAAACCGTAGATGTGGTTTGTCTCTCTGGTATGCCGTACCATTGATTTTGAATTTTGACAGTCACCTTCTGTGGACGCGACTGATATGTACCATGTCGATCCCACAAGTAAGTTTTGATGAACATGGAGTCGACTATGGAAAGTGGTGCCATGTCACAAAGTAATTCATCTTCAAAATGATTGATAAAGTAGGTGGGTCTACATTAGAGACTGATCCTTAGTTCCTGTCCATCCTTCATCCAACTGATATTTTAAGGTTGAGGATGTTGAGTGGTGACAAGGCCTAATTTATTCAGAATTATATCTTCATAAATGAAGTTCTTCTGGATACCATTATCCATAATCATATGTAATGTATTTTTTTGAATCCATATATGTGTATGGAACAGAAGTTCTCGTTCCTCGTCATAGATGATAGTCAAGGTTGTCATAGTGGTTGATATTGAATCCAATAGGGTTGATTCTTATGGGTCATATTCTACAAGGGATTTGTCAGATAATTCAAAGGTTGAAAATTTTGATAAAAAAGTCTTTTTAGATTTACATTCTGACGTATCATGCCAGGCTGAATTGTGATAGTCACACCATTTTCCAGTAGGAGCTTGTTTGTTACAATCCTTCTTATCTTTCTGAAAATTATTCTTATAATAATCATGCTTTGGCAGGGTTGGATGAGAGTGGTGCTTTTCCTTCTTGGATTTGGTTGATGACTTCTTGTCGGATGTTCGATCTATTCACTTGTTCATGAAACATGATTTTGTTTTTTGTTTAGCTTGAATCTTGTTGGAATAATGAAATGCATCTACAAGCATACCGACAGTTAGGATATCCATCTCTTGATGAATGTATGGGGATAACCCACTGGCGTACTTGAGGATAACCATTGTTTTTTCCTCTTGGACACCAAGTCTAGCTATGAGTCGATAGAATTCGTTTGTGTAACTCTGCACGGACTAGTCTTTACACTTCCTTAGCTGCTACCATTTATTATAATTTTTTTCAAGATACTTGGGTGGGTATAAATCCTTTTGGACGTACTCAAAAATTTTTACCCATGTGTCTATGGGGTCACCTTATTTTTCTATCTTTATCGATAAATTTTCCCACCAGTAGTGTACGGTGGTTGACATCTTCAAGGACATAATGGTGATCTTTTCTGTTTTGGAGAGTTGACTCACAAAGTAGTAAGATTTTAATTGTTGAAGTGAATTTTCAATGGATTCCACATCAATATTGCCTCCAAGATTTGACATGTCCAGATTCATTTTCATTTTGAAGGGACTAATTTTATCGGAGTGGGGTCTCATCAAGAATTCTCCATATTTCAAAGCGAATCACATCATAATCTAGCTAAACTGGGTGAACATTTTGGTTTGCTAGTGAGCTAGTTCTTTTTCAATGAGTTGCTCCACCTCATCAGTTGCATTTCTATTATTTCCTTCTTTAACCATATTTTTTGAAGTCAAAGATAGTGTCTTATTTTGTTATTCAGTTTGCGAGCATGTTTGAAAAAACACAAGTTAAATAAATTCGATGGAAGTGCTTATGTAACTTAATCTCTGAACAAGATCAATATTTGAACAAGCTCTGATACCAATGATCCAGGTTGTGCCCAGGTGAACGTTGGGGACAACAGTTCGACTAAATGAGCTGAGCACTATTATGGAGGAAGCTTAAAAGAATAAGTAAAGCAGTAAAAACACTATATAGATAGAAATGACGCACATAGACAATATGCAAGAATAGAAACTAATTTTTATTGATTGATCGATGTATACTAAAATAGTGTACATGTTTATATAGAATGCTAGGACACTTGGGTGACTACCTGTTACATTCAGTTATAAAAGAAGTTATAACGGTTCGTAATTTCAATCATCGCAGATGTTTCAAATATAAAGAGACACTCTATCAATGTTCAACACTCTTTGGTGTCGACAATGCATATAGAGATGTTGTATGTCAAGCACGAAACCTATCAAGGTTTTCAAAGTCGGTCGTGTCGAGATTTGGACTTGTCAAAGATGATACTAAACTTGTCAAAGCAATCAAAGTAGTCGAATTAGTCGAAGTACTAAACTTTGTTGAAGTTTGACAACATGCAAACTGCTGGGTGGATCATCACCATTCAAGATAAGTTTCATATTCATATCATTATTGAACTAGCAGATGAATTATAACGATCAATGTCATTTACCAATGTTGGCCTCTTTCTCCTTCTTGTCTCGACCTGCAGTTCAACAACAACACAATACCAACAAGACACCACAAGACATCAGCCTGAAAGAGCAAGTTCAGTTGGCAAAACCTGTGAGGCAGGCATAGTCTCACCCAATATATCTAATGGGTAACTTCCAGAACCATGTTTTCGCAGTTTGCAAGGGATTATAGTCCCTTGACACTTGGCAAAGGATCTCGATAAAGGAAACAAGATGATGGATTCTATTACTACGTGACTAGGCACAACTATATGATAGCGTGCGTGTGACACGACCCTATCCTTAATCTCAACAACTGGCACAACTTGTGCGACGCATCTAATTTCTTGCACTGACAGACAATGTGGGACTTATGCTTTAACTTAAGGAATTAACTATGAACTTATACACAACATTCCAAATTTTTTTTAAACAATCATTCATTCATTGATTAATAATATGGTGCCATACATTCAATAGTAACTCATGAATATACAGTAATAAAATACTTGGCATTCAGATAAACATTCAACATAGGAAATAACTTGGAAACCCATCTAGGAAAAACCACCAAGATGCTCTTCATGTGGCCTGAGAAATGGATACAGCACCTTGCAGTATGAAACTTGTAGAATATTCTTAAGATATGTCTTTTTTACTCAATCTTCTCACTCTCATGCTCTCTAGTTTATTCTCTTATCTACTCATACTGATCTACACACAGCTTGGATTGACTCTTTTACTTTACTATCTATACACTCAGCTGCAAATTACTCTACTACTAGTGGTCTGCACACACAGCTGCAAGATCCACAACTCAACAGCCTTCTACTTATACTATTCAACCAACTTATTGAACTTACATAACCTTCTGAAAAACCAAAACCAACCTATTAACTACCAACTATGAACAACCCTTATATAGAGTGGGTTATTCCCATTCATAGTATCTACGAGACCACACAGGGTCAACTGAGTACAGCTCAGTTATTACAGACTCAACAACTTACAAAAATATCTTTGTTACATAAATTTCATCCCATAACTAGAAGTGAAATTCTTGGAATACATTAACCACAGCTTTAAATAGCCACATAAACATCTTTTAGCTCTTCTGTACTGGTCATAACTAGCCATAAAAATTGTCCTTCCTTCTTCTGCTGGTTCATCTTTCTACAATTTTCCTTGACTTCCACCTATCCAGCTTTAACTCCTCTACCTTCATCTTCCGCTGACTTGGATCTTCTTTCCTTGTCGTAGCTATCCTCATTGTAACTTCTTTCCATCCTTAACCTGCCTTTTCTCCATCATGCGCATGTTTTACCTTCTTGTGTTGGTTCCTTCATTCTCTTCTTGACCTGTTTTTACCCTATCACACATGCTCTTTTCCTCCTTTTCTTGTGCACTTGATTTATCCTTGTGCACTTTTTGTGGTCCTTTCCTTGGACGAACAGGCCCCCAACAATCACCTGTGGCTCATTCTGAGCCACTAAGAAAAATGGGATTTCTCCACAAAAATGGATTGCTGCAAAACTTCATGTTTTCCCCCAAAAATTATGTTTCTGGCATGGGCTCAGACTACACAGGAGGACCAACCTTGTCCTACAATTCCTTCATAATCTATTGCACTTTTTCAACTTCCACTGTGACTTCCTCTACCTATGTGGCTAACTAATCTACATGGTCAAAACTGATATGTTCTTATGGTTCTTCCTCTAGTGATTGCGTTATTTGTTGAAGCTTCTACTACACAAGTTGAATAAGTCCTGTAAGCCGGGCATCTTCTTACTAGTGCATCTCCACCTCATATTCCCTAGTCCTCTCTTAGTCACAAAGAGCCTAGACTTCCTGCTGCATATGTTTGATCTCTGCCATGTTTGTAACCTTCTCCTGAAAGGAAAGATTCTTCATCTCTGTCTTTGCAGCACTGATTTTCTCATCTTCCTGTCACGCAATTTCCCTTCATTCTCTTCTTGACCTGTTTTTACCCTATCACACATGCACTTTTCCTCCTTTTCTTGCGCACCTGATTTATCCTTGTGCACTTTTTGTGGCCCTTTCCTTGGCCCAATAGGCCCCCAACAATCACATGTCGTTCATCCCAGGCCACTAAGAAAAAAGGGATTTCTCCGCAAAAATGGATTGCTACAAAACTTCATGTTTTCCCCCCAAAAATTATGTCTCTGTCACGAGCTCAGACTACACGGGAGTACAAACCTTGTCCCATAATTCCTTCATAATCTATTGTAGTTTTCAACTTCCACTGTGACTTCCTTTGCCTGTGCGGCTAATTGCTCTACACAGTCAGAACTGATATGTTCTGATGGTTCTTCCTCTAATGATTGCGTTATTTGTTGAAGCTTCTACTGCACAAGTTGAATAATTCCTCTGAGCCGTGCATCTCCACCTCATATTCCCTAGTCCTCTCTCAGTCACAAAGAGCCTAGACTTCCTCCTGCATATGTTTGATCTCTGCCATGTTTGTCACTTTCTCTTGAAAGGGAAGATTCTTCATCTTTGTCTTTGCAGCACTGATTTTCTCATCTTCCTATCATGCGATTTCCCTTCATTCTCTTCTTGACCTGTTTTTACCCTATCACACATGCACTTTTCCTCCTTTTCTTGCACACCTAATTTATCCTTGTGCACTTTTCGTGGCCCTTTCCTTGGCCCAACATGCCCCCAACAATCACATGTGGCTCATCCTGAGCCACTAAGCAAAAAGGGATTTCTCTGTAAAAATGGATTGCTGCAAAACTTCATGTTTTCCCCCAAAAATTATGTTTTTGGCATAGGCTCAGATTGCACGAGAGGACTGACCTTGTCCTGTAATTCATTCATAATCTATTGCACATTTTCAACTTCCACTATGACTTCCTCTACCTATGTAGCTCACTGCTCTACACGATCGAAACTGATATGTTCTGATGGGTCTTCCTCTAGTGATTGCGTTATTTGTTGAAGCTTCTACTGCACAAGTTGAATAAGTCCTGTGAGCTATGCATCTTCTGACTAGTGCATCTCCACCTCATCTTCCCTAGTTCTTTCTTAGTCACAAAGAGCCTAGACTTCCTGCTGCATATGTTTGATCTCTTCCATGTTTGTAACCTTCTCCTGAAAGGGAATATTCTTCATCTATGTCTTTGCAGCGCTGATTTTCTCATCTTCCTATCATGCGATTTCCCTTATGCTATCTACATTCTTGTTATACCAAAATATCGACACCGTAATGTTATGAGATAGGTATTTCCTTGACTACTCCAATGCCTCAAAATTTTCCCTAGAGAAATGAAAGTTCAAATTAACCCCTTGCAATTTTTCCTTGTGTTGAGCTAGTAATGCTCCTCTCGCAATGACAAAAAGAGTTACCCACGTCAACACCACTCCTGCTACATGAGCAAGAAGTGGTGCCACCGCTCCTACCCTCACTACAAGAAGTGATACCCCCTTATCACCTCTTGTTGTCTTCATTGGAGAAGCGGCGGTCAAGTTTTTAAGGAAAAAAGAGAAGCTTCGAGAGGATTCTTGAAGCTAACCTCTGTGGAGCCTCATCCCTATGGTTTAGGACAAGCTGGAAGCTCAAGATCCTCCATTTTAGGATTTTATCTCCACTTCACTCATGAGATCCTCAACCATACCTATCCTCACATGCCTTTAAATACTGGCTCCCCCCATGGGGAAAAGGAGGAAGAATTATGTTGCATACCCAAACTCTGTCAAAATCATTCTTGAGTCTTTAGAGGCAAGGTCAAGTTAGAGGCAAGGATCCATTGGAAGGAAATGTCAACACCAAGGCATGAAGGTTGTAGTCTCTCCAATCATTTATTAATAAAGAATGTCTTTTCTTTCCTGTATTTATTATTTCATATGTATGTATTGCTTGATTCCTTGGTCACGAGTATAGATCTAGTTGATTATATTGTATGTTATCATGTTTCTCTTGTTGTCTTCCATATTTTACATGTTCTTCTACGAGGACAGCAAGGACAACCTTCAAGAGAAGTATCATGGCATTTCATTCAACTGATTAACTAGATCTAGGGAGATTCTAGCATTCCGTGTTTGTGTTTTGTTCTAGAACTGAACCATTCAGATCTAGGGAACTAGCTCTTGTTCGTAGGAGGTGTGTATTTCTGGCTAACAAAATTGGAGAATCTATTGGAGATCTACTTGGAATTCTAAATCATTGGTAAGTTGAAACCTCCACCTTCATTTTCAATTTCTAGATCTACTTTTCTATTCGTAGATTTGTAGATATGCTTTGAATTTGATTGATTTGCCTCTATCATCCTTTGGATCTTCATTTTTTTAGTTCACTAGGTTTTCTAGTGACTTTCTAGGTTCATTCTTTAGGATGCAACTTACTTTTATGTTGCATTTTTTATTTTTTCAAATTGCCATATTGGGAACTGCCTCTGGGATTTGTTATAAGTGTGGTTTTGGTGCTTCCACCTCCCTTTCCATGTTAGCATAAAGTGGTTCCACTGCTCTTTCTCTGTGTTAAAGAAGCGGTGCTGGAGTTGGTAACTCCCTGGTGTGAACCTACGAGAAGTGGTGACACCTCTCTATTGCTGTGTGCAAGAAGAGGTGCCACCTCTCTTTTGTTTTGTACAAGAATCTATGCAACCTCTCTTTTCCTGCCTACAAGAAACAGTGCCACCTCTCTATTGCTATGTACAAGGAGCGGTGCCACCTCTCTATTTATATGTAGAATAAGCGGTGCCAGGTATTCTTATTAACCCTATTTGGTATTTGATTCTTAAATTATTCTTTTCGTATTTGAGATGCATGCTTCAGACTGTTACAGTTGCGTTTTAAACTTTGCAATTCATTTTTGAACAGAAAAATCAATCAAAAATAAAAATAAAAAATGAGCCCCCTGGAGCCCCCTTGAGAGTGTATGAACTCATATTTATTTTCAATAATTGTGATTGATGTTGGTATTTAAAGCTTCATAGTTGGATTTGAATAGAACTTGCTTTTGTTAGATCTATAATTTCAGTTTTCTTTGATAGAACAAGAAAATATTCATTCTAGTTTTTCTTCATTTGTTATACAGATTTTTGTATGGTTTTTTATTTTTTTCAAAAATTGTGACAGAATCCATATAAAATTTATTGTAGAATGTTTCTTTTAGTTCATTCTCACTTTAGTTGAAAAATCTAAACACTTTTGTATAATGTTGTAACAATATTTTCTTGCTTTTCATTAGAGATCTCACTTCTTTTTTTAGTTCAAAAGAGAAGATTTGTTTGTTTCATGTTGGGGCGCATGCCTTAACGGTCACTAATTTTGGTAACTCTGCGGTTTTTGTGGAATATTGTAAGCGGATTTGCGGCTCAAAATAGTCTTAGGGGTGTTGGGGTTGAGTCAAAGCCCTTTTTTTGTAATTGTCCATAAAATTCGAGTGTAAGCCCATGATTTTGTAATAGCGCACTTGTATAAATAGGCACTCATGTAAATATGTCAAGATCATCTAATGAGATGAGGATCATCTAATGCGAAGAAGATAGATATATTTTTTTTGGGTTTTAAGGTCAAGTCCCAGATGTGTGCGTGGATGACCTCTGTAGCTGTG
This sequence comes from Pseudotsuga menziesii, assembly GCA_001517045.1. Lineage (NCBI taxonomy): Eukaryota > Viridiplantae > Streptophyta > Pinopsida > Pinales > Pinaceae > Pseudotsuga > Pseudotsuga menziesii. The sequence continues at coordinate 552,680 of LPNX010522146.1, read as the reverse complement.
TGCGCAGAGGGTTTTGTAAAGAAAGGAACTACAGCTTAGATATTCTAAGAAAGGAACTGTAGCTAAGTGCGTAGTTAGACTTGAAGGGCCAACAAATTGGTTCCATTGCCGGTTGAACTCAGTATCTGCTCAAGAGGGATTTACATTGTACCTGAAGGGCTATGTTTTGGAGGCCCTCAGTAAAAGAAATTAGTGATTGGGTTGAAGCTACCTATCAGAAATTTGCTGAACAAGAAAATAATGATCCTCGTCGTAGCTCAGACGAATTCTTGCAAAGGTACATTTTTGTTGATATTTACGAAATTTTCTTTGGTAGTATCCACATAGAATTGCACCAGTGGTTATATAGGTTGACAGAGAGAAGGATGAACTTCCAAGAAGATCAGTTTCCTGACTGGACCCCAGCAAGAATTAATATATTGAAAAGAGTGAATAACGCGACATCACGAGCTATTGATTTCTGGACAACGCGAACCCTTGAAGCTTTTGTGACAGAATTTGTCATTGACACAAGTACCTCTTTTAGCGAAGCTAAAAGGAAGTTCTTCAAAGGACCAAGGGGTAAGTACCTAAATTCATTTAGTTTGCAAATTAAAATGCTCTTGGCTGAGAAGGGCATATTGCTTATAGAATCAGATTGCTAGAATTATTTTTACTAACCTATGTTTGGAAGTGAAAGTAACTTCGACGAGCAAAGTGGTTTGCTGCGAAGTGGTAAAAGATACAAGTGAAACCTAGAATCCTATACCTTAGGTTAGAATACCAAGTATACGCCAGAAGACCTTGAATCTGAAGAAACCCCTTTTGTTAGAAATGTCCTATAACCCCACAGTGAAGATCTGCTACCCCTGGGAACCCGTCGTAGTCTGGTAGTAACTCTAGCCCGAGTATACCGGTCATAGGTCAGTCTACCCTAGTAAGTTCTCCCCCCCCCAGTCCGCTATGGTCCATATGAATGATGATATCAAGCTCCCAGTTTTCAAAGGAACTGGATCAGAGGATTCAGAACAGTTTTGGTTTTTATGCGAAGCTGTGTGAATAGCTAAGAACATTTTGGATCAATATGTAAGAAGAGCACAGCTGGTCACTTCTTTTAGAGACCGAGCCTTGACTTGGTTTATGAAGTTTCCTAGTACTCAGAACCATGTCTTGGCTGATATTAAAGCAGCAATGATCAAAGAGTTCAAGAAGCCTAAATCAGAATCACAGTGTATAATTGAATTGAAAGAGATTCAGTAGAGATGAGGTGAATCAGTTTGGGACTTTGATCAGAGGTTCAATGTTCTGCTAGATCAAGTTAGTTTCACTATTGGACCAGTGCAGCATAAAGAATGGTTCATTGCAGCCTTATTACCTCATATCAGAATGACACTCATGCAACAGAAGGTTGCTGATCAGCAAGAGGCTTTGGATATTGCCATGAAACTAGAGATAGCTCATGTCGAAGATAATTCTGGCATAGCACAAATACAAGCGCAATTGGCAGAAATGGCTTTGGAGCTGCACGACATGAAAAAAGGAAAATCTATTCATGAAGAGGTGTGGTGTACATGATGTAGGATAGAAGGTCATGACAAGGAACAATGCCCTGCGCTAAGAAATTACCTGAATACTGGTGCACCGAACCCATTTAACCCTAATTTTCTATATTGTGAGATTTGTAGAACAACTTGCCAGCATCGACCTGAAGACTGCTATTTGCTACAAAGATATGTGCAACTCCCTAAGAATCCCTATTGCAAGTTCTGTAAGTCAGTCATACACAATGAAGAGGAATGTCGCAGCTTTGACCTTATGCGAGAGTGAACATATGATGCTTATAGGGTACAAAACGATGCACAAGGCAATGATGGATATGGTTACCGTGGTAATACATCAGCTCGAGGTACTTTTGGAGGTCGTGGTCATGGTAGTATGTCTGGAAGAGGTCGAGGCCAGGTTGTGCGCTATAACTATAACCAGGCAGGACATCTAGCTAGAGACTGTCGGAACCCAACTACAACATGTCAATATTGCCGAGCAGTAGATCATGTCATTGAGCAATGCCCACAGCTGATAGCCAAGATACAAGAAAGAAATAGCGCTCCTTCTCAGAATATTTAGATGATTACTGTAGAGCAAATACTTGTCCCAGCCATTAACGTTGTTACAAGGAGTGGAGCTATGACATAAGTGCAGAATAAGGAAAAATAGACTGACAAGGCTTGGGTTCGTAAGACCCCAAAGAAATTTCCAACCTTCGATGTGGGAAGATAAAAAGAAACATTTATGGAAGCCAAAAAAGACTTTGTTGATCCGAGCACAGCAGTAGCACCTGTGTAGTAGCATCAACAGCAGTCACAGTCTCAAGAAGCTTCAACAGAGAAAGTAAGTACACTGTCGACATTTTTACAGAGTTGTATGAAGCTCTTACAAAATCAGAATGCTTTAAATGAGTTACAAAAATTTATTGCTTCTTTTGAACCTCAGCTAAGCTCTGGTAAAGAAAAAACTGTCAATAGAGTTAGAAGAACTGGAAGAGAAATGAGATTGCATGCTCAGATAGGAGAGTATGACATGACTGATATCATTTTAGACCTGGGATCAGAAGTCAATGTCTTAACTAAGCAAACATGGGAACAAATGGGAAAACGCACCCTTGAATGGTCCCCTATACAGTTGAGATTAGCCAATCAGCAGAATATTGTGCCCCTAAGAAGATTCTCTAGCGTGCCAGTAGACATTGATGGAGTCAGTACCTTAGCAGATTTTGAAGTCATTGAGATAATTGATGATAGCAACCCCTATCCAGCCTTGCTAGGAATTGAATGGGAAATATAGAATTATGCATTAATCAATCTTAAGAACAGACAGATGAATTTTGAAGGAAAAGGCTTGAGATTCATAGTCCCCTTGGACCCTTCTCAAGGAGAAAGGTACACAGAGCCAGTCAGAGATGAGGATCAAGATGTTTTGGATCATATCTACAACATCACAGCTAAAGAGGAAGACTATGTTAACCCTACTACTGAAGGTATAATGGATTGTAAGTGTGATAGTTCTTGCATGACTAATTCAGATGAAGGCCTAGAGAATTGGCAACATAGACTTTATGAGCTACATGGACATCGGTGTGCAAGAATTACCTAGTCTCTCAGATGGCTTGGCTCACAGATAAGAGTCTTACCTATTTTTGATGGCTTGACAGACCCCAAAGAGTTTATTTTGCAATTTTTAGAATAGGTACCAGATTCACAGAAAATGGAAACTCTAGATTCAGTATTTAGAGCCACAGCTACTAGATGGTGGAATGGTTATAAGAAGTATATTTAGAGTTGGGAAGCTTGTCAAAAGCTTCTTCGCCTCAGATTCATGGATCAACCTCAGGAGGTGCGAAGTAGGTTTAATGGTCAGACTACCCCTCAAGAACATTTGGAATAGTGTTATGAAGCATGGAAGCATGTCCCTCGCGAAGAATGGGTACATCGGTTCATGCACACCCTGGAATCTGTCGCGAAGAATTGGTATGCAGAAGTGGAGCTTCGATAGGATACTGTAAGTTGGGATAGTCTTGTTGATAGTTTTGTGCTGACATTTTCTATTAACGAGGTTTGTCCTACTTTGGATGCAGCTGTTAGGCTGATCCACACTAAGGTGTTTGATGGTAAAAAATAGCTGAGTACCAATCTTATTGGAAAGAACAAGAAGCTAATGCAGTAGAATGCTATAACCTCGCAATTGACGAGGATGATGAGCCACGCAACATAAACATTCCTGAGTCAGAAGGACACTGCGAAGTACATGGACGAGCAATTGAAGCACTAGAAGTGACTCAGCCCTTGAAGATGAGGCAAGTAAACATTGGGTCAGAAGAAATGCCTAAGTATGCTACTATTGGAGATTATTAGGATGAAGAAATGGTAAGCAAAGTGACCCAACTTCTCCATGATTATCAAGACCTATTCCCGATGAAGTTCTCATAAATGAAAGGTATCCTTGGTGATATATGAGTGATAAAAATCCCTTTGAAACTTGATGTGAAGCCTGTGAAGCAGTGCCCTTATAGGCTGAACCCTAAGTATAAAGAAAAAGTCAGGATGGAGCTCGATAAGACGCTCGTAGCAGGAATCATTGAGGCTGTGGAAGACATTCTGTCGCAGGATGAAGCTCGAAGCTCTGTCGAAGCCGGTGTCAAGAAGTGTCAAATATCCTTATTATGGTGCAGCTAGAGTTACTAGTGGTGCTGAAGAAGGAAAGGTGTCTTAGAGCTCAAAACCTGACTATTAAAAAAAATTAGAATTGGTGGCGCCGGTACGTTAACTGCATTAACTGCCTGTAATAATGAGATCCTGAGAAATCTAGCACCGTTTGGACAAGATCTTTGTCAGATTTGGTGTCTTCAATGCATAGTTATGGAATATTTGGTCGATGGACTCTATAAGAAGACACCCAGACCTGCGGAAATCGCATTACACATTTCCTTGAGTCTTCCAATTGAGTCCATGTCAGCTAATCGCGAACTTCAGGAACTATTGAGAGAATTTGAACAGATGGGTCTGCTGAACCTTATGAGCAACCCACTGGCCTCTGCACCCCACAAAGAAACTCCCCCAGAACCTACTCAGCTAATGCAGACATGATCTACCAGGAAGAAGTTTAAACCAGAAGTTTGCTCTAAGAGGAACGAAGACCGACACAAGCAATCAGGGAAAATACCGGAGGATCCCAAGATGAACCCTTCTGGCTCAGCAGAGGTCCCACCTGCAGGTTTTGAAGACTTCGGTGAGGCAAAGAATGTTGCATCACACCGGCCCCCTTATCTTCCACCTGTTCGACCAGGAGTTCAACTACCTCGACGGACAAAGAAGTTCACATTACGCACCCCTTCACTGCCACTGGGTGTGCAGTTGGTCGGGATAATGACAAGGAAAGTAGATCGGCTCAAGTACATTGACCACGATACAAATGATCGTGGGAAATTTCCACAGTTCACACCTAGGACATACTTGCATTCTGTCCATTATCCGGAGACTGGAACGACATTATTAGAAGAGAAACAGTGGGATGCTGGCTTAGACAGAGCAGGCATGATGAAAATGCTGAACGTCCCCCACTTCGGTCACAGCACGTTGGTTACAATGGTAGTCAAGCAATTATTGGGGTTGGTACATGATGGGAATATATGGATTGGTGACGAGAGAATCCTTATTAATGGAGAGTTGGTTAATAGGATCACAGGTTTTCCGCAGGAAGGGCCTGATCCTCGGATCGAATTCATTGGGAAGCATGAAGACATGAAGCTGGTGCAACATATGAAGGAACGCTTCGGGCTGATGAAAGGAAATAAAGGATATCAAACCTCAACACTCCAGCACCAAAGAATTCAATTTGCAGCTAAGATCTTAGCCTGTAAATTAATGAGGAAGTGCAGGCCAAATGAAGTTCCTGCACCAATTGTCAGTATTGCTGCAAACCGTGCCGAAGGCTACAGTTACAACTGGGCAGCGTACGTTTCTAAGGAATTCCTTGAAGATGTCCGCGACACGTAGGATAAAGGTAGACCCTTTCACTATTCATGGTTGTTAGTGTTTATTGTACTGGTAGGATGGAAAGAACCTACTAAGGCAAAATTTGTTGATGTGCCTCCGCAAATGCCTAGCGCAGCAAGGTACGCATCCCTGTGGGTGTCCGAGGATAAAATCTTCCAGCAAATGATGAACTACGTGTTCACCTTTTACTCGATGAGTATCTCATATGAGATTCTGAAGATGCCACAGCTCAGTAATGAGATATTCTCTCAGTATGATGGAGCGGCCAAATTCAGGGCTGATATGCATCATTTCTTTATTCAAGCCCGCGCAGATAACAAAAACAAATGGTCGAAGTTTCCATATGTGGTGAACGAGGAAAACATCCTTGCAATAGTCAAATAGTGGCCGGATGAATGGTTGAAGGACGTAGGGAAAATACCTAACATTCCAGTCCCTCCAGTCACCAATGTGGGCACAGGCCCTAGCCACACGCAATAGAATGAACCACTCAAAGAAAGCGAAGAACATAGTGAATTGCAGTAGAGTGAAGGCGACCAGAGTGGAGATGACAGAGATGAAGATGAAGAAGAAGATTCGGTCAAAACCGTCTCAGATCCCACTCGACCAGATAAGAACAAGTTTCCAGAGGTAGAGGAAGTGACCAAACCTCAGTCCATAAAGAAAACAAAGGCGTCAAAAGGCACAAATATTGTTGAAGAGCCCGCCGTGATGATGGAAGAGCTTGACCAGGCTCTGACAAAGTTTACAGAAGTACTAACTAGCAAGTGGTCACAATTCACAGCTACGCATCTTGATGCTCTCACCAGCGTAACACAGCAAATTTCTAAACTAAAGGAGTTAGCAGCAAAATCCATGATTGGTGCTACAACAAGCACTGTACCAGTATCCGTGCAGCCAGACACAAGGCAATGGCCAGCCAGAGATAATAGAGGACAAGTGTCAAGTGCAGCCCTCATAATAACTAACACAGCGTCTTGCTCAGAGATGAGCATGACAGTCGGGATATATTACACCAAGTTGTCTATGACAGAGCTGCATCTCTGTCAATTAGCAATCATGAAGGAGATCCAAGCACGAGACCACTACTCACAAATACAGTTGGAAAATACCATGAAGCAGAATGTAAGCCTTGCAGCACAGTTTGAAGAAGCGGAGCAGTGGAAGAGGGACACAGAACATAAGCAGGCTACACTGGTACGAGTGTTGGATGCGGCATGTCAGAATCTTTCTAACTTCGACATACAGGCTGAGGAAGAACTGGAGAAAAGAATTGCTAAGCTGAAATCCTATGCACAACAGTCTCACAGCAAGATTGAAAAGCTAAAAGTTGAACATGAGGCTCAGATCATGGAGCTTCAACTTCACATCACTCCGGAGAGTCCACCAGAGGTCAGGGAGCAGCGTCGTAGAGATATTCAGGCCTTAGCAATGAATATCACCGATCTTGTGAGCAACACAGCAAAACTGCTAGAAGAAAGCGTCGACGCTTGGATGAAACTGCAGGAAAATCCAGAAGTAGAAAAGCTGCAAGAAACCGTCAAGTAGCGACAGGAAAAGCTAGATGCAGTGAAAGCAAAAATTAAGACTCTGCCTCCTATGTAGAAGATGCTCAAGGTGAAGTAAAGCAATGAACTCTATCAGGAAATTGAGTCGTACAGAATGAAAGCAACGCTGTTGGAAAATTCTATGCAGCCCCTTGTCGATGAGGCCTTGGAGTTGAGCACTACTGCGGATAGCCAACTCAAAGTTTTGAAGGAATATGATGCATTTGCACAGGAAAAGGCCATCGAAGCATCAGCAGCAGCATTGTAGGAGTTGGTGGAGAAGGAGCAAGCAGCTGACGATATCATGCATGGCCTCAACAAACAGTTCACTCTATTCACCAACAAGATTCTCCCACTAGACAAGCAGCAGAGTGTCTCGGGACGAGACACTGGTGAGTCTTAGGGGCCTGTTGGGGCACGCGCCTTAACGGTCACTAATTTTGGTCACTCCGCGATTTTTGTGAAAGCTTGTAAGCATAGTTGTGACTCAAAATAGTCTTAGGGGTGTCAGGCTTGAGTCAAATCCCTTTTTTTTGTAATTCTCCATAAAATTCGGGTGTAAGCCCATGATTTTGTAATAGTGCACTTCTATAAATAGGCACTCATGTAAATATGTCAAGATCATCTAATGAAATGAGGATCATCTGATGTGAAGAAGATAGATGTATTTTTTTTGGGTTTTAAGGTCAATTCCCAGCTGTGTGCATGGACAACCTCTGTAGCTGTGTGTGCAGAGGGTTTTGTAAAGAAAGCAACTGCAGCTAAGTGCGCAGCTTAGAGATTGTAAGAAAGGAACTGTAGCTAAGTGCGTAGTTAGACTTGAAGGGCGGATCTCCTGCTGAGTGCACAGATCAGAACTATTGTTTTGTAAGAAGTGGAATAAAAGCGCAGTTTTGTGGATGTAGCCCCTACACTAGGGGTGAACCACGTTATATCTTGTGTTGTGGTTCTTTTGTGTTGTTTCTATTATGGTGTTATTTTATGCATTCATAAGTAGATAATTAATAAAGTAAGATAATTGTTAATATTAACTTCGTTGTGAATTCCTAGTTAAGGGTTAAGCAAGAAACGTCTTTATCTAACTGCGAATCTAATTAAGTGAATATCAAAGCTCTGTTTGGTATAAATATTTATTATTAAGGCTAAAGGTACAGTAATATCCCTCTTCTACTTGCAGAAACCTGGTTCTGTGGCACCCCATAGCTGTTTTGGGTGAGACTGCAACCTGTTCGCAAGTTGTTGTCGAAAGGGCCAACACTATGGGTCTGTTTGTTGGTGCGAAGTTAATGGTATAAAACCCTGGTCTGCCCTATAGCCCAACATTTCAGTTGGGAAAGGACCATATAAGAAAGTGTCTTTTATTTTTGTATGGGATTTATTCTATGTTTAAAATGAATTGAACCTCTCTCTCCCTTCCTTAAGTAGGGCATACTTTGAAAGTGAGAGTGAAATTTTGCACATCATACTACATGGTTTTAATTTTTATGTCCTCACATTATGCATCCACTTAACTATTCAAGATAAAACTAAGTGCTAGCTTAGGTTTAAATTTTTTATCAATTTGTGTTATAGGTTAGTGATGTGTTCTGGCATCATAAAACATAGGAGCTATCGTTATTTTCTTGCACTACAACCTAGGACTCGTGCAATTCTTCCACGTACTATCAGTACATCGAATGGCCTTTCATGTACCCTTGAAGTATATCAAAATGTACTTCACGTACTCAATTGTATATAGGAAGGCCCCTTGTGGAAGGTTGTGCATTAGATAAAACTACTACCAATTTGATCTCCCATGTACCTTGCATATATCGGGAGACACTTTTAGGAATCATGAGACCATCCGAGTTAACCCTTTGGCCATCTTGGCATCACACTAGTTGTGATGGTTTGACAATCCTGTGAGGTTCCAGACCTTTAATCCACTCCTCTCACATATTTTGCTTTCTTCTTTAGTTTGAGTAGTGCTTGTTGTATGTATAGTTATGATTTTCTAGAAGAGAAAGATAATTTTGTTACATAGTTATGGCTTTGCCTTCTAGGAATACCAACCAAGAGACTCCTTTACCAAGCATTTATTTTGTGTTTCCTCCATCTAGGGATGTTTTTCCTCCTCTCATGGCTACATTAAGCCTTCATGGATAGACTATTGGATTACCTGTTTGGTTATTATCCATTCCAGTTATCCCATGTACACCAGTTGCTTCTTATCATAATCCTTCATCGCAAGAGCATAAACCTCATGTTGATCCCTCTCCTTCTTCACCAGATGTGTCTTCTCCCATTTTTCCCTCTTCTCTTGTTGAAATTTGTAGTACTAGTAGTCAGGTCGATAAGAAGAATAAGAAAAGGAAGATTAAGAAGAAGGAAAACAAACAAAAAACCAAGTCTCAACCAATCACTTCTCCTAGTGCGGAGGGTGTTGATCTACAAACCCCAAGATCACGTAAGCCCAAATTCGCTTGTAGGATTTGCAAGGGTGATCACCTTCTAAAATATTGTCATGGTCTTGACCTAGTTTTAGAAGAGTGGTCTAAGGTTTCCCAACAAGATATGGCATCAGCCTCTATTCATCATGCTGATGATACCCCCTCAACCAGTGACTCTGTGGTTAAGAGTCAGAAGGGTAAAGTCAGAAATCCTTGCTTTCTATGTAAGGACATGCACTTTACTTACCTTTGTACTTGCATGAATGAAGCTTCTAATTTTTTGGAAGATATTACTATTTATCGTCAATGGCTTCCAATAGGTTATTGTAAGTTGTCACTTGACATCCCATTGGTTTATAAAGTGGTCAATCCAAGTCCATATTTGGTTGATCCCACTCTTTCTTTGGAGAGTGAAGTTAAAGTGGTTGAGTCGATGACATGTCCACCCAATCCCACTCTTTCATTAGAGAGTGTTGAGACTGAAGTAGTCCCTTCGACACAGTCTTCGTCTTGTCCCTCTCTTCTAATTGAGAGTGAAAACCATCCTGGTAAAGTTTTCATAGTTAGTTCTGATTATTATATTCAATAGGAAATTTTGTCTCTTTCGACAGAACCCTTTCCAAGTAGTGAGGTTATTTCCCTTGACTGGGGTAACCTAAAGTAATCTCATATTCATTCAAGTGTTCCTTTCCATATAGCTGTGCGAGTTACCGCTAAGAGTATACTCTACACTATTGTTGACGAAGAAGCTTTTGTTAGTATTCTATCCTCTACTGCTTGGAAATACATAGGTTTCCCTCTGCTTGTGCCATCTACCAATCAGATACTGGCTTTTAATCAATGACCTACAACACCTTTAGGGATCCTTCTTCAGTAACCTATCACTTTGGAAGGAAAAACTATTTGTATCAATTTTATGGTAGTCCAAGGTACTTTAGATTTCAATCTTCTACTTGGGAATCATTATGTTTACGCCATGAAATCTGTAGTGTCCACACTCTTTCGAGTGATGTATTTCCCCATGATGGGAAGATTTTGACCATTGACCAACTTTCCTTTGTTAAACCTAATCATCGTATGACTCCTAGTGATCATAATTCCTTGAATGTTTCACATGTTCTTGTGGTTCCTTCCCCTTCTGTTCGTTAGCTTCTTCTCTTCATAGGTAAAATGGGGGGGTATGGATCTAGTATATGGATATCATACTGGACTTAATCCTCTAGCTTTTATGTAATGGGGGAAACCTACCAATATCGGGATATCATGTTGGGTAGGAGCAGGTTTACGAGCATAGTTCCTTTTCTCTGTGTCAAGCTCGTTAAAAAATGAAACAGATGTCTTTGAGCATAGTTTATTTCTAGTGTTAAGCTCATTAAAAAATAAAAACTAGTCCCAAGCATAGTTATTTTTTGTTTCAAGCTTGTGTAAAAATGAAACACATGACCTTGAGCAGTGTTTATTTTTGGTTTCAAGCTCGTTAAAAAATAAAACCACTCAAGAAAAGTTTATTTTTTGATTTCAAGCTTGCATAAAAATGAAACCATGTTTTGAGTAGTGTTTATGTTTGGTTTCAAGATTTTTAAAAAATAAAACCACTCCTTAATCATACTTTACCTTTTGGTTTCAATCTTGCATAAAAATTAAACCATGTTTCAAGCATAGTTTACCTTTTCGTTTCAAGCTTGCATAAAAATAAAACCATGTTTTGAGAATAGTTCTTTTTATGTTCCAAGATCGTTAAAAAATGAAGCAGATGCCCTAAGCATTCTTTCAACTGATCTTCGAGCTCTTTAAAAATAGTAAGATGGTGTTGAGCTTACTTTTCATTTTTTGTGCTCTGGTTAAAACATGAAAAATGGTTTGAGCTTAGTTTATTACTTTTTCGTGCTCTGGATTCAAACATGAAAAAGGTTAATGGAGTCTTCTTTAAGCTCTTTTCAGACTCTTAAAATGTGAAAAGATTCCCGAGTGAACTTGTCTTCTTCATGCTCATAAAAGAAACTAAAGAGTCATCCTCCTAGTGATAGTTTACCCCTTTTTCAGACTAGGAGGCACTACTTACGAAAAAGGTACAATCCAGCCAATCATGACTAGATGAGTTCTCTTGGGTATTATTTTATACTTTTTTAGGCCTTAGGGACTAAATCATACGAAAAAGGATCCTTTGGAGTCTTCTTTAGTTTGTTTAGACTCTCTAAACATGAACTACACTAAGTTTTCTTTCATTGGACTCGTTAAATTAGACATTTAAAGACTTTTTTGAGGGAACAAACCCATCCTTTCTCAGGTTTGTAAAACATATGAGTTTGGACTTGTCTAAAGGACGAGCTATATCAAGTGTTTATTACCCTCTTTGAAATCGTAAAAAAGAAAAGAGGCACTCATCAATCATGATGGGGAAATTAAGGGAAGGGAAATACATTTCATTTCCAATAAATGGCAGTTATTAGTCACCTTTGAACATGGCACTTGTCTGCATTTAATTTAGTCAATTGAGTATTCATCTTGTTTCCAGGTCGATCTATTTTCATGAGTCATGTCACTCCTTTGATTTTTTCAAAGAATGCATTATCCATTGTAGCATTGTCTTCCTCCTCGTCAAGTCAATGCTTCCATGTCTTCAGTCGTGTCCCCCAATGTTCAAAGGGAAGTCATATTGATATTTTACACTTGTAGTCAATTTTTTTTTTGAGTCAGTCCTATGGTTACATCATACTCAAAATTCCAGAAATTTGTTCCGACTTTTGTGTCATCGATGTGGGATTCATCATGGCCCTCCTTCGACGAGACTATTCCTGTTGACATCAACTCATCATCCCTGAATTAGTCTTAGAAACAAATTTAGTATCTTGAGATTTGTATGCATCAATGACAGATTCTTTCACTCTCGACATAGGTTCACGTCATTGACCTTTGATCAAGAGATTCGACTAAGTGTTCGACATCAAAACATGTATTCAAACTTAGTAGATTGTAATAAGGTACCTTGGGAATCATTCAAATTAATGGTGATATCCCTCGCACTTGTTAATGGTTCTCATCATTGACCGGTAATCAAGTGGTTTCTACCATGTTCAACGTCAGAACATTGTAATCACATGGATAGAATCGTACTTTATGGAAGATGAGACAAAGGCCCTGGGTACTTGTTAAGCACTCATAGCTTTCTCCCCAGGTTGCGATGGAGTATTTGTATGAGTCCTAGCATGGATACACATTTGTATATTTGTGGTTGTGCTCAAATTTGTGTCTATATGACATAGATCTACATTGTATGTCTGGTAGCTATGTCCAAATTTGAGTATTATTCGGATGGATATACACTGTATTTTAGTAGCAATGAATTTTTTGTATCTCACATGGATCTACGTTGTATTGGTCAGAAGCCATGTTGTGAGTCATTTGGGACATGTATCAAAATGTGTTGCAGAAATTTGGTGATGTTTGATAAGTTTCAGACATTGGACCTTTTCCTCGATACTATACCTTCTTCTTTCAAAGTATTATGCCTATCGTTTCCCTCTAACCATCATACATTGAGGGGGAATCTCTGCTATACTGAAATATTGTCACCCTCATGTTATGAGATAGGTATTCCCTTGAATTCTCCAATCCCTCAAAGTTTTCCCTAGAAAAATGAAGGTTCAAATTAACCCCTTGCAATGTTTCCCTGCGTTGACCCAGTAACGCTCCTCTCCCATTGAAAAAAATCATTACCCAAGTTAGCACTACTCCTGATAAATGAGAAACAAGTGTTTCCACCACTCCTGCCCTCAATTAAAGAAGTGGTGCCCCCTTATCACCGTCTATTTGCTTCATTGGAAGAGCGATGCTCGATTTTTTAAGGAAAAAAGATAAGCTTCGAGAGGACTCTCAAAGATGACCTCTGTGGAGCCTCATACCTATGGTTGAGGGACAACTGGAAGCTCGAGATGCTCCCTTTTAGGATCTTATCTCCACCTCAACCATGAGATCCTCAACCATACCTATCCTCCCATGCCTTTAAATACTGGCTCACCCCCCATGGGGAAAAGAAGGAAGAATTGTGTTGCATACCCAAACTCTGTCAAAATCATTCTTGAGTCTTTGGAGGCAAGGAGCCATTGGAAGGAACTCCCAACACCAAGGCATGAAGGTTGTAGTCTCTCCAATCATTTATTAATAAATAATGTCTTTTCTTTCCCATATTTATTATTTCATATGTATGTATTGCTTGATTCCTTGGTCACGAGTATATATCTAGTTGATTATATTGTATGCTATCATGTTTCTCTTGTTGTCTTCCATATTTTAAAGGTTCTTCTGTGATGATAGTGAGGAAAACCTTTGAGAGAAGTATCATGGAATTTCATTCAATTGATTAACTAGATCTAGGGAGAGTCTAGCATTCCATGTTTGTGTTTTGTTCTAGACCTGAACCATTCAGGTTTAGGGAACCAGCTCTTTTCCACAGGATGTGTACATTTCCAACTAACAGGTCTCATCTTCTAGAAGTGCTTCCCAAATCATGGAAATAGTTTCTACTTCCTTTGCACAGAGTATTTCTCCCTAGGTGATCTTCCCAGCAGCCTCAGACGCTTCTCTTCTTCTCGCCTCGAGCACCTCAGGAGGTGTCCTACTTCTTCAGCTCCACTCCAATTCATGATAGTCAGGAAACCTTAGCTACTGAGTACTCATCTTCCTGGCTCACTTCTAAAATCTGTGATTGTACCCTTAATTGTTTCTACTAATGTGACACGGCTATGCTCACGTGCCTAAATTTATTGCTCTTTTTCCTTAAGGAGGGCCTTGGATTCCTTGGCCTTCCTTTTCTGCCTTATTTCTTGATAGGAAACAACATTATCCCTAAGCTGTACCTCTATCCCAGCTGCCTGCTGCAAGTCATAGACTTCACCCAATGTCAGTTTGGAGAAGTCGATCTACACTATGTTAAACTTCTTGACAACATCATCGAATGCACTTGTCTGAGTCCCTATTTCCTATGCACGCCCTTGGATTTTTACTTTGATCGGTGAAAATAGCTCTAGTACAACTAATGGAACACTGGGATACACGCCATGTGTCTCAACCTCAACAGTGGATTTGACCTTGTTAATGGAATCCACCGAATTAGTGAGGTGGTTCAAAACCTGATCAACTATGCTTACCTATTGCATCTTTAGAACAATGATGCTGTCCTTGGTGACCACAGCTACAACTTCTTCTAGCATGCAGATATCCTCTTCAGTCAAGGTATCCATGTTATCTATCTTTCTATATTTCCTTTTCTTGCGTAGGGGCTCCTGTCCTTGTTGCTGCATTTGTTGTTCAGTCAAGATGTTCTCCTAACTAGGTGTGAACTCTAAATCATCATGATCAGATCTACTTCTATCCTCATTGTCATCTTTTTCTTCCTCTTCTTGTGACCAATTGTCCTGATCGTCGCCTTCCTCATTTCCTCGGCCATTTCCTTGGTCCACTGGTGGGTCCTCTTGGTTTTGTTCCTCAAGAAACAACTCTACTAGTGGGTCATGCCATTCATCTAGCCATTTCTAGATGATTGTGTCCACATCAACATTAGATATCATGAACCCTGCATTGTGCGCTTGCTTCGTTGGCTCCTTCTTCGGCTCCAAAATCATGTTATGCACACCAGCTTCGAATTTGATGAACTCCATGTCCTTGTGCACCGTCGCAGCCTGGAATCAATGAGATCGGTTGATAACATCACACAATGCCTCGACATGCAGAAAGAACATGATGTTACAATCCTTCTGGAAGATCTTGTTTTTCTTATCTTCCCACAAGTTATGGTACTTTGTGCCAAGTCAAGGTAGTGGGACGTCCATTTGTTCATAATCGAGCGGATTGTCCCATAAGGTAAATGATACCAAGATGAGTAGCCAGGAGTAGTAAAATTTATGGTTATGGTCCTTCTGCTCCTACTCTACATTGTCAATCAGTTCAATAAGAAATAACTGCGACCAGTTGAAAACAATACCTTGTGTGCACCACTCCACAAGCTCTACTCTTCTTGCGGTACATTGGGTCGGCCTCATCTTGTACAACAGCTTACAAGAGAGGATCCTTGTGGCAAATTGCACATTGGTGTTGTCAATAGGGCCAATCAAGAATCCCCTTTTCACACGCTAAAGGTTATACACCAACTTTATCTAGGTGGTATCCCTGCTCCGTCGCAAGTATGGCGCGGGGTCATGGCATTTCTTTGGAATCCTTGTGATCGTCGATATGAGCTCAACATCAATAGGGTATGGCTGATTAAGCCATAGGAACCCTTTATTGAAGTAGACCAGGAGCTTCTTTACATAAGTATTGGCCTGGAGACTGTGGCTGAAATGCGGCATGAATATTAGGTTCATCAATCGTACTTGGTTGACACCCTTGGCCCATTGCATTGGCTTTAGCACCTGAGGCCCAATTGGGCTACCTTGAGCCGTGACCATATAGTCCGGTCTCTTCATACCTTCTTGCTATCGAGTGTTGAATTCCTCAAAGTTTAACTTGACAATATTCATCATTATGTCCATTAGTAGAGGGACATTCTCAGGGATCTGAGGTGCCAATAAGACTGTGGTGGATTTCTTTGGGAGAACCACTTCCTCTGCATCAACTCTCCTTTGTCGGACATAACGCAAGAAGTTTTCATCTTCATCATCATCACCTTGGCCTCTACATGGTGGAGAGGCCTCTTCCATGGATTTGTCCTCCAGTGTGTCTTCCTCCATTGGCACTTTGTCAGTATCGGTTGAAACGACCTTAGCCTTATGTTTCATTGTCATCTCAGGCTGGGATGACTCTCCAGGTGAGCTCTTCCCAACCTGTCTCAGATATCTAAGTGGTTATGTAGCTATAGCTGGAGGTATCTAAGCTATTTTTGACACATGGAGCAAACCAGGGGTTGGAATACTGGTCGGGGCATTTGCAGGAGCAGGTTTCTTTTTGGTTCTCGCCATCGGGTCAAGTTTTGGTTGCTGCTCTAGTTACTGTTCCTCAAGTGATTCAATCTCTTCATTGATTGGACAACCTGAGATAAAAGTTGCATTAGGTAGCTCATGCTCACTAGGGATCTCAATTACCATGGGTGTCCAATTATTCTGTGACATGATTTGGCTCTGTAAACACTCGACTCTAGTTCTCTCTGCATGCGTAAAAGGATTTTTGATGACGAAGCCTACTATTTATATGCACCAAGGCACTCTATCATCATCAAGCAATGGGAGGTCAATGTCCAATCGATCACATGGGCTTCTCACCTGATGAGTTGTTCATTAACTCAGCAAATCGATCTGCAGGATGTACTTGTCAGCATAGTTATGGAAGTTATGTCAAGGATGGTTGGTGGGACCAAAGAGCATGCTAGCATTCTCCTCGTGTCTCATCAAATTAATGACACTAAGTTGTCACAACCACCTAATTCTTTGCCATATATTCACACTTCAATGTTGGCCAGCCTGTCCTTTCCACTTTTTGCATTGCTTACCACATTTCCTGATAGTTCTTCCTTTTTTGTTCACTTGGCACTTTTTCCTCTGCTTTGCACTAGGTTTGTCCCAGATGTGTGACATAACATTTTACGTCTTTCAGCCTTTTTTTTCGCAATGCAATTATATCCAGGAATGTTATGACTGTCATAGTATGGTTTCAAGCAACTACCATTTACAATACCTGGGACATACGTTCCATCTAGTCTTTGTAGTTTTACTGCAATGACATCAGTGATGTGCACAATATTATATGGAACTAGCCAATGTGTCTTTAGCTTGCCTGGGTGTTTGAAAAACTTGATGTCATACATCAACACAAGTCCTCCGACTTCGAATGGCTTAACTCAAATATGGTGATCATGCCATGCTTTTTGTCTTTGTTTCAATGCATTCTGGTGATAGCCCATGACGAAGCGTTCTTCTTCCATATGAAAAAGCTGCGACAGTATTTTGCTTGACGGAATCTTTGTCAGTCATCTTTGCCAGCACAACAATCCTTAGGTTCGACACAATGTACTCCATTGGTACAATGGCTTCTTGTCCATATACCAATATGAATGGGGTGTGTCCTGTTAGTCTCTTGCAAGTTGTGCGATACGCCCATAGCACAGCTGATACTTTCTGATCCGAGTCATTTCGATGCACGTTGCGTACTTTGGTTAATGCATTCTCCAGGATCTTGTTGAAAGCTTCAACCGTTCCATTCGCCTGAAGATGTTAAGGTGTCGTATTCTTATGCTGGATCTGAAACTCTGCAGTAAGTTCAACAATTACTTTGTTAACAAAACGCATACCTTAGTCACTTAGTAGTATCTTTGAACAACCAAATATGGTGACTACATTTTCAAACAAAAACTTTGCTGCATTCATAGTGGTACAATCTTTAACAAGCGCAACTTCAACCCATGTGGTCAAGTAGTATGTCACAATGATAATGTAGCACGGACCAATCCTTTTCCCTTCTAGAATTATTGGTCCAACAAAGTCAAAAACCCATTTGTCAAATGCTTTCAAATTGATCTATGGTGCAAGTGGGATCTCGTCGCGGTGCGAGGGTTTTCCTGTTCTCTAAAAGATATCATAGAGTCTACAGAAACTCTTGGTATCCATGTGTATGGTTGGCCACCATAGTCCTTCCTGCAATATATTTTGAACTGTTTCTCTTCATGTGTAGTGTCCTCCTGTGACACCAGCATGTGCTTCACTCACAACCCAGGGTCATTCATAGTAAAAAACACAGTGACGCAATACTTCATTCGCACTTATATTATACAGATGTCTCGCAATCAATATATAATCAGCAGCTCTGATGACCAAGTGTTTCTTTTGATTATTCAACATTCCTTTAGGTGCATATCATGTGCTAAAAAAGTGAATGATTGTGTTAAACTCATGGTTCTGATTGTCCATCATGTGGATCGCAAATAGTTGCACGCCAGGAAAATTATCTTCTAGGATGGTTGGCTCTTCACCACTCCGTATCCTTGATGGGTGGTCTAGCCCAACATTCAGTCAACCAGGTTTGAAAATGACCTCAAAGTCAAATTCTTGAAACAGGAGAAGCCACCTACAGATCTTCCCCCTAACACTGGCTTGTTGACTAGGTATTTCAGCGCTGAATGTTTAGTGTACATCTGAAAATTCCCACCCAACAAGTAGTGTCTAAAATTTTGAAGCACATAGACAATAGCGAGGCCTTCACTTTCCATCGTCATGTAGTTATTTTCCGTCGTTGATAGTTTTCTCTTGTCAAAGGAAAAATGGTTTTCTAGCGCACCCTCTCCTGGTTGTTTCAAGACTATGCCAAGCATGATAGATGACACATCGACATGAACATGGAAATCCTTCTTCTAGTCATGGAACACAAGTATTGGTGTAGTGGCCATTGCTTTCTTCAATTTATCCAAGATTTCCTGGCAAGCTGTTGTCCATTGAAACTTTGCGTCTTTCTTCAACAGTTTCTCCATAGGTGCAATGATCATTGCACATCCTCTGATGAACTTCCTATAGTAGCCTGTATGTCCCAACACTGATCTGAGTTTCATGACTAATGTAGGTGGTGGTAAGTCAAGAATAATCGCAATCTTTTTTGGGCTAGCCAAAATACCGTCGCAACACACGATGTGACCCAACAACACACGAAACGGTGCGCAAATAATACATTTGTTAGAATTGAGCACAATCTGATACTGGAGAAAGCCAACCAACATCATGAGAAAACTCTCAATATGGTCTCTTACTAGACCAAACACAGTCCAATAATCAAAGTAAACCTCAAGAAATTTATGAATAAAATATTTAAAAGCAAAGACTACTATTCTAGAAAAGATAGCAGGTGCATTCTTGAGTCCAAAGGGCATTACTGTATACTGGTAGCATACCCATTCTGTGACAAAGGTCATTTTGTGGTGGTCCTCATTAACGATTATGAGTTGATGATAGCCATGGAATCCATCGGCGAATGAATACATCTCTTGTCCTCTGATGCTTTCAATTACTTAATCTGTAAATGGTGTTGGGAATGGATCGTGTAAGAATGCATTGTTCAACTTCCTCAAGTCAACACAAATTCTTACTTTCCTAGTTTTTTTCTTATCCTAGATCACTATAGGGTTGATCCACTCTGATTCCTCAATAGGTTCAATGATTCCTGCGTTGAGGATTCAATCCAATTCTTCTTTTACCTTTTCTTTATACCTGGGGTTCAACCTGTAGGGTCACTGCTTACTGGGTTTAGCATCTAGTCGTAGGGGTATTTTCATTTCCCCTAAATATCCTACTATTCCCTTCATCTCTAAAAGATTTCTAGGGAATAGGTCCTGATACTCATGTATCAAGTATGTGATCTTCATGACTGTCTCTTCATCCAAATAATCTCCTATATTAATGAAATTTGGGTTCTCCGGTGATCCAATATTGAATTTCTTGATCTTCAGTGGCTTAAGGAAATGGTCACTTGAATTGCCACTCCATTCTACTGCATGGGTGCCCTCTGATTCATGTATGTTTATGTTGGTCAGATCATCATCTGGGTCTCTGACCAGATTGTAGCAAGCCATCCATTTCTAAAAAGTCGTGCTGCACTGGTGAGAATTGGCCTCTTAAATGGGTATTTCAGTGAATATATTCTCTTTTATCATTTGAAGGAGAACATCAAATGTCGGGTTCTCATTCCAAAATTCCAATGTGTGTACAGACTGCTTAGCGAGCCCTTCCCAATCCCAGGTTCCTTTCTGCAATTCCATAGATGCATACCAGGTTCTAGGTGTCATTTATAGTCTATGTATGAAATGATGGACCCATTCCTACCATAGTTATGCTGTAAATACCGTACGACAATGGTTGAGATGTTCAAAAGGGTTCGCCAACTATGAATACTTGTGATTCATGAGTGTTGAGACTCAAAAATGTCACTTTTTCATCCACTTTATCTTCCGCTATTCCTCACATTTCATTGTCCCATTAACCTTTTATCATACCATTTCCATACATATATGTGGGTTTCACCTTATTATTTCCACTTTATTCATTTTAGTATTATAATTGAATTTATGATTAAAATATTAGAAATTAAACATGTGTTTCACTAATATCTCAAATATGGATGAGTTTTGTAATGTGTAGGAATATGTGAAGGATTAATTCAAGAAAATACTTCTTGAATATCTCCGATTTCAAGGAGATAATTATTCAAGCTAATTCTAATGGGAAGATCATGAAGATTTGGTTCGCATATCCTATTTAGGATTAATGAGAGACATGTGGAGAATGTGTGAGAGACATGTGGAGGATTTGAAGGGATCATATCTTGTAATAATAGGAAATTAGTTGAGTGGTTGAGTGAATAGTGGATCTCCCATTATGAGATGATTATATTCTTCTCAAAGGATTTCATTTATAAAAGAGAGTTCTCTCTCTTCATTTCATTAATGTAGAATCGTAGGATATAGATTAGATATAGATAGTAGATTGTAGAAGTTAGTCTTGACTTTGTAATATGGAGAAGGGAATTCTTAGCTTTTGTTCATAATATTGACTTTGATACTTTCATGATTTGTCATTGATTCTTGTGATGTAAATTAAGATTTTTTTATTGTTAATGTGAGCTCACATGTGTTGTCTTGTTGCTCTTCATATGTTGTCTTTCTTTTATGCAATTTACTTTTAGTCGTGTGTTTCATCTTCCAGCATTATATCATCAATTGCTTGTTTCAGATTAAGGGGGGTTAGATTAGATTAGTCTTAGTTTCATAGGGGGTTAGATTAACTTAATTTCACTTCAGTCTTGCATATACTTTGCATGTGCTTTGTAAGCCTATGAACCTTGGATTGACAAATTAAATGGCTTGGCAAATACTACAACGGAATTAAAACGACATTAATTCGGCCCAACATTTTGGCGGGTTAGATTAGATTAGTCTTAGTTTCATGGGGGGTTGGATTAGATTAATTTCACTTCAGTCTTGCATATAATTTTCATGTGCTTTGTAAGCCTACGAACCTCAGATTGACAAATTAAATGGATGGGAAAATACTACAACGAAATTAAAACGACATTAATTCAGCCCAACATTTTGGCGCTATTTCCAGGGAAGCACGATGGATTGAAGTTTAGTTTGATTTTTTCTGAAAGCATATACTAGAGTGTGAATTTCAATTTCTGCAATGAGTAAATTTCAATTTCTGCAAAGAGTGTTTCCATTCTGCAAGTGTGAATTTCAATTTCAGCAAGTGTGTTTTTCGCAACTGTGAAGAGTAATTTTTTTTGTACAGAGTGTTTATTTAAATTTTTCATTTAGATTTGGGTGCTGTAAGATTCCATTTTTCAAAATGATTTAATAATGAGTTTAAGCTTGGAACAACTCACTCAAATTCTTGCAAAAGTAGGGATCTCTTCTTCTCATGAAGAAGAGATCCTGAAAGGAGCTGAGAGCTTAATTACTCCTCGAACAATGAATAAGGAATCAACATACGAAGAATCCTACACATCTAATGACAAAAAATTATGTGAATAGGAGATCGAGGAGGACCACGAGGAGTTGCAGCATGATCTGAGAAGTGAAAAATATGCCTACAAAATCCCCATCGAACGATGGTTTCAAGTGAGTACGAGGTTAGAACAATTTAGTTTTTCTTTTTTTTCTAGATAATTCACAATCAAAGCAATTAATTTTATACATTTATGTGTATCCTCATCTTCTATTTGCAAAATTAACACTAAACATATTTTTATTACTGTTACGTAAATGGCTACACTGGATATTTAACTACACGTAACAGTTTTCTAGTTCCCAATTAGCATAGAGTAGGTAGGATTTTATTTTTAGTTTTTACTTTCACTTAGAATAAGTATTCTCTCCTCCGTGCTTCATGCGATCACGAGGATCAGAAATAGGATGAATAAATTGATTTCAGGAAGAATTCTTATTGTTGATGAATGAATTTTTTTTTTTCCTAATCTATTTTTCGTCTGCAATTTGTTCCATTTGCTCATAATTGTTTTTTTATAAATTTGCAAAGTAAAATTTTAAAAGTTATTTTAATTTATTTTCTTAAGTTATAAAATAATAATAATAATAATAAATTTGAACCTCCATCCTTCGATCTGCAATTAAAACAGTAGGCGCATTAAGTTGAAACAACAGTTATAACAGTTGTGGCTGAAACACGTTTTTTTAGTTGAAAAACATAAGCTGTAACAACTTTAGCTGAAACGCATAAGCCGAAATAGACTTCTCTATCTGAAACACATAAGTTGAAACAGACAGCTTCAGCTGAAACACATAAGCTGAAATAGACTTCTCCAGCTGAAACAGATAAGATGTAACAACTGTAGTTGAAACAAAAGAGATTAGGATGTTTTCTAATTTTTTCTGGAATAAATAATTAATGTTTTGCAACATGCTTAATTGATTTGATCTTTAATTTGTAATTCATTTTATCCATTTGCTAAAAACTTTTCAATTTGTAAACAAATAAACGACCTGCAAAATTCATGTGGAAAATTCATTCTAAACTAAGCAGTCGCTGAAATTATAAATAGTTGCAAATCAAGGTTGAAACAGCACAACTCCAAGATGAAACACACCCAAACAACAACTGAGCCACAGTAGCTAAAACACATGGTTGGATTCACAGCCATCTATTTGTCTTTGTCCTTCAATCTAAATCTAGTCGCATCCATCCTTTACCTTTGTAAAACATAAAATACATGGTCTGAAATTTAATGCTGGATGAGGGTGAATTGAGCTTTTCCACATTGAAACTTAAAAAAAAATGATTACATTACCCGATGTACTCACTCATAATTTATTCTATTGCCATGAATTTCCTTCAATTTAAATCTGCAGTAAAACAAAAACAATAGAAGTGATAAACATGAATTTTCTGATTAATTGGGATCTGTAGTTAACGTAAATATATATATATGTCGGTCTTAAAATTTGCAATTATGCGCTCATTTATTCCTTTGGAGTATGTAGTTCCAAGAGCAAAGTCCTCCATAAATTTGAAAGATTGATGGTGGTTAGCGCATTCATAACCAATAATTTAATCACTTGTCTCCCAAGCTTCAAGATTGCATGCCTCTGATCTTTCCTTCTCTCATTCCAATAATGGAATAAAGAAAACCAATTGGTTAGGTGCTCATCTTGTTTATAGTTATGAAAATATCTAAAACATGGAGAAATACACACAACAAATAAATAGATATTTAGACCTAGGTGGTTAGGTGAGTGTTGCAGCTCCACATTCTGTGGTAGGTTTTTTGCGATCCTCCATGATTTCTCCAAAGCTTCTCATAAATGAATGTCCTATCTGCCATGTTGAAACCTACAATGCCTAAATTCATGTCGCCTCTTTCTTTTGGGATGAATCACAACCACTTCCATTCATAGCTTAATATAGGCCAGTTGTTAGTCCTCAATATGCCTTTACATTCTGGCTGAATGATCAATAATATGGTATTGCATGAATGAATATACCTGATTGTTTTCTTTTTTTGTTTCCATCAATTAAAGCCCATTTATAGACATTCAACTTCGGCTGTAGTTTGTGAGCAAACTATGACCAAGTTTAAAAATCCGAAACATGGGTTTTGTGCATAAGGGTCTCATTTAGTTGAATTTCAAGTGGTTTGTGAAAATTCTACTTGGTTTGAGAGCAGTTTTCATTTTTCTGAACATGAAAATGCCATATTTTAGGATGGCCGATTTTCAATAAAATATCAGTGGTATTAATATTTCGTCCCATAAGAATGGTTATTCTTCTCTATACGATGACAAGTCACATGTTATTTATTTTGATTATGTACATCATGTGACTCACAATAACACGACACATGATTATGCACATAACTGAATTTTTCATCCTCATCGGATCACCGAGATCATCAGTTTCTCTGTTTTGTGAATAAATCAAAGATTTTGTTTTATTTTATAATCATGGATAAAACCATAATGAGAGAAATCTTGGACCCTTCACTAAATTCCTAAAAACAACCAATGTGAATCTTCTTGGTTTTGTGTGTTTTTGAAATTCATGATTGGGCATAGTATCTCATTTATCGTTTTATTTTTACAGTGTTATGTGGGCGCAGGTGGAAAGAAGGTAGCATGTCTTATCTCAAAATCCTCATTGACATACTTCACATGCCTAAAAGCAAACTGACATAAAATTCAAATTTTCAATTATCTATAGTCTGTATTAAATAATGAGATGTTGTGTATGCCAATTAACAAAGCAGTGCTGCTTTGCTTGTAAGGTTTGACAGTGCAACGTAGAATTTACAGTAAAGGTCTAAGAAACACATGCAGGATTAGCTCTAGAGGTTGGACACAATCATCTATTATGGAGTAGAGCAGTTGTTCACCAACAACAGGAGCAAATCGATACTCGTGGGGTAGGTATGCATGTAATTTATAATGATTTATGCAAAATTTAATGTGTAAATTGCAGCATAGGTTTCATGAATTGAAGTGGCTATGCGTCTCTCATAGTTTCTGTCAATAAAAATCACCTATGTAAATATTTTTCTTCTTTGAATATTCAATTATATTTGGTAATTTAGAGCTCTGATCATCTCAAAAATGACAGAATACACTTAAATCTCAATTAAAACTCAACACCTACATGATTATTATAGCTAGCTGTTACAGCTACTGGTGGTTGTTGCAGCTCGCTATCACAGCTAGTTGTTGTAGCTCGTTGTCACAGCTGGTTGTTGTAGCTGGCTGTTGCAGCTGGTTGTTGCAGCTCGTTGTCACAGCTGGTTGTTCCAGCTCACTATCATAGTTGGTTGTTGCAGCTTGCTATCACAGCTAAATGTTGTAGCTCGTTGTCACAGCTGCTTGTTGCAACTATGTGGTGTTGCAGCTGGCTATTACAGCTACTAAATTTTTTAAATTTTGAATGTTCTATTAAAAAGCCGAGACATGAATTCCCATGAATGCAGGTTGGATAAAATTTAATCTTGAGTGTTTTTGCCATTTTTATTTGTGTGTTGTAAAAATAAAACAAAAACAAGAAAATATATAAAATTATAAAAATTATTTCTTTTGTTTTATAAAAAGAAATCATTCAAAAAAATAAGTTTTGCAAAAGAAAATAAAAGTAAAAATAAAAATATATATATAAATCACAAAAAGTTAAAAAATAAAAACAACCAAAACAAAAATAAAGTTGCAAATGGACATTTCCGTTTTTTCATGAAATTGCTTTTATGATTAACCCTAAATTGTTTTTCTTAAAGTCACCTTGACAATAATCATAGACAAAACCAACAACGGAAACGGGTATAACACATTTTATCTCTTCGTGACATTTTCTTTGTAGCTTATGTAGTTCTTTCTGTATGATATTTTTTTTTATTGAATTTCTCACAAGTTTCATGCTAAGTTGCATGAGGACATGCAACCAGATCAGTTTGGGAGGGGTGACTATATCCAATACATATTCACTACTAAGTTTGATGAAGTAATTTGTACTAATTTTTTTTTCAGGTTTCAAAGACGATCGCATTTTGCTGCTGAAGTGATTTTTCAAGAATAAAAAAACTTTTGAGAATCATGCTTTGATGGACATCCTGAAGGAGCTGTTAATCATGAAATTTGCTGATAAACATCATAACGTTGGTTGTTACACAGAAACCATCAATAAAATCATTTGTGTCATGATTGTTTTTCCATATTTCTCCTTCAAAGCACCTTCACCATTCATGTCTTGAAGTCCACTTTCCATTGCTTTATCTGTCATGACTTCATACATGCCTATCTTTCTAAATTGCATACATCCCTTTATCTTTTTCAATTCATTTTTCCATTCTATTTTTCCTTCTGAATAAAACCAACTCCCTTTCCATGACTACATAGCCTTGCCATATCCACTGCTTGTCTGTGAGATCTTTTTCATTGATAGTCCTACCAATATTTTTATACCAACTCATGTTGATTGATGCGGGATTCCTTAAGGCCCACCTTTTAATAAGTCTTGCCCCATTGACCTCAACACCTTATCTGGGATATAGACTAGAGTTCATTTTGAGTACCTAGAGGCTTGCATGCCTTAATTACAAGTTCTCTCGCTAACAATCATGGGAATTCATCGATGTCCCTTGATCGTCAGATCTCGCAAGTGGCTCAACATTAACACATATATTTGCACTTTGCAAGATGTACTTGGGTACCTTGGCACTCATTGACATCACTGGTGAGTTTCCTCGCATTGGTTAATGGCATTCATCAATGGCCAGTAATCCAATGATTTCTTTTCATGCTCGACATTGACACGTTTATTCGCATGACTAGAATTGTACCATCAGGTTTTGTAGTGGGTGAAGACTATACATTATTTCTTAGGACTCCATCAGCAGTTTCAGAAGCATGAATTCAGATCTATGAGTGTATCACAGTTCCACTTTCTACTTTCCACATTTTCCATTATTTATCAGCAGCAGTTCAGATTCCTCCACTTCACATTACAACAGTTCCAGCAGTTACAACCGTAGCAGGATTTATAGTTACATTTTTATCTTACAACCATGACTTAGCAGCAGCAGTTATGATTCCTTCACTTCCCATGATCTAGCAGCAGTGACACATTCCACAATCCAGTGGCATCAGCTACATTCCTATTGCATCATTCATCTACTTTTTGGGTAAGTGCGGGTATGTTGTTTTCTAAACTTTAATCTTGTAATTCCTTACATGCTAGCAATGAATAATTTGGAAAATTCCTTCACCATGCTCCATTTCATTCACAGCCCATGCTAGGTTCCATGAGGACATGCAACCAAATTAGTTTGGGAGGGGGGACTATATTCATTACATACTCACTAATATCATTCCATTCTTTTCACCATCATCACCCATTTTTCATCTCATTTACCCTTCACCAGCATTTCTTTTCTGACAAATACCCTATTGCACTTTGCTTTATACACATTGATATTGGCATGATTCATAAAGACAAAGAAAAGGATTTCTTATGCATAATGATGCTTTCTATGCATATTAATAGATTATTATTTCCAGTGAGTGTATGGCTAAATTATTATGCAGCTAGAAAACATATGACGAAATGAATGTTGTTAACATAAGAACCAACATTTTTTTATATTCATGGTTGTCACACAAGAACCAACCATAAGGAAAATGTCAGTTGTTACTCATGCATTTCACATCATGAAATGAGTGTTGTTAACTCAAGAACCAACATTCTTTATATTCATGGTTGTCACACAAGAACCAACCATAAGGAAATGCCAGTTGTTACTCATGTATTTCACACCCTGGAGACATTCATTGTTAAAAAGATATCATCAATCAAAGCTAAGTTCATATGTCAAAATTTCTTGAGAAGATCCATACACGGTTGCATGAGGACATGCAACAAGTTTAGTTGGGGAGTATGTATAGACTCAGAAATGTCACATTTTCATCCACTTTATCTTCCACTATTCCTCACATTTCATCGTCTCATTAACCTTTTATCATACCATTCCCATACATATATGTGGGTTTCACCTTTTTATTTCCACTTTATTCATTTTAGTATTATAAGTGAATTTATGATTAAAATATTAGAAATTAAACATGTTTTTCACTAATATGTCAAATATGGATGAGTTTTGTAATGTGTAGGAATATGTGAAGGATTAATTCAAGAAAATACTTCTCGAATATCTCCTCCACCATTTCAAGGAGATAATTATTCATGCTAATTCTAATGAGAAGATCATGAAGATTTGGTTGGCATATCATATTTAGGATTTATGAGAGACATGTGGAGAATGTGTGAGAGACATGTGGAGGATTTGAAGGGATCATATCTTGTAATAATAGGAAAGTAGTTGAGTGGTTGAGTGAATAGTTGACCTCCCATTATGAGATGATTATGTTCTTCTCAAAGGAGTTCATGTATAAAAGAGAGTGCTCTATCTTCATTTCATTAATGTAGAATCATAGGATATAGATCAAAGATATATAGTAGATTGTAGAAGTTAGTATTGACTTTGTAATATGGATAAGGGAATTCTTAGCTTTTGTTCATAATATTGGATTTGATGCTTTGATGATTTGTCATTAATTCTTGTGATGTAAATTAATATTTATTTATTGTTAATGTGAGCTCACATGTGTTGTCTTGTTTCTCTTCATATGTTGTATTTCTTTTATGCAATTTACTTTCAGTCGCGTGTTTCATCTTTCAGCATTAGATCAGCAATTGCTTGTTTCAGCTTAAATGGGGTTAGATTAGATTAGTCTTAGTTTAACAGGGAGTTAGATTAGCTTAATTTTGCTTCAGTCCTGCATATACTTTGCATGTGCTTTGTAAGCCTACAAACCTCGGATTGACAAATTAAATGGTTGGAAAAATACTACAACGGAATTAAAATGACCTTAATTCAACCCAACATTTTGGAGGGTTAGATTAGATTAGTCTTAGTTTCGCGGGGGGTTAGATTAGCTTAATTTTTCTTCAGTCCTACATATTCTTTGCATATGCTTCGTAAGCCTATGAACCTTAGATTGACAAGTTAAATAGCTGGGAAAATAATACAATGGAATTAAAATGACATTAATTCAGCCCACCAATGAGGGTGAACTCTTCACTGAATTTGACTTCCATTAATCTTCTGCACTAGAGCCAATCTATTATAGAGTGCTTGTGTGCACCCCACCATCTAGCGGGCATAGCTTTTAGCACATTATCTAGTGCAAACAAACAATGTGATTATGTTACGTGTCCTTCAAACTCAGTTAAGAAGGTTGCAAGGTTAGGTAAACCCTCATAGGTGGGCATCTCTCTTAATTCATTATCCACCCATCACATAGACCTTGTAACTTTGGCGCACCTTCTCATAGAGACTTCATGTAGTCTTTTTTTCCAGTTCTCCAAAACTTCCCCTGAGTTGGATGTGCAAGAACTAGCACTCTTCCAACTCAGGTTTCCATCCACTGTTGGATTGATGTAATCTTCTTGCATGGTAGTGACATTATAGACCTAGTCAAGGTAGCCACCCTGTCCCTCATTGTAGATAGGGTCGACATACCTTTTTCCTTCCAAAGGATCAATGGAAAACACTACCCTCATCTCATTATCCTCAAATGGAAGTATCATTTTCTTGAAGTTGATAATGGTTCGATTATCTATGGCCCAATATATTCCCAGCAGTGCGGGATATGGGTTTGTGTCATCAACAATGTTAATGACTTCAAAATCTGCAAATGTGCACAACCCTTCGATTTCGACAAGGACTTGACTCAACCTACCAATTGGGAGGACCTTCGTCTCATTGGAAAGTCGCAATTGGACAGGAGACCAGTCCAGGCATGGATTTTTCATACTCATTAGAATAAATTTCAACTCAAAATGGGCCCCCTAGAAAAAATTAATAAAATAATAGTTAAAATAATAAAATAATATTTATTAATTTTGGAGGAAGAAAAGAAAAAAACTACTTTTTTGTTTGTATTTTTGACATATCTCCCCGTGTTTTTACTCAAATTTTGATCGAGAGAGCTCATTAGATGCGGAATTAAATTCTGCATCCAATGAGTACCCACTCGGCATACTTTTAATAGACCCCTCTATCCCAAAAATAAGAAATACCTGAAAAAACATGATGATGACATCATCATCACATTTTTCTAGGTATTTTCTTGTTTTTGGGGTAGTAGGGTCCATCAAAAGTATACCGAGTGGGTATTCATTGGATCCAGAATTTAGTTCTGCATCCAACGAGCTCTCCCAACCAAAATTTGATTAAACACACAAGGAGATATGTCGAAAATACAAACAAAAAAGTAGCTTTTTTTATGATACATATC
This sequence comes from Pseudotsuga menziesii, assembly GCA_001517045.1. NCBI lineage: Eukaryota > Viridiplantae > Streptophyta > Pinopsida > Pinales > Pinaceae > Pseudotsuga > Pseudotsuga menziesii. The sequence continues at coordinate 522,364 of LPNX010522146.1, read as the reverse complement.
CCCAAATTTATATTACAAAAATCTTTAATACCTATACGGTATTTCAAATTTAAAGTAATTTCATTCGCTAACAAATGATGACATGGAATTTGAATTAGAGTTAAAAGGCCCATTTTGAGTTGAATTTTTCTTGAATGCTCCCAATTTTGTTGCGTCAAAATATGTACTTCGGAACCCAAGTCTAAGATGGTGTAATCCATGTCGTAATCTCCTATCTACGCAATCATTCTTAAATCACGTCCTATTTTGAATTTCTTTACAACCTGGTTAAATTTCTTATCAGGTTGTCGCTATATTGGTGTTTCTTCTATGATTTCCTGTAGCTCTGCAATAACATCTTTGTCTTGTATTAGCGCTAAGCAACTTGACAAGAAGGACTCGAGCTCACTAAACTTTTGAGTCCTTTTCTGGAATATTTGTTGGAATCATTTAGGCATCTCCCTGAATTCTTCTGATGTCGATGGTTATTCTAGATCTGTGAACTCATGTTGCATGTCCATGAATAGTTGATTTTGTTTCTGGACGTCGAATGGCACCTTCTTCTGCATCGTAGGTCATACCTGCGGCTGTAGTTGTTCTTGTATTTTATCTTGATTAGCTCCGATCACAGCACCTCCCCGTGTTACGACAGTGAAATTTGGGTCTCTTATTTTAGTAGAAATCATTTGAACATTCATGTTTGGATTCAGTTTTGGGTTCGGATTCTTCACAGGGTTAGGACCTATGATGGTTCTAGCCTGCCACTCTGCGATCAACTGTGGACATTGCTCGGCATTATTGTCCTGTCCCTTATAGTAGGAACATGTTTTCATAGGTTCCATGCAATATCTGGCATAGTGACCTAGTTTTCCATAGTTATATCATGTAACTTGACCCTTCCTCTACCAAATCCTCCTCCTCCTTGGTCTCTAAAGTTTCCATCACCCCTTCCTTGTGGGTGTGGTTGCTGCGAGGGGTACTTGTTCTACTGATATTGCAGCTGATAGTGATTTTGTTATGCATATTGGTGATGTGGTGCATACTGAGGCTGATAATAGTTCTGATACTGATTGGGCAGGAACTACATAGGCTGATACAACGGTTGCACCAGTTCAGCCTGAGCCTTCCCCTCATTATTCATCAAGTAACCGTCAATCGTCTTTTCCTTCAGGAGCTGGTATGCTCTGCAATCCTTCTCCTAATGTCCTACTGACTTACAAAATTTACAAAACATGTTTTTCAAGGTTCTTACAACCTTTTGCAAGTATAAAATATCCTCATCATGATGCCCTCTAGATTGGCATATGTGACACTAGAGTAATCCATGGCCATTTAATGGGTTAAGCACACCGGATGAGACATAGTTCATGAAGGTTAGACAATTATCCTTGGTGTTTTTGTCCATTCTACATTTCACGCACCATAAATATTCTTATCCTTCCTTTCCCTTTTTGATATCCTGAAGTTGTATTGTCAGATTAACCAATTGTGACTAAATCTGCACCATCCCTGTGGCACCATCGCCTATCAATGACACTTCCAACTTCATTTCCAATTCTAACGCTTTGGTCTGTGACTCGATCTTTTGTTGCATCAATGGACCTCAAATATGCAGTAACACTGAAACAATGAACCACTCTTTATGCTATACATACAAAATTTGGAAACTCACTTTGACCATCAAAGTTTTAAATATTTGGTCGAAGTCCCATACTGTTTATGCCAATGCTTATTTTATCTCCTTGATCTCGGTGATACACTACAACTTAGATTTAGGTTTTTTGAACTCGAAGATCATCGTGGCTCGTATCTCTTCAAGGGTATTATGTGGTCCTGCTAATGGTACTATGCAGTACTTCATAAACCAGTCCAGTGCATGACCCCTTAGAGTCATGATCATATGTGCTTTCTTTAAGTCTGCATTCTGAACTAAAAAACCATCCATACAACTTCACAGATGAACCAATGCTTCTCTAGATCCTCTGATCAATTCCCATTGAAGGTGGGTAACCGAATATCTGCCCCAACCATTGATTTAGTGTTGGGTTTATTTGATGAATGATTTAACGGAGGTGTTTTCTTCTTGTGAGCTAGTAGCAGTACTAGCACTATCAGTATTAATAAATCTTTCAGGAGATGAGGCTCTAGACCTTACCTCTAGTGATACTCCTAGTGTGATGTAGTTGTGTCCTGACCTTTGTGTCTCAATAGACTCTTTAGAGTCTTTTGGTCCTTCTAAAATAGGTCTATAGTCCTCCTCCTCGTTGCAATATCCTTCATCTACCTATGAGTAAATTTCATCTTCTCTTTCCTCGAACAAACTAGGAGTTTGCTGACCTTCCTCTATCTTTCTCCTCTTCCCAAATCTGAATCTCCTTCCACTCCTTAGGAATCCATCCTCTAGTTCAGGTTCTGTACTTCATGGGAACATATCAACTCACCATTTCCCATTTTCTTTGTAGGTCCTTTGTGACATAACCTTCCTCCATGGGATGCGACTCAACCACTCAATCTGCAGGATTCCCTTCTCATACATGAGCATCTTGATCCATGTACTGATAGATAACATATATCTTCTTCGGGGTCCTTGGAAAATTCTTCTTTCAGTCTCACTAAATGAGGTTATAGGCTCTACTATGAACTCAGTAATATATCCTTGCAAAATACAATCAACCCAAAAATCAATAGCTCTAGAGATGGTGTTACTTACACTGGTTACGTCGCTAACCCACTGATCACTCAATTCAACGGATTCTCTTCTCTGGAAATTTTTCTATCTTCTTGCCAATGTTGAAAACCACTCATGCAGTATAATGGGGAATTCTGCAAAGAATAACTCATGAATACCAGTGTATATGTACTTGTCTACCCAGTTTTCTATGCTCATCTGATATCTTGCGTGAATGCTACTGTCTTGGACTCCATCCAGTCCTATATCTCATCCTTTGTCGGATGCCACAACATTTACATCAACTCAAATGGTTAACGGTCTCGACAACAGAACCATTTGACGGCCTCTTTCTCCTTCTTGTCTTGACCTGCATTTCAAGAACAACACAATACCAACAAGACACCATAAGACATCATCCCAATAGATCAATCTTAGTCAGCAACACTTGCGAGGTAGGTGCAGCCTCACCTGAGATATCTAATGGGTAACTTCTAGAACCATTTTTTCACAGTTGGTAAGGGATTATAGTCCCTTGGCACACAACCAAGGTGCTCAACAAAGGCAACATGATGATGGAGTCTATTACTACATGACTGGGAAAAACTGTATGACAGTGCATGCATGACATGACCTTGTCCTTAATCTCAACAACTGGCACAACTTGTGTGACGTAGCTAATTCCTTGCATTGACAGATAGTGTGTGACTTATTCTATAACTTAGGGAATTAACCATGAATTTATACACAACATTCCAACAATGATTTAAATAGTCATTCATTCACCAATTAATAAGATGGTGCCATACATTCTACAGTAAATCATCAATATATAGTAAGAAAATACTTGAAATTCACATAAACATTCAACATCAATCAATCTTTCAACATAGGAAATAACATGGAAACCCATCTGGGAAAAACTACCAAGGTGCTCTTCATCTGGCATAAGAAATGGATATAGCACCTTGCAGTCTACAACTTGCAGACGGTTCTTAAAAGTTTTCTTTTAGACTCAATATTCTTTCTCTCATGCTCTCTGGTTTACTCTCCTATCTACTCCTACTGATCCACACATAGCCTAGATCGATTCTTTTACTTTACTATTGGCGCACTCAGCTATAGATTACTCTAATACTAGCGGTATGTGCACACAGCTGCAAGATCTACGGCTCAACATCCTTCCCTTCTACTGTCCATCCAACTTAATAAACTTACTTAACCTTTAGAACAACCACAACCAACCTATTAACTACCAACAGTGACCAACCCTTATACAAAGTGGGTTCTTCCTATTTATAGTATCTGCGAGACCACACAAGGTCGAATGAGTACAACTCAGTTTTTACAAACTCAACAACTTACAAAATCATCTCTGTTACATAAATGTCAGCCCATACCTAGCCGTGAAACTCCTGAAAGACATTAATCAAAACTTTAACTAGTCACATAAATGTCTTTCAACTCTTTTGTACTGCTTGTAACTAGCCGTAAAAATTGTCCTTCCTTCTTCCACTGGTTCATCCTTCTGCAGTCTTTCTTCACTTCTGCCTATCCAGCATTAACTCTTCTACCTGCCTCTTCCATCGATTAGGATCTACTTTCCTCATCACAACTATCCTTATCGCAAATTATTTCCATCCTTAACCTGCCTTTTCTCCGTCATGTGAATGTTTTACCTTCTTGCTCTGGTTCCTTCATCCTCTTCTTGAACTATTTTTACCCTATCACACATGCACTTTTCCTCCTTTCCTTGCATTCCTGATTTATCCTTGTGCACTTTTCCTAGCCCTTTTCATGGCCCAACAACCAGGTTGAATATTTGTTTAGGATATCATCAAATTACAATGAGGCAAGAATACACTCCAAAAATATACTTCCAAACACATGAAGTCCAGTATGATTTTTTGGTTATTCCATTTGGCCTTACCAATGCACCCTCCACATCTTCAATCTTGATTAATTCTAATTTTTAAGCCTTCCTCAATAAATTTTTGTTAGTATTTTTTATGTTATACTCATATTTAGCAAATATTGGGATGAGTATGTACACCAGGATGACATGGTATTAAAACTATCAGAGGAGAAACAACTATATTCCAATCCTTCTAAGTGTGAATTTGGGGTTTACAAAGTGGAATATTTATGTCATATTGTATCTCATGAAGGTGTCAAAGTGGACCCGAACAAAATTAAATCTTTAGTGGAATGAATAGTTTCCAAAAAATTGAAGAATATCAGATATTTCTTATGATTGATAGGCTATTACCACAATTTTTTCATGAATTATGGTCAAATAAAATAACTTATAATAGTTATATTGACAAAGGAGTCATTTATTTCATTCAAGAAACAACAAAATCATTTTAAAATCTCAAAGCAACTATGTGTACAACCCCTATATTAGCCACATACAAATTCAAAAAACCTTTATTATGGAATGTGATGACTTAGGGAATACAATTGGTGTAGTTTTTATCCAAGAAGGAATTCCTCTTACATTCAAAAGTTTCCAAACTAAAGGAAAAAGAGTAAAGCAATTTATGAAAAGGTGATATTGGCCATACTACATGCAATTATGAAATAGTTCCCTTATATAATACGATGACACTTCAAGGTAAGAACAAATAATGATAGTTTTAAGTAATCTTTGAACAATAATTATATTTATAAGAGAAAAAAAATGGATTACAATGATTTAAGGTTATATCTTTGAAATTATCTACAAAAAATAGAAAACAAAATGTGATTGAAAATACACTTTTAACAAAAAAAATATTGAGGAATTACTTTGTGTTATTTACATTCTATAATCTAATTGGGTAGAAGAAGGAAGGATAGAATTTAACTAGGATCATAATACATGCAATAGCATTTAACAACTACAAGAGGAGCATGGTGCATTAAATAAAATTGTGTAAGAACAATTCACTATGGTACTAGGAACACCAATATTTATATAAGAATCTCTAACTCAAAAAGAAGGTCCTTTTGGAATTGCACACTTTTAATATAGGATGAAATTTAGTGTCCTATAAATCCTAATACAAGATAAAGAAATATATTTTCTAGGAAGGACTTTAAACTAATTCCCAAATTTTTTTGGTAGAATGTTTGGTTTTCCAATATAAGAATGGATAGAGAATCAATAAACTAGGTTTTATACAACCCTTACCCAATCCAAGTGTTGTTCCCTAGGTTATATCCCTTATTTATGTCTCACTATTTATCATTTCCCATTACACTATTATATGCATCTTCATGTTGTTTTCAGATAGGCATAAAACTCTATAAAAGAACGATTTAAAAATGAAGAGAGGGGAAACATCATGTGATAAGGGTTGCAAATTCAGGGAGAGTTGTATAGGATTCACATTCCCATGCCACTTTAGGCTATTGACCTAGTCCTATGGCCAAGGGAGGGTACCCTATATTTTTAAGTTTGATATCCTAATCTGTCACCCCATGAAAACTATTTTTACTTTATGATTCTCAAATGATTCAATTTACAGTAGACGTCTATGGTGCATAGAATTGAAATTTTTTTTTGTAGATAATTTTGGGTGTTATTCAAAATTGAAAGGGTGTAAGAAAGTACAAATATTTGGAACTAAAAAAAAGGATCCTTTTAGGGAATGTTTTATATTTTGTTCAAGATATAAAAAACATCCTATGTAACATACATCCAAAACTCACTTACACTTACTGAATCTAGGTTTGACAAAATCCTGAACCTGACATGTTGTATTACAAATAGGATAGGTGTAAAGACAAGACACTAGTTATTGTCCAAAAAACCATGAGCATGCTCTGTTTCAAAATGATATGTGTACATTTTGTATCATAATACAACATGCAAATTTTTCGGTCCATAACGTTTGTTGGTTTATAAAGTTTTATTGTTTCAACAGTTTCTTCGCCAATAAATTTTTTATGGTATAGGAATGCACACATGTTATTAGACTTTAGGAACACACACATTTTCCAAATATATGAATAAAAGGTGAATTTGTTCCCCACCACATCTCATTTCAAATTTTCATGAAATAACCCCTCTCTCTCGGACATAGAACGCAATCCCATTTGCATTGAGAGAAAAGATCCCATGGGGGTCTTGATTGGTTGGTGGAATAAAAAAAAATCATTGGAAGTATTTGTTTGAACATAGTTTAGGTGTGTATTTATATGCAAGTTTCATTTTTTTAAAAATATTTTTCTTATTCCATTAATAAACATGTTCGAACTATTCATAGTTTTCATTTTTCTTAAAATTTCAATCGAATGCTTGTATATGGATTTTGTAAATCAAAACCCTCAAGTGGAAAATCAAGAAAATCGTAAAATAATACCTAAAATACCAATGTAAACCTTGAAGATAATTTTCCACCACCAATGGACTCCAATGCTAAATTATTAATAGAAAGTGTTTTCTTAAGAAATTTGAGTAATATTTATCAAGTTGGAGACCCAGTTAGATGCTCACTTTTTCAATAATGTAGATGGAGTTGTCCATAAAATTAGTCAACAAAATGGGGCATTGTACAATATATATTTTTTATAGAGATTGTAAGCATCATGAATATGCACATGGGTTTGGTCACAATGCTACTAAGAAACTAAAAATTACCAAACAATAAATATCTCACCTATTTAGAAACCATCTTACAAATGATATCCCTAACATTAACAAAACCATTATTTATATTAAGTGGTGCATCTATGATCCTTTCATTAATAATTGGATGGATAGGTGGTACATGGTTCTCAATGTGCCACCTCATAACAATATGGAAGTTGTTAAGTTTTAATGGTTATGAAATATCTAATAAAATTTAGCATCACAACATCATAACCATATGCAAAAGGATCGCTGAAAGATATACAAGCACAACCACACAAAAGAACATGAAGATTTATCCTAGGAAACCCTCATGGGAAAGAAAACACAACAAAAAATTATCTACATAGATGCATCAAAAGTACAAATACAAGAACCCAAATACGCGCTCCTTCTCCCAAGATATATATATATCCCATGCGCTATACACAAGTGAGTGTGTATTTAAATGAGGAACACAACTCCTATATTTATAGTCTTTCTTTCACTCGACTTTTAACCTAACAAGACGACCCCTCTAAACTAACAGGGTTGAATTCATCTAGGAAGACTCAAAAAAATATTATATTATATTCATTACGGTACTATTGAACCAATTTACAATGGAAGTTATACCTCGTGACTCTATTATGACCAAATACAATAATAACATCCCAACGGAGGAATACAAAATCTCCCTTGGGGTCATTAGAGGAAATTTGGGGTCTAAAATGGGCCTTATAAGAAAACGCGTTAGCAATAAATTTTGTGAGTTGGAATTCAAGAACCAATATAATTTCAATCAAATGAGTCAACCATAATGGTTGAATTGACATATTTGTCATAAAAGAAAACTAATTTTTTTGTTCATATTTTTGACATATCTCCCTATGTTTTTTGTTCGGGTACATAGGGTACTTCCAAAACACCGAACACCTTGAGCAACTACTTCACACAAATAGATCATAGATCAACACACCGATGTTTGTCATGTGGCTAAAACCCTCGAGAGGGAAACAGTCCATGGCCCCAGCCAAATAGCTACTTGGAGCAATTTATTATGCAAAAGAAAGAAAGTTACATGAGCTTCTCATAATCAATCAACTAGCCAAATATCTTCTATGCTCTTTAAATAAAGATCATAAACCAATCGGGTGTTAAGCCACAGATCAATGGTAGGTATGATCTAAGAGAAGTTGAACCATTGAATCACTCTATGTCTAGAACATATCATGACCATCGGATTAGAATATTTACAAATGCATACTAATGCATACTAAAGAAACACACTTTTACCTAATGGATATATTACACAAATTGATATTAACTAACTCCTAAGTGTCTAAGTATCCTAGCATCCCCCCTTGAGAACAACTTGGGATAGGATTGAAGGATTTACAAAATTGACACTATTAGGAGAAGGAAAGAGGCATTAGAGCCTATTCCCCCCTTAAGGACACATTCCTGAACTCCTAACGTAGATCGAAGTTTAGAAAAATTCAATTCTGTAAGAGACTTGGTGAAGATGTCTGCAACTTGATCATCTGTAGGGAAATAGAGAACTTCAATAACACTATCATGAACAAGATTTCTGATGAAGTGCATGTGTAGCTCAATGTGTTTGCTATGCTGATGTAGAACTGGATATTTGGCAAGCTTGATGGCACTTTGATTGTCACACCAAAGTGGAGTAGGTTGCTACTGCTTGAATCCAAACTCTAAAAGGATCTGTCGAAGCCATAAAGCTTCTTGATTGGCATTAATTGTGGCTCGATATTTTGCTTCTGCTGAAGAAAGAGTAAGATCTTGTTGTTTCTTACAAGCCCAAGTGACAGGTCCATATCCCAGACTGAAAACATAACCTACAGTAGAATTTCGATCATCAGGATCACTGGCCCAATATGAATCAGTGAAACCAACCAACAAAGGTTTCCCCCTATACTGTAATGAATCCCAAACTGAATTGTACCTCGAATATATCAAAGTATTCTTTTTGTTGCTTTCCAGTGACTTTCATGAGGAGTTTCCATATAATGGGCAACATGACCAATGGCAAAGGAAAGGTCAGGACGAGAATGAGTCAAGTATAAAAGACTACCAACAAGCTGACAATACAAGGTGGCATCTACATCAGGGGAAGTACAAGTGGCAGAAAGTTTGACTCTAGACTAGAAGGGAGAAGGGGCTGGTTTACAATCTTCCATGTGGAAGCGACGAAGAAGGTCACAAGCATACTTAGAATAGGAAAGAAAGATTCCTTCTTTGGTTTGCAAGACTTGGAGACCAAGAAAATAATGCAAATGTCCTAATTCTGAGATTTCAAAATTTTGCTTAAGATTGGATTTGACATGGGTTATAAGTTTAGGGTCACTACCAGTAAGGATAAGGCCATCAACATAAATAACAAGTATGATGAGATGGTTTCCTACTTTTTGGGTATAGACATTGGATTCAGAATGATATCTAGAAAAACCAGTGTCAAGGAGAAAGCTATCCATTTTGGCATACCAAGCTCGAGGAGCTTGCTTAAGGCCATATCAGGATTTCTTAAGGAGACAAACAAGGCTAGAGTTATTCTGAACATATCCAGGAAATTGTTCCATGTAAATTTCCTCATGTAAATAACCATGTAAGAAGGCAAACTTGACATCTATTTGATGGACTTCCCATTTATGTAAGGCTGCAAGGGAAAGAACAAGGAAGACAGAGTTCATTTTTGCTACAGGGGCAAAGGTTTCATTGTAGTCAATCCATTCAACTTGGGAAAAACCTTTGGAAACTAACCTTGCCTTAAGTCTTTCAACACTTCCATATGATGCATTCTTAGTTCTGTAGACCCATTTACATCTGACAAGTTTTCTTCATTTTGGAAGAGGAACAAGATCCCAAGTATCGTTCACCATTAAGGAATGATATTCTTCATCCATAGCTGCATCCCAATCTATATTTCTTGAAGCTTTTGCAAAATTTTCTGGATCATGATTCTCAGAAACTTGAGCCAAAAGGGAAGAGGCTCGCTAAAATTGAGAACGTGTTTGACGTTGATCTCTAGGATCACTAGCTACTGCACATGTTGAACGGACCCATCGAGGAGGCATTGGTGCTGGTGCAATTGGAGGAACATGAGAAGGAAGAGGTGGATTTTCATCCTCACTGTCATCATCAGAAACTGGAGTTGGAAACCTGTCAAGGAAGTTGGAAGAAGAACAAGAAGAAGGAACAATTGCCGAATCAGGTTCGCAAGCCAAATATGGAACACCCTCCAAGTTAGGCTTGTAGCCCAAGATATTTTCATCAAATTTAATATCTCTTCTAATGGTTATATCATGTGAATGGGGCTGAAGAAGTTTATAACCTTTTACATCTTCTGAATATCCAACAAATATGCACTTTTCACTTTTAGGCTACAATGATTTCCATTTTTCATCTAGAATGTAAGCCCATGCTTCACAACCAAACACACGACGGTGACTTACATCTGGTTTAATTTTACTCCATGCTTCTTCCAGTGTTATACCTTGTAAAACTTTAGTGGGTGTGCGATTAACTATGTAATTTGCACAATTTATGGCCTCATCCCAATATTGAAGACTTAGTCCCTTAGATTGGATCATACAATTAGCCATTTCTTTTAAAGTGCGGTTCTTCCGTTCAGCTACACCATTTTGTTGTGGTGTATATGGAACAATGTGCTGTTGTTAAATTCCTTGTTCAGTGTAGAAAGTAGTGAACTTGTTGTTAACATATTCTCCTCCACTGTCAGATCTTAACTTAATAATTTGATAACCATATTGTTTTTCAACAAGGGCCTTGTAGGCCAAGAACATGTTAAATACTTCGCTCTTAAGTTTTAGGAAGTAAACCCAAGTGCGTTTGGAGTAGTCATCAATGAAAGTTAAGAAATATTTGAAACCAGAAAATGATGTAGATGGAAGAGGACCACACAAGTCACTATGCACAAGCTCCAAAGGAACCGAGGCGTGCCAAGAGGTACATTTGTCAAAACTATCCCGATGATGTTTTCTGAGTACACAACTGAAACAAACACCATCCTTGCAAGATACCATCGAAAGACCAGTCACCATATTGTATTTACATAGTTGTTGCAATGAGCGATAATTTAAGTGACCAAATCACTCATGCCAAAGTTTGCTCAAGTTATCACTATGAGCAACAAAAACTGAAGGAAAAGGTGATGACCCAAAGTTGTTAAATTTGTACAACCTGGTAATATCATCAATAGTTTTAGTAGCAAGAACATTTTGAGGATTTTTAAAATCCTTTATTACAACTTGGTGAGGTGTAAATGTCATAGTTTTACCTTCACTTGAATGAGTAATTTGATAGACTGATAACAAATTGCAGGAAATTTTTGGAACACATAGTACATCACTGAAATGACCATTTTCTACTGGAACTATTCCAGGTCCTAGACCACTTAGAGATCTATCATCACCAACAAATATTTGTCTGGTGTTACATTCATGCATAGTAGAAAAGATGGCTTTATCCTTAGCCATATGATAATATGCTCCAGAGTCAATGAGCCATTCATTTGAAGTAGAAGAAGAAGATGCAGTATAAGAGTAACTAGAAGCACAAAGTGCATGTGCATGAGAGTTAGATTCTGAAGATGAATCTAGGATAATGTGGTGCTTCTTCATTGCTGCTTCCAAGGCTACCATCTTCTTGAAACACTTAGATTCATCATGATTATGTTTCCCACAAAAATCACAATGACGCTCAGTCTTCTTTCCTTTTGGATTGGATCCTTTGTCATGTTTTAAAGAAGGAGTTGACTAAGAGGGTTTTGGACCCTTGTTGTTTGGATTATTATTGTAAGAATTTTGTTTCTTGGGAGGCTTGGACTTTTCTTTCTGTTGGGACAATAAGGCTTTCCCGTATGTATCTGCATTGTTAATTATTCCAAGATGAGTGAGCTTATCTTACTCTCTAATTAAGGAATCATAAAAGGATTCAAGACTAGGCTCTTGATAGCTAGCTGTAGTTAATAATTCTTTCATGGAGTAGAATGTAGATACAAAAATAGAATATGCAAGTCCAAGTTTGGAAAGAATATGATAAATACATTGTTTATCTTCTTTCTTAATCTTGCATTCTACACATAAGAGTCTCAAATTTTTATACTTAGATAATTAGTCTTGAATGCATGAAAAATCATTTGGATTCAAGGAAAGCAACTCATTCTCAAGTTGATGACCTCGAATTTCATTGTGTTTACCAAACATAGATTCCAACTTTTCCCAAACTTTATCAGGTTCATCAATTCCAGATATGTGGAATCACAAATCAGTAGAGATTGACATACCAATATCCACGAGCTTCATCACATCTATTTTCCCATTTAATTTTCTTAGCATCATCAATGGGTTCTGTTTCATACTAATTCTTACAAATGAATACTAATGCATACTAAAGAAACACACTTTTACCTAACGGATATATTACACAAGTTGATCTTAACTAACTCCTAAGTGTCTAAATATCCTAACAATTTTACTCAAGTTTCGAGAGAGAGAGAGCTCGTTGGATGCGGAATTTAATTCCAAATCCGACAAGTACCCACAATGCATACTTTTGACAGGCCCCACTACCCCAAAAACAAGAAATACATAAAAAATGTGATGATGATGTCATCATCATGTTTTTTCAGGTATTTCTTATTTTTGGGTTAGGGGGGCCTGTCAAAAGTATGCAGTGTGGGTACTCGTTGGATGTGGAATTAAATTCCTCATCCAACGAGATCTCCCACTTTTAATTTGAGTAAAAACATAGGGAGATATGTCGAAAATATGAACAAAAAAGTAGTTTTTTTCATTCTTCCTCAAAAATTAATAACTATTAGTTTATTATTTTAACTATTTTTTTTTAACTATGATTTTATTATTTTCCTTAGGAGTCCCATTTTAGACCTCAAATTTCCTCTAATGATATTAGTAAAATACATTTAGAATATTCTTCGAAGTTACAACATTTCAACAATCCCCCATAATGAGAAGGGTATTCTACTGAAAACAACATCATCAACTATATTAGCATAGAGAGAGAGAGCATCTGCAACATCATCAAGGTTATACATATATACATCATAGGAAGTATTTAATAATAATCAGTAACTAGAACTGTTACTGGAACATCTACAATACTGGAACATTATCTTCTACAGCACCAAGTCTTTATCTTCTACAGTATTCGATCACTTGATCCTTTGCAGTGAAACTTCTGTCTTTCGATCCCTTGTAGCAACACTTCGATATTATTAATCATTTTCAGCAGCACCTTGATCTTCTTGATCCTTTTCAATATCACTTTGATCTTCTCGATCCTTTAAAACAACACTTAGATATTCTCAATCCTTTACAGAAGCACTTCGATCTTCTTGATCCTTTGTAACAACACTTCGATCTTCTCGATCCTTTGTAGCAACACTTCAATATTCTGAATCATTTGTCACAACACTACCTGCAGCACACATGATATATTTCAAGGATTATCAATCCCTATAACTTTAGGACATAGGTCCAAGGATGATGCAATCCTCATCAGCCTACTGCCCCTTAACATGGTGGTTCGATAGCATCAACCATATGGATTGTACACAAATGAATGAAGGACCACATCATCTACAACTGAATGTAGATATCATCCACAAATGAATGCAAGACCTATCATCTACAACTAAATGCAGGACTCATTGTAGACAATCTTCAGCCTATTAGAACTAGGACCACTCCCAAGTGAGTGTTATTTTCTACGACATCTACAAGTGAATGTAGGAACACTTTCCATGCGAGAGTATCGTCTGCAAGTGAATGTAGATCTCATGCATAGCTAAATGTAGGACCTTTTATCCACAACTGAATGCAAGACTCATCATAGACCATCCTCATCTTGTTAAATATAGGACCACTCCAAAGTGAGTGTTATTTTCTATGACATCTACAAGTGAATGTAGGAACACTCTCCATGCGAGAGTATCTCTTGCAACTGAATGTATATCTCAGCTGCAACTGAATGCAAGACTTATCATCTACAACTAAGTGCAGGACTCCTCATAGACCATCCTCATCTTGTTAAATCTAGGACCAAACCCAAGAGAGTGTTCTTTTCTACAGCATATAATAGTGAATGTAGGAACACTCTCCATGTGAGAGTATCATCTGCAGGACCATACTCAGCTAGTAAGGTCTAGGAGCATTCTCATTAAGAGAGTGTTATTTTCCACAATACCATCCTCAAAATAGGATACTATTGTCCACAAGTGAATGTCAGAACTCATAAACATCTGTAGGTGCACTTGGCCTCTTTTGTACCAGTGCATCACTGCCATCTCATTCAAAGCGATAGTCTAATAATAACTCACCCCTTAGAGGGAGGTACACATCATGAACATGCTACTCCTTTATAAGGAATTTACATATCATCAACCTACTCCTCCTTTTCGAGGAGGTTCCATATTATCATCGTTCCTCATAGTGAGGAAGGTTTGTAACATCATCATCATTTTTCCTCCCTACGAGGAAAGTCTTCAGCATCATCATCATTGTTCCTCTCTATAAGGAAATGTCTATATCATTGTCATCATTCCTGCTTAAGAGGAAAGTCGTCAACATCATCATCATTGTTCCTCCTTACTAGTAAATATCTATATCATCATCCTTGTTCCTCCTTACAAGGAAATTATTATGCATCAACATCATTATTCCTCCTTGGGAGGAAATTCTTCATGAACTACACCAAGATTTTCACAGAAGTATTCAAACTTTACTCAAGATAGAGGTTTTTTCAACACATCAGCAACTTGCTCATCGATACTCGCATACTAGAATTTTATATCTTCCTTCTATACTATATCCCTTATGTAAAAATATCATATTTCTATGTGCTTTGATTTATCATGTAACACATGATTCTCTGTCATCTTTATATAACTCTAGTTTTCACATAGAATCACTGTGGTATCGAACTCTAGATCAAATAGACCCAACATCATCTTCTGAAGCCATATGTATTCAAAAAAGAGGAGCAAGATTCTATCTACTATGTGTCAACCATGATGAGAGAAACACTGGACTATTTCTTGCTAAAACCATCAGATCATGGCAGATCCTAAACAATAACATCCACCTAAGGTTCTCTTTATGTTTGTGGAACTTCCTACCCAATCTAAAATTGTATATCCATACAATTTGTAGTCATGATGTGTATCATAGTATAGTCAAAATTCCATCATACCTTTTACGTACCTGATTACATGCTTTGCAGGTATCAGGTGAGCATGCCAAGGTTTAACTAGATATCAAATTAGGGTGTTCATAACAAAGCATATATCTGGCCTAGCATTTTCCAGATACATTAACAACCAAATAATCTTTCTATACTGATTCATATCCACTAACTATGATTATTCATCAGATAACAGCTTCAGGTTGGTATCCATGGGTGAGGCCATCGATTTACAATCCAACATATCAAATATTCTTAAGATTTCCATAGCATACTTTGAGAAGCCACATTGATTCAATATAGGTTGAACATGTTGTAATGTACTCATCTTACTTGTGAGATCATATCCAATCCCAAATATCTGAAGGTGCTCTTTCTATCGTCGGCACTTCCTTTTTGTATCTACAATGAGTTCATCATGTTAGGTCATCGGTGTATCCCATTATTCCACATTTAACCTTAAAGGTTGGAACCCACTATAATCTTGGAAAATACTTAGTCTATTAGGAATTTGTCCATCATGTTTTACCATATCAAACTCATAGATCTTCTGTAGTCACTCCCCCTGAAGCAAGGCGTCATCCTCCCTCTGCATTTTGTACTCTATATATGAAAACATTATGCATTAGAGTCCTTGGTAGCATCTTCTGCTACTGATCTTCTATGTATCCATCTCATGTAACTAGATACCAAGATCCTTTATCTTTAAATTTGTTGAAAAGGTTCGTCTTGCACCCATTTGTGAGCTTGTTGCCTTATATAGGTTTCCATCTTCAACCTTGTATTAAAGTTTAATATATTCACCACTCTAGGTGATCTCAAATCTCCTTTTGTAACTGGATGTGCTAATATATGGGTGCCTTCTGATCTTGTACAAATTCTTTTTTGCACATGTGGTTCTTTTCTCTATATATACATATGCTTTACTGGAGAAGTGTGTTTGGTAAATGGAGTATGTGGTACCATAACCTACTCCCTCTTTCTGATACAAATCATGAACCTTTCTTTGTATACTTGATCTTGTAGATCCACATGGAAGACACTACAGAATTCCCTTCATGTATCAGAACCATATACTAGGCATCATTCCCCATGATCAATTGGTACTCTTTGATCATGGGGACTTCACTTAGTGAACGTCATACATAGCACATGTGATCATGGGATATTAAAGAATACCCTTAATTTCGAGAGATATTGACCCAAACTCTTTTTGTTGAAACCCCCTCCCAATACTTAAAACCTCCTCCCCACCCCTTTTTATACCTCAATCCTTATAAACCACCCTACCCACTCCCACCTTAAACCCCTCATCCCCCCAATACCTGCAATATATTGGTTCAATTTTTATAATTTTAAAAACCCACAATATGAACTAACGTGATAGGATATTGGTGAAAAAGTGAAGCCCCTGTGTCTTTGATCACATCTTCTTCCATAGATGGAAGAGTCTGCATCAATGATGCCACTCAATCATGCCACATAACTAAAGTGTATCTAATGCATCTTACTTTAGTTGGAATTATCCTCATACTTTTCTTCATATTGAATTATCTCTCATTTCAAAGGTGGTCTTCATCTCTCGAGGTGGCTCTACCGCTCTCTTATATTATTCTGAATCTGTCTTTCATTACAGTGTCTCTACGACTAGGATATTCATGTTCATATTTATGTATGTTTATTGCATTGAATATTGAATGGTCATCACTTGTTCTTTGGGACAAGTATAATCCTTCATTTCTTGTAGGCGATTGTACGTGATATTTCCTACAAGTCAAATGCACCAGTTGCATCATTTCATAATACATATTCATAATGACATATTCTTATAAGGATATAATTATGAAACTATTTTATCCAATACAACATTCATCCATATCCCATATACACATGGAAAATTTTCAGATTCCTTCCATCTCTACCATAACATTATTGATATTGTGTGCTAATCTCAGTATGTCAGCAAAGAGGTTTCACTATAGATAAGTAGCAATGGAGTGTTGTATAGCACCATAGGATACTTACCCATAACATGAATATTAGTAGTATATTGTCATTAGTGCAAACATTCTATCATGCATAATACATTTCCTTGAACACAACTAAATAATGACAATTCAAATACTTATCTTTTGTTTGTTTGGTAGACTCCTTGTTGATCCTTACGTCTTGGATCCTTCTACTAATTATAGGAACCTATGTATTGGTTCTAGTTGTCACTCATTTCTTTATTTCTTATCCAAATACTGAAATGGATAAGAGTATGATATTTTTCTTCACCAGTATAATTCATATTCCTCGTCACTTGAGGAATATTTAGAATTGTGATTATGATGTATCTATTTGACTTCTTCAAGTTGTTATTTGATTTGAAAAACCATTTTGAAGTGGAACTGCATGGCCTCTAAGTTCTGTATATTCACATTCTTTAGCTGGTTCCTCAATGTCATCTTTCTGTTGAGATTCTTTCCTTCATACAGGCTGGTCATTATACCGAATATATCCTTGCGAGTCTACAAAGATGTTACATGTGAGATAGAATGGACGCAGAAATAATCCTCTTTCCTTTGTGACTAAATCCTTCTTATTATTTTTCTTCATCTCCCTATGGATCTGCAACTTCTCCTTTCACATAGTTTTCCAGATGATGCATCTTCAAGTATGAGAAGCACTCTATACTTCCATGCTTAGAGGTTCTCGGATTCTTAAAGATTGTTCTCAATATTGGTAATTTTTTTCATCATAATACAAATGATAACTTCAAATGGAAATAAATAGGACTGAACTTACCAATGAGATTGCTTCAACTTGATGCTTGCTTCAACTCTTTCCTGGAATATTGCTTCTAGTGGACATAGCGTTTGACAAAGAAAACCTAATTTTTAAACTTAGGTATATTTTAGATATGATTGGATAGAAATATGTGCCTCCTCAAGGCGAGCTTAGAAGCATACTCATTTTCTCAAAACTAGGAACATAACTGTAGAATATCCAATGCCCTAGTTTTTTTCAATTTCTTCTGCATAATTTCTTGATGTTGTTTCTTATGTATCTCCAAACTTCATGCTCCTATAAGTATGAAACATCATACTAAGATATATTGGTATTTATTATTTCCAACCTCACAAGTTATACCAGAATTGGTTTCACCAAGTGGGACTTATGCGAAGTTTCCCAAGGTGACTTATTTCAGGACTGTTCCGAATAGCTAACTTGTATGGACTTCCATGTGTCCCTGTTTCACCTTCGGGATCTGAAAATTTTACCAAAGAAATTGAAGTCAGTTTCCTATATGTAAAATCTTGAGAAATTTCATTCGGACCTTCCTATCCCGAGGTATAGAAATTCTCCCTAGGTCACTTGTTTAAGCCTAAATTCTGGGAGGGGATAGAGCCCTGAGTTGGAGGAATCATATATCCTAGATTATAGATATTATGAGGTTGAAAAGTTTACACATGGTACATAAATATTTCATATTCAACATTTCCAATTTTTGTCTCTTTATACTTCTCTAACATTGAAATATAGCAGAAGTCTCAACATGACTAGTTTTTGTCTTCTAGGGTTTTCAAGCATGAAACCCTAATATTCAGTAGTTGTAGTTGTAGTAGTGTTTTGGCTGCACTAAGACTTATTTCAGGGTATCTATAAAACCATGTTAATTTTTTAAGGGTTATATAGGATATAATAACATTTATCATCATAACATCATAACCATATGCAAAAGGATCATTGAAAGATAGACAGACACATCCACACAAAATAACACAGACATTTATCCTGGGAAACCCTCATGGGAAAGAAAACCCAACAAAACTTCCTCTATATAGATGTATCAAAAGTACAAAGACAAGAACCCAAACATGTGCTCCTTCACCCAACAAGTATCTCTCTCTATGTCTCTCCCATGTGCTATACACATGTGAGTGTGTGTTTAAATGAGGAACACAACTCCTCTATTTATATTCTTTCTGTCACTTGACTTTTAACCTAACAAGTCAGCCCCTCTAAAATGACTGGACCGGCTTCACCTAGGAAGACTCAAAACAATATTATATTATATTCATTTGGGTACTATTGACCCAACTTACAATGTAGGTTCTACCTCAGGACTCTATGATGACCAAATATAATAGTAACATCCCAACGGAGGAATAAAACATCTCCCTTAGGGTACATCAGTAAAATACATTTAGAATATTCTTTGAAGTTATAATATTTCAACTGAAGTCCAATATATTTTTTGAGGAAGATGTATGTTGATATTGTTATGGGACATCATGTTACTTATTACCATCATTTAGAATTCAACGGTGATGGTTTAGGGATACCACACCATTGATCCAATTCTCAACACTGAGATGCAAACTACCCAGTTCCTCGACCCCATAAGTGTTTACCTAGGGTTTAGTTTCCTCCTTTGGAGAAATTTATTCCACAAACACAAGAATAATTTATACAGTTTACACAAACCATGGTTTTTAGTGCTACATTTGTTGAGGGTATTGACCAGATGAGGTCACCACCTAGTGGTGGGTCTAGGAAACTAGTAGGTCCATCATCTCTCCACAGGGAAATGACATTATCTCTCAGTGGGGTAATTTCAACATATCATAGTGGGGGTATACATCCATACAAACCTAGAGGTGGAAATCCATCTAGTAGTGCCCACTACTCATTCACACATCCATGCACATAATACTCCCATATTTTCCATAGCCCTTAAGCAGATATTCCTCATTGTGGATTTTTTAGCAAGGTAAAAAAATTTATATATTATTTAAATTGTTCTTTTAATTTTAACATGCTATTGTATTATCATAATTAGTATTGTCAATATTCCATTAGCACAGGAATATTGTTCGCACATGCAAGACAATACAAGAAAATAAACTAACCACACATAACAAAAAGATAGGAATCAAAGAACAATTACTTCTCATTATCTAATGCACATATATACATGAAAAGTGAACCTTAGTTTCATATTCCAAGAGGTATCTTAGACTCCAGGGTGACTCTTGCTCTTTTCTATGACTCGTCATTTTATTTTCTCATGAAAATGAATGATAATAATAATAATACAATATCATGGGAATATGCTAACCCAAAGGATTAGATTCCCAACAATTCCCCCTTAATTTGAAGGGTGTATAAGAGTCCAAGAGAAAGGAAGAGAGCTGAAAAATTCTTGACAGACCACTATGCCAAGCAAGTTAGTCGAATATTGCACCATGTTCTACTAAAATACAAGATCTCTTTGAAAGGGTGGTTTTGGATGACCATGAACTAAAATGGATATCAAAAGCTGAAATCTTCTACTATGTGAGGTGGTTTGGAGCTGACCCCAAACTATGGAACTTGGCACTAGGATGAAAGTTTCTCTATTAGAACCAATAGGAGGCTGAAGTGGGATGAAGTATTTTTCTGAATTGGTGGTTTAAGGATGACCACTAACCCACTCAAGAGATGAAATAAGAAGTGAATAGCTGCATCTTGCTGAACATTTCCATCTTGACAATATTTTTCCAATTCAGGTGGCTAGAATTTTGCACTTGCTTATGCTACATGAAGGTACTCTCGATACTAGTGGTTTTAGGATTACCACCAACTCTGGGGCTCAATCAAACATAAATCCTCACATGCTCACTCATTTTGGCTCGCTTGATCTTGCTCATTTGTTACTAACAATTTTCATTTCCTCCCTGTGAGGAACAATGTGAGGAGAGGCAAGTATTAAGGTGTCACAAATAGATACAAAACACATGAGAATTTTGAAAGTGAGGAGATACTCAAGTTGTCGTTGCACTAGACACAAAAAACATGAGTACTCTCTAAATTGTTTTTTTTGTCTATGTAGTTTTATCTCTAAATCCATCCTTGAATCTATTTTTTTCTCAGGCTCGCTTTCTCAGGATTGAAGAAGTCCATGGATTCTAGTTATGAGAAGAATACTTTGAAAATTTAAGCTAACATAATGTTCCCCCATGTTATGTGCAAGAGGAGAAGTATGGGTAGAGTAAAATGCATATGGATTGTTGCAACTCCACTCTTTACAAATACAATTTAGCAGACTCAACTGTAAGAGGTGAGGGGTGTTAGTCACAATAAAAAATGCACCCATATATAATAAACAATTCAACATTTTCATTTGAATTGATACTTACAAAACACAAGAAAGTACCTTGATACTATACAATAACTTACAAATGGAAAAATTTGCAAGTTAAATACATGATGGTTAAATTGACTCAATTTTCTATACCTGAGTGATGAGATTTTTTTTCTATTTTCTTCTGGTAAAAAATATACACACTTACTAGTTTCAAATCTATAAATTTTCTTCATACTGCTTGCAATATAGTCTGGACAATTACTCCCAAGCCTTTATGGAAGCTCAATGCTATCAATTGGATAGTCATCCAACATTTTCTGCAACATTATGCAATAATTACTTTGCTGCAACACAATTTAGTAGTTATCAATTTGATTCTGCAATAGATTAGCAATCAATTGCATTCAATTCTACAACATGAAATTCATTGTGTATCAAGCAAATCAATTCTACAACATCATTATTCAATTCTACAATAGTGAACTTGGGTAAACTCAGTTTTGTCAGTGAGAAATCACAACGGTCTTTGCAAATTTTCTACAAGGCTGACTCATACTATTAATGCTTCAAGCATACAAGACAACAACAAAAGAATCAAATTGTTCTTAGCACAACTCTTCAATACAATGCAAATCAATTTCTTACAAAATACTTATACACATCATTTCCTTCAAAATACTAGCAATAAAGAAGATAAAATCAAATATTAACTCCTATGTAATGAATACTTTGGTATTCAGTTTTCTAAGGTTCAATGCTCAACCACAACAACATGTTGGTTGAAATGTTCAATTGGAAATATCTCTTTGAGGGATATTTAAAAGAGTTCTCCACTCTTTCATGAGTTGGTAGTATTCACCACTGATGTGAAAATTTTTACTCCAACATCGGCTTTACAATGGACAACTCATTCTCATTTATTAATTTTGAGGAACAACCAATAGTTCACAGTTCTGGTAAATTTGAAAGCTTTACAATACCATCAACTTAGCAAAGGGAAAAATTCAACAGTTCACACAATAGAATATGAATGTTACAATATTTAGCCTCAGTTTTTTATGCTACACATTTAAGGAGAATAGAGGTATATCATAGCTCTTCTCATGGTCATAACTCTTCAAAAATGCAGTTCTTCAAAGATCAAGATGCATGGATGCACTCACTCTCACTTACTAACATAACATAGCTCCATTCTGGTGTTCATCATGAGGCATGTATAAGAGAGGGTATTCACACTTAGATATGATATTTTTGTCTCCATTATTATTTTCATATCCAATATGGAATATTTAGGATAGGACGAATCCAAACTTGAATAGAAATCCAACTTCATTATCTCCATTGCTCAATAAAGAAATATTGAGAGAAACAGTAGTCTGAAAATATCAAAGCTGCATAGGGTCCTCAAAATAACAACAAGGAAAGAACTTCAGCAGTCCAATGCACAGAATAACCATGTAGTGGTATTTATAGGCAACAAATATCCATTGTTGTAATGGATCTAAGTCTTCGTAAAAACTCCAACAAAATTTGAATAATTTTACCAATCAATGACATATGGTCTCAATATCATAAATATGTTATTCTCTAGTGAGTAATATTACCTATTCATATTCAGCAATATGGATTCAACAATGACTCCTCAAAATGATAGACTTGAAAATATAATAGATAACATATCACCTTTACCAAAAGTAGTATGCCAACAGAAAAACGATCTTTGTCGTACAAACTCCATTGTTTAAAATCAATGGATGAGATTATCTGAGTGCATATTCATAGTTATGGAATTATTTTAGTGCTAATTCATAACTCATGACATTCTTCTCGGTCACATACACCTCTAATCCTAATGACAATCACGAGATCTTTCCTTTACATAGGTCCTCAATTCTAGCATTTGTATTCTTTCATGCAATCTCTCATTGCATTTAGATATGGTATCCAACACACAATTAATGATAAAATGGTGGCATTGGAATAATACAAAACTGAGTACCCATATTACGGTAGCACGCCACAATTATCCAAACTTATCTTTTTTTTTTTACAGGGAGATGAACAGGTCTTTTGAGGCCAAGAGAATGATTCCTAACAATTAGAAGTATTTTGATTTTATGACTATATTCTATAGATTTGAACATTTTCTAGCGATGATATGGAGGTGTGAAAAATATCTTCACTTGAACAATTTTAAACTCACAATGAACTCCTTCTCTTCAATGTTAAGTCCCACTTCTTCAAATTATTGCATAGGACCCCATAAGAAGTAGCTCACACAATCTTCATGCATAAAGGATAGGTACAATTTCAACACTTCAATTCATAGTTTCAATTAAGAGTGACACTTAATGTATTCATAGATTAAGGAAAATAGTTACTGCTACATGACTTATAATGGATATGGCTTTAGATTCTTGGACTTGGAAGGAGAACGGGTCTCTCCAAAAAACACAAAAATAATGGTCCTCCACAATCTCATATTCAACATAGTTCTCACAAATCGCAACATAGTTCTCATAATGGTATTCAAAATATTCTAACAGTGGAACCAACCCAAAGGTTGTTAAATAAATGTAACTATGGAAGATATTCTAGTTTGTATTATTATAGTTATTACCCCTTCCGTATATGTAACTCTTATTAGGGATGTCGTTGATGTATATTTTCATGTAAAGTATTGAGGTCAAACCTCCATTGTAAGTCTGGTCAGTAGTACCCACTAAAGAATTATTAAAACATATTTTTGAGTCTTCCAAGGAAATTCATCCTTTACAGCAAGGAGATGTCAACCCATTTTGGTTATTAGGCCTCTGATTTGATCAGTATAAATAGGAGAGGCACCTCCCTCATTTGGACAATCAATATAGCTTAGTAGTTGCGAAAGACAGAGAAAGAGCAACCCATATGGGAGATAGGAAGCAGCCCAAGATTATTTTTGGGGTTGTATAAGTGTTATTCTTTGGGTCTTACATTGTACTTGGTTGAATTCTATATCGAGGAAGTTTTGTTGGGTTTTCTCCCCCATGAGGGTTTCCTAGGATAAATCTGTGTGTTCTTTTGTGTGGTTGCGCTTGTCTTTATTTTTGTGATCCTTTGGCATATGGTTATGATTTTATGATGCTAAATGTTATTATATCCTGTATAGCCATTGAAAAATTAGCATGGTATCAGAGCCACCCTGAAAGAAGTGTTTGTGAAGCTGAAACACTACTACAGGTACAACTACTGAAGATTAGGGTTTCATGCTTGAAAACCCTAGAAGACAAAAAATAGTCATTTTTGGACTTTCACTATAACTAGAAATTGGATAAGTATTAGGAGATTAAACTTTGACCGAAGGAATGTAAAATCCTATTGTATCATGTGTGAAAGTTTCAACCTCAAATCCGATATACTTTAGGAGATATGATTCCTCCAAATTAGGGTTTCGGCCTCCTCCAGAATACAGTGATAAAAAGGTGACCTAGGGATAATTTCTATATCTATGGATATGAAGCTTAAAATAGAATTTTGAAAGATTTTTCAAATAGGGAACAAACTCTAGTTTTTGTTGTTAGAATTTCAGACCTTGAAGGTGAAACAGTGACACATGGAAGTTTGTACGAGTTTTCTTTGTTGAGCATCCCTTAAATAAGTCACCTTGGGAAAACTCACACAAGTCAAACTTGGAGAATCCAATTCTTCTCTAATATATTGGGTTTGAAAGTAGACAAAGAATTCTACCTAAGGACGTAATTTCAAAACCAATGGAGCATGAATTTTGTAGGTATAGCAGAAACAATATCAGGAAATTTTGTAGAAGAAATTGGAGAAAACTAGGGATTCCTATTCCAGGAACTTCCCTCCATCAATCAATTGAAAAACAAGGACTATCAAAATCTCCTTAGGAGGGCGCATATGTCTATGGAAGAAGTTCCTCATTATGTGGATCTTTAATTTTTGACCTAACACTACTGTAGGAGAAAAATAAAGCATAAGATATTTTGCAGTTCTGTCTATAGTTTTATGAAAATGAGTATGTTCATCTTTCTATCCAATCATATCTGAAAGATAACTAAGTTGAAAAATTAGGGTTTCTCTGTCAAACCCTAGGTCCACCAGAAGAATTATTCTATAAAATATTTTAAGCAAGCATCAAGTTGAATTACTCTCATTAGTAAGTTTTATCCTCTCTATTTCCATTTGAGGCTCTCAATTTTATCCTGATGACAAACAGTACGAATCTTGGGGACAAGCTTGAAGGAGCCGAGAAATATTGAGCATGGAAGTATAGAGGGATTATCATACTTTAAGAAGCATGATATAGAAAACTATGTGAGAAAAGAAGTTGCAAATTCGTATGGAGATGAAGACAAAGAACAAGAAGGACTTAGTCAAATATAAGAGGATTACTTCTATATTCATTGGATCTCACATGTATCAACCTTGTATACTAACAAGGAGATGTTGGATATGATGACCATTTTACATGCAGGAAAAAAAAACAAAAATAATATGAACTTAAGAATGCAACTCAAGGATGTAAATATGGAAATGTTAGAAAGAATTCAATGCTACTTCACAAGAATCTCTCATAGCAAGGAGAAACTAGAAGCCATTAATGGAGACAATGTCGAAGAAGAAGAAGAAAATATTACAACATTGAATGGCCTACCAAGATCATGGGATTCATTCATTCAAGGAATATGTGAAAGAAGGAAGTTGATCTCCCTCGGCAAACTATGTGAATGATGAACACAAGATGAATCTTGGATCATAATAAGAGAATATGGAAGCAACTATAAATCAAGCTATCATAGTTCACTTCAGAAGAAATCATAGAAAGAAGAAGGAGCATCATCAAAATAGAAGACAAACATAATCCTCCAAACATTCAATACTACACTTGTAATGATAAGGGACACTACTCCAGAGATTGTCCCAAAAAGAGATGCTCCTTTAGAAAGAAGTCAAACAATGAAATATATCATGCTCACACCGCTAAATATGATGAACCAACTAATTCAAAAAGGAAAAAGAATATTCCTCAAGTAATGCGGAACATGAATTATACTAGTGAAGACAAAGAACCTACTCTTATCCATCTCACTATTTGGATAAGAAGGAATGCAGTTAGTGACACTCAGAACCAGTACACAAGTTCCCAGAATCATATGAGGAAGTAGAAGGCTCCATTTATTCTTCCAAGGACATATGGATCAAGAAGTAGTCCACCCACCAAACAAACAAAGACAAGTTCCCAAAATTAGATGATGAAGTATAAGGCTCAAGGACATAAGAAATATTCCACCCACCAAACAAACAAAGAAAATTTCCTAGAATAAGATGATGAAGTAGAAGGATCTAGCTATTCTTATCAAGAATGAGTCCATCCAGCAAACAAATAAAGATAAGTATTTGAATTGTCGTTTCCTATATATCTCATTGCTTAAATGACATTGTTTAGTTGTGTACATATGTATGTTCAAGGAAATGTATTATTTGTGATGGAATGTTTGCAATATACTACTAATATGCATGTGATGGGTAAGTGGCCTATGGTGCTATGCAACATAACATTGCTACTTATATAGAATGCAACCTCTTTTATCACATATTGGGATTAGTGCACAATCTCAATAATGTTATGGTAGAGATGGAAGGATTCTAGAAACTTTTTGTGTGTATACAAGATATGGATGAATGTTGCATTGGCTAAAATAGTTGCATGATTATACACAAGAATTTTTCATTATGAATATGTCTTATGAAATGTTTCTAACTATTCTATTGGTGTACTTGACTTGTAGGAAATATCATGTACAATCAACTACAAGAGAATAAGGATAAGACTTGTTACAAAGAACAAGTGACGACAGTTCAGCGAGAAGATATAATCCAATAAACATACATGAAGATGAACCAGAAGCTCCCAGGGTCAGAGATACCATGGCAGAAGAAAGAGCTTCAGAAGAATATAAGAATCATGATATGACCTAAAGAGAGTAGTATATCCACCTCAAGAGATGAAGACCACCTTGAGCATGAGAGATAATTCAAGATGAAGAAAAGTATGACATGAATTCCAACTAAAGTAAGAGGCCTTAGATATACTCTAGTTATATGACACAATTGAGTGACATCATTGATGCAGACCCTTCCATCTGTGAAGAGGTATCCAAGGAGAAATGGAAGAATATATGATCAAAGAGTACTAGTTTATCATGGGGAATGTTGTCTAGGATGTGGTTCTGAGACCTAAAGGGAAGTTTGTAGTGTCTTCCAAGTGGATCTACAAGATCAAGTATGCAACCGATGAAAACATTGTTGGATACAAAGCAAGGTTTGTGGTTTATCTCAGAAAGATGAAGTACACTATGGAATGACATACTCCATTGACCAGACACACTTCTCCAGTGAAGTAGAAGTGTATATCGAGTAGAGAATGACATATGCATAAAATGATTTATACAAGATCATAAGGAACCCATGGATAAACACATATAGTTACATGTAGATATTGAATATCACCTCAAGTGATGTAGATCTTAACCTTTTCTACAAGGTTGAAGATGGAATCTTACAAAGGATGAAAGCTCACAGATGGGTGCAAGAGGAAATTTTCAAAAAAGTTCAAGATAGAAGATCTTGGTATCTTGAGATGGGTACATAGAAGATCAGTAGCAAAGGATGCTACCTGTCACTCCAGTACACAATGTTTTGATACATAGAGTACAAAATGAAAAGGAATGATGATTCTCCACTTCATAGGGAGTGACTGAATAAGATCTCTGAGCTCGACATGGTATGACAGGATGGACAACTTCTTGATGGGCTAAGGATTTATGAAGAGAAAAGTTGGTTCCAAAATTACCTTAAGGTTGAATGTGGAAGACCGAGATATGCCGATGACTTGATAGGATTAACTCATTGTAGATACAAAGTGGAAGTGATGAAGACAGAAAGAGCACTTCAATATGTTTGGGATTGGGTGTGATCTCATGGCTTAGTAGAAAGAGGTCGAGTACATTGTGGCATGTTCATCTTGTAGCTTACCAGTATGGATTCACAAACTATTGGCAGGATTGCTGAGATAGATGCAATGGATTTTTATTGTGACAACCAGAGTTGTATCAAGATAACACAGAACACAACGTTTCATAAATTCGGGGATATGGTGTAGAGAGGAACCATAAAACTCCAGTATGTTCCTACAGAGAAACATGCTGCTGATGTGGTTCCTAAGCATCTATCTTATGTAAAGTTTGAACACTTTCGAGATAATCTTGGTGTAGTCCAAAAGGATCTCCCTGGAAAGAGGGAATCATGATGAGAGAATGAGCTGGTAATAGTATTCTAGTATAGAGAAGGCTAGTAGATATTTCCAGTATGTTGGATGTATAAGAAAAGAATGATGAGCCCTAGTTGTCTAGTCACTGTATAAAGATCTTGGTCGTATCTTCATGAGAATATACCAATATGGTTGGTGACATCACCTAGGGTGGATCCCAATTTGAATGGTCTTATCACTAAGGGTAGGTCCCAACATGTTTGGTGGAATCCTCACAAGGAATGTCCAAGGAAGATTGGTTGTATCTTCAAATAGGAATATTCCAACAAGATATGTCCATGCAATGATAGTACTCTCTTCTGGAGATTGATCCTGCATTCACTTGTAGGATGGTTTCATGGAAAAGAACACTCTCTTGAGAGTTGTACTAGAACTGATAGGATGAGGATGATCTGTGATGATAGTACTCTCTTCTGGAAGGTGATCATACATTCACTTGTAGGATGGTGTCATAGACAAAAACACTCTCTTGAGAGTGTTCCTAGCACTGACAAGTTGAGGATGGTCTACAATGATAGTACTCTCTTCTAGAGAGTGATCCTACATTCACTTATAGGATGGTTCTATGGACAAGAAAACACTCTTGAGAGTGGTCCTAGCATTGATAGGTTAAGGATGGTCTATGATGTTTCCATGGTCCTCTCTAAGGACGGTTATGTGGACAAGAAAACTCTCTTGAGAGTGGTCCTAGCACTAATAGGTTGAGGATGGTCTGTGATGTTGAATGGTCCTATTTGAGGATGGTTCCCTGGAAAAGAACACTCTCTTACGAGTGGTCCTAGAACTAATAGGCTGAGGATGGTACATGATGTTCCTTGGTCATGCATTTATTTCTGGATGAGTTCCTCCATTCAGTTACAGATGATGATGTTCTAGCATTTAATTATGTTGTGGTTGATTTAGCTCAGTGTTTATTTACTGATAGTGCAAGTGATGCTCGATATCATGGCAGAGATGATGCCAAAGACAATGATGCTTGAGATGATGCCATATATTATTTCCAAGATGCTGATGCCTAAGATGATGCCATAGATGTTGATGCTCGAGATGATGATGTTCAAGATGATATCAAATGATAGAGATGCCCATGATGATGATGTGCCATGAATGATGATGCTGTTGATGTAATTTTGAAAGCTTCCTATGACATATAGATTCACCAGTCAGTTGTACAGATGTGCTGTTGTATTATAGGATACCTTCCTTGTTAAAAGGGAGTGCTAAAGAAATGTAACTGTGAAAGATATTCTATTTTTTATTATTATTGTTATTGCCCCTTTTCGAGATGTTGTTTCTCTAATTAAGGATTTGATTGATGTATTTGGTCATGTAAACTATTGAGGTAAAACCTTTGTTGTAAGTTGGGTCAGTAGTACCCACTAAAGTATATTAAAATGTATTTTTAAGTCTTCAAATGCAAGTTGGTGCTAGAATCAATGAGAATTTGTCCCAGTTGGGTTATTATATCTCTTAGCTGATTAGTATAAATAGGAGAGGTGCCTCCCTCATTTGGACAATTAGTATAGCTCATTAATTACAAGAGAGAGGGAAATAGCAGTCCATCTGGGAGAGAGGAAGCAGTCCAAGATTATTCTTGGGTACTTATAAGTGTTATTATTTGGGTCTTACAATGTACTTAGTTGAAGTCTATATAGAGGAATTTTTTCTAGCTTTTCTCTCCCACGAGAGTTTCCTAGGATAAATATCTATGTTCTTTTGTGTGTCTATGCTTTTCCTCCTTTCATTGATCCTTTTGTATATGGTTATGATGTTATGATGCTAATTTTCATTAGATATTTTATAACCATTGAAAACATAACAAATTTTTCACTCCAAAGGATTCCAGCATAGGAAAAAACTCTTACTTGAAGATATCCACATTCTCACACACACCAGTAGATGTATCTCTGTGTTGAATTATCCATCCACAAGTCTGAATGTCCAAGTGTTAATAATAATGAGAGCACACTAGTATTCAATGATTGACCATGAAACATTATTCAAATCCTTCCCACACAGGTCTCGGGAAACACATGCATGTTTTAGAACTTCAATGACATGAAATTTCTCTCATAGAATATGAGGATAGTCTTGATATTTTAACCTGAAGCTTATTCATAGATCCTTCACCAAAAAAAAGTTTCTACATTTTTTGTATATAGTTAAATATCCACCAACCAAAATGCATTCTTCTAGTCACAAGAAATAAAGGGAAGCAATCTCCAAGTCTCCACGTAGGTGTGTGGAGAATAGAGTTAAATTAACATCTCTATAATTCATTGTGTTCTCTTCTTGTTCCTATGATGTTCGTGACTACTGCTTTAGAATACGTCTAGAAGTTATTAATTCCTCATAATGTTCTCCATCATCAAGCTTATGCAGCTTAGATCAACACCAACAACCTCTAAAACAATGTTGTAGAAATGGATTGCAAAGAGGAAGAAGTGTCCCAATATAATTGTGCACAGGTGGAGACCATGAATAATGCATCAAATAAGATGAATAGCACATGTTTTCTAGTATGACTAAAGGAAATGTACCACCCATAAATTATGCTTTAGTGTTTCAGCTAGTTGTGAAATGAATCTAAGACTAGTCAATACATGTACTAGCCACTAGTCTTGTTTTAGATGGTATGCAAGTAATGATTCCCACTCAACGCAGAACATATAGATTCACAATATAGTAAAAGTGTAGTATGGAAAATTGTATAGATGGTAGGCGAAAAATTTAAAACACGTGGAGAATAATTTAGAGGCTAGGGAGCTAAGAATGATAACACATGTACAATAATCTATTGGGGAATAATGTTGTACACACAAAAATAGGACTCTTAGAACTGATCAGGTGTAGACCTGGAATTATGAATGCAAAGAAAGATATGTTAGGTAAACATAAAATGAAGAATAATCAATATACCTAAAATTAGGGTTTCCACAAGTGAAACATATGGTAGGTTATCAAGTAGGGAATGGTAGACTAGAAGATGGAATGAATATCTAACCACAAGCCACATGCTAAAATACACTCTAATACCACTGTCAAGATCCCATTAAGGAAGAATTATTATTAGCACACACAAGCCAATATAGGAAAATAAACTAACCACACATAACAGAAATATAGGTATCAAAGAACACTTAATTGGCATTATATAATGTACATATATACCTGAGCAATTACCATTGATTTTGTATTCCAAGAGGTCTCTAATGACTCATAATTTCCCCTATGACTCATAATTTCCTTTTCTAATGAAACAAATGAATAATAATAATACAATACCATGGGAATATGATAACCCAAATGATTATATTCAAAACAAATATATAATGTGATTTTTTATATTTCATGTTTTTTCCATGGTGTACATCTCATTTTTATTTTAATTTTAATGTAATTTTAAAATTGTAGTGATTAGTTTCTTCTCCCCAAGGGTTGATGGATGTATATTCATGAAAACAAAGTACAATAAGTCCTACACCAAAAAATTATTGTACTTGTGAAAGGGTAGTCATGAGTAGGTAAGAAACCAAAGCATGGTAATGTACATTTAACATATTCATAGTTGTTGGATGAAATTCTTTGTTATGCATGCACATTTTTTTAATTGTTGAATCATTTGTTTTTGCAACCAATCATGGAAAGTTTACATGTTGAAATAAATATTCCTAATTTGACAACAATGGTCGATGAATCTATTGGTGTTGTATCATCAATGGAAATATATGATATAGAGTTACCAACTTTGGGTAGACAATTAAAATATAAATTGATGCTTTATATTATATTATATAGAGCTTTTTTTTAATATTGACATGTACACATACATGTGTAACATGCTCATAAATCATGAATTTAACTATTTTGACACTTGGTGATTGCAAGAAATTAGTAAGAGTACTTGGCATGTATAGTGCACCTCCAAATGTATATATGTTTTCCTCTAAGCATGCTGTTAACCCAACAACTCCATCACCTATGAAAGGATTGGAACCTCAAATTCCTCCATCACTTTTTGTTGTGAGAGAAATAGTCTCATATTTTTTAATTACAAGATGTATATATTAATATTCCATTTAAGCACATT
The DNA here is from genome assembly GCA_001517045.1 of Pseudotsuga menziesii. Lineage (NCBI taxonomy): Eukaryota > Viridiplantae > Streptophyta > Pinopsida > Pinales > Pinaceae > Pseudotsuga > Pseudotsuga menziesii. The sequence continues at coordinate 489,335 of LPNX010522146.1, read as the reverse complement.
CAATTTTGGTCAAATTAAATGACATTCCATTAATTTTGTAGATTCCAATTATAGAGAGGAGTAATTTGAGGAGGAGGACACCACAAACTTGGATACCCCACTTAGATGTTGTGAGTTTCTCTTTTGCATTAAATTTGACTAGTGATTATTTCATTAGAAGCTTGTTAAATTATGAAATGGATATATATAAATCATGTAAATATTATTTTTTGACTTGTGTCCTCCGAACATGAACATTGATACTAGAAAAAGGCATGCTAGACCTATAGTAGGGAAAAAGAAGCGGAAGATCAAATTTGAACAAGAACATGGCATTGCCAAGGATGATGAGTGTCTTTGGGCATGAAATGCCATTGTTGTTACATATTTAGTTGGTGTTTATGGAATTTGGTGATTCAACCATTTATAAATAAGTAAGTTGGAATTGATGTCAAGGATGACCATGAGGATGCTATAGGAAGATCAAGAGAATTAAAGACAATTTTTTATCATGAAGTGGTTTTCAAGGGAGAATAATAATGGACTGATTGTTGCAATGATCAAAACACAAGAACAAGATTAAATTTTCTTATTTGAAGGGAAAAATAAGATCTGTTGTATATAGATCATGATCATGGAGATCATATCAAACCCCAGAGCATTGTAGAAATTCTGACCAGCAATAGATTAATTTCACTCACAACAAATTACAATTGATCATGCAAAATTGTCAACAATGGAGACTGAAAATGGAGCTATAACACAAAATTATATTAACTCAGTGTACAATAGCCAACCCTATAATATCATAGGCTGCTGAATAAATAGAATACATGAATAAATCGAATGCATGAGGAAGCATCTAAATCTAGCATAAAGCAGGCTTACCCAAAATAGGCAAATCCCCCATAGATGTAAAAAAATGATCCCAAATCTGTCATGAGCCTCACGAATTGGCAAGGGCACATGGGCAAGCTAATGAGGGGTGAAATGGAAGCTCATACATGCTTTTGCATGGAAGAAAGAGTGGAGGATGAAAGGGGAATAAAACAGGTTCACCTCACCTAGTCTTGCTTTCCTTATGTGCTTTAAAAACTGAAAAAGCAGTCAACAAAGCAGAAAAAGCAGAAGGGCGCCTAGGAGGCCAAGAATAAAGCAGATTTGATTCCTAAGGCTTTCCCAAGCGCTACATGAGTCAAATATGGCAATTTTGACCTCTATGGATAGGCAATTAGAAACTTGAACATGGTGGGACTCATGAACTAGGAAAATAAGACAAAAATAAATGAATTAATGTCTAAGTGGGTAATACTATGGGTTTGATTATTCTAACACCCCCCCTTAAGCCTGAATTTATGAGTAATAAATCAAAAATGTAGGGCCTAGAAACAAGGCTTAGTCACCCTTTTACATACTGCAAGTCCATATGAACCAAGGAAAGAGGCAAAACCAACTTGGGAAAATCCTCCCTTAAACATGGCCTGTAAAACAAAATTGTAGAATCTTGTCTCCACTCATGCCTTTACAGCACGATCAGCAATCCCCAGCAGTGATTTGAGATTGCTGAAGGTCTTCTCACAAAATTCTTTGGTGAAGATATCAGCTACTTGTTCTGAAGATGAACAGAAGAGTAGGTGAATGGTGCCATCATGCACAAGCTCTCTGATGTAGTGCGTGTGAATCTCAATGTGTCTGGTTCTCTGCTTCTGAACTGGATCTTTGCAGATTCGAATGGTACTATGGTTATCACAGTAGATGGTAGTTGAGTACTCAGGTTCGAAAACACACTCTCCAAGTAAACCTTGCAACCATAAACACTGAGTTGCTGCATTGACAACTCCTCTGTACTCAGCTTCTGTAGATGAGAGTGCAATGGCACTCTGTTTCTTGCTTGACCAGCTGATTGGCCCTTCTGTAAGCATGAACACATAACCTAAAGTGGACTTCCTGTCTATGCTATCACCTGCCCAATCACTGTCAATGAAACCAATTAAATCAAGGTCAGAATTGGCTTTATAGAAAATCCCATGTGTCCTTGTTCCCTGAACAAAGCTAAGGATCCTCTTGGTTGCTTTCCAATGGATCTCATGGGGCTGATCCATGAATCTAGAAGAAACATTGACTACATAACAAATATCAGGTCGAGTATGTGTCAAATACAATAAAAATCCAATCAACTGTCTATACAAAGTGTTGTTTACCATCGGTGGAGAATCATCTTCCTCCAGCTTCACTCCTGAAAGGAAAGGAGTTTTGCTTGCTTTGCAATCTTGCATTCTGAATTTGATTAGAAAATCCAAGGAATATTTTTACTGGTGCACCTTGATTCCAGCTTTGGTTTGAGCAATCTCAAGCCCCAGAAATTGACTTAAGAGCCCCAAATCTGTCATGGAGAAGGCTTGGTTCATAGCTCCTTTTAGGGAAGCAATCTCAGCCTGTGAGCTTCCTGTAATGAGGAGGTCATCAACATATAACACAATGATAATTAATGAACCATTAATTACCTTTAGATAGACATTTGAATTTAATTTGCACCGAACAAAATTCATAGATAGCAAGAAGCTATCTATCTTGGCATACCAAGCCCCGGGGGCTTTCTTTAGCCAATACAATGACTTTCTCAACCTGAACACAAGAGAATGGTCAGTAGAAAAACCTTGGGGATGCTGCATATATATCTCCTCAGTGATATCACCATTCATAAAGGCACATTTTACATCCATATGATGTACCTCCCATTGCCTTGATGCTGCAATGGCTAGAGCTAGCCTGATTGAATCCATCTTTGCCACTCGGGAAAAAGTTTCATTGTAATCAATGCCATGAAATTGTGAGTAGCCTTTAGATACCAATATAGCCTTTTACTTTAGTGGTGAACCATCAGCAGCAAATTTGGTCTTATAGACCCACTTACACTGTACTAGTTTTCTCCCTGGAGGAAGATCCACTAGCTCCCATGTGTTGCTCTTCTGTAGCGAGTTGAACTCCTCATTCATGGAAGCTTGCCATATTGGATCTCATACTACTTATTCATATGTTTGAGGATCATAATCCACCATCAAATCGCATTTTTCAGCAAACTTAGGATCCTTCATGCACAAACCACTCTCAAATTGAGATCTAGTCCTCCTTGGGTCATTGGGATCACCAGCTAACTGTCCTGCTGCATGTAGTGTCTTGGCTTCCCATTTAGGCCTTGTGGGGCTGTTTGGGTATACAATAAACTCATCTCCATCAGACAAATCAGAATCATCATGTTCAACAAACTCTTTACTTACTTCTTGAGGTTCAGGTGGTGAAGAGGCTTCACCAATTTCCACATCTGCAAGGGGTTCTTATTCAAACTGAACACACCTTTCAATGAAGGATTTGTTTGTGCTCAAGTTTATCAACTTGTACCCTTTTGAATCTTCAGAGTATCCCACAAAAAGAAACTCTTGTCTTTGGGGATGCAAATCCTTCCTCTTCTCTGTCGGGATTCTAGCCCATGCCTTTGAGCCAAAAATCCTGAAATGGGTCACATCTGGCTTGTGCCCACTCCATGATTCGAAGGGAGTCATGCCATCCAACTGTTTGTGAGGCACCATATTCTAAATATAGGCTGCACAATTGATAGCTTCGGCCCAGTACTTTGGTGGCAAAGTTTTGGCCTCCATCATGCATGTTGCCATCTCCTTCAGTGATCTGTTCTTCCTCTCTGTTCTTCCTCTGCATCTGAATACCTGCATCTGCACAATAGTTAATAAACTCAGACTTGACATACTCACCACCATTGTCAGATCTGAGGACCTTGAGTTTTCTTCCACACTGGTTTTCAACCAAAGCCTTGAAGACTTTGAATAGGCCAAAAACTTCTGACTTGTGTTTCATGAAGTGAACCCAACAATACCTGGAAAAATCATCAGTAAAGGTCAATGCATATTTGGCCTGACTCATGGACATATGAGGGAATGGTCCAACAACATCACTGTGAATCAGCTTGAGGGGTGCATAGGTTCTCTCATGGCTGGCTTTCTCAAATTTGTGCTCTGGGTGTTTTCCTAGGATACAGCCTTGTCATACTCCTTT